>WOVY01000826.1:0-126925 GCA_013436015.1 Rhipicephalus annulatus | reverse complement strand
GACATTGTAACGTGAAGTGTGAGCTTTGAAAAATTAAAACTTGCCCCAAACACCGCACGACTGTACCGGGCTGAGCCACCAGCGGAGTGTTTTTCCAGCCACACCTTTTACATGTGCCAGTGACATCATGCTGTGACGTACCTTGGTAGGGCCTATCGCTGCATACTTTATGTGAATGAGGGTCCTGTTAGTGAAAGCAGGCATTGTTGATTTCGTAACTTGTTCATTCCCAACTGGACCTTCATTTGCACGAGTTGTCGACTGATATTCAGGCGAACTTTTGTGCAATAAATTGTACAGTGGGAGTCTGTGCTTGCCCCATACTGTTGTTACTGGTGTTTCTTGTTGTTACTTTGCACTGCTCATTACTGCTCACCTACAGAAACTAGCCTATCTTGCCACTGTTTTGGACAAGATGCAGCTGGCAAGTGCGATAGTGTTCATAACTCTAAATTCTCAAGCAAAAATTATCAATTCATATTCAGTTAGTTGCATTCATATCAGTAATTATAAGAAATCATTGATTAAACATGAATCCATGTTCCTTCACATAATGCTCACAACTTTTATATCAAATTGAATGGTGTTTATAAAAAACATGGGTTTTAGCTAAACTTCATGCTCTTTTCTCGAACAGCTGACAAATCGCATTGCATGCTTTACTTGCCATGAATTGGACGCTGTTTGAATACATTGCAATTCTTCACGGACTGCCAGTACACTTCGCATTGGGGAACCATTTATTAACCATGGATTGATTAATTAAGAACGGAAAGAAAGAAGCGGAAGGCCTGGATACTTGATAATGGCATCCGTTTTGCTACCCAGCGCATTATCATGCAAACTTCCTATAGAGTGGTTATGCGTCTTGCATGTGTGTCTGTAAACCAAGAACTTTGGGTAGAACTATATTTATCTTACAAATGGTTGCAGGACTGTGGAGGCTGTAGGGCTGCTTAGGAATGGTGGAATCCCTGGACATGTGTTCAACCTTGCTGAATCAGCTCCTTGGTGTTTTCACGGCATCATTACAGATGGGTTGGGTGAGTAAAACAAGCAGGTTTCAACACAAGGAAAAGTATAATATGGCAGCACCTCTTGTGCGTGCCTTACATCCCAAGTGTGTCAAATATTTATCTTGCACCTTGTGGCCTGTAATTTTTAAATAGGCACTTCTTTTTGCTTTATATTTGAGTCTTGATGCTTCGACAGGAATGTATTTGTGCTCGACAGCAAGTGTTCTTGAACAAATAACTGAACTCAATAATGACAAAACATTCTTCATACTTGGTGCTTAGCATAAGCTACCACATATCTGTAGCAGATTCAACCATTCATTTTTTGCTGGGATGATAATGGGCAAGTAGCAAAGGCAAGTTCAGATTGGAGTGGTCGGTGACGTCTGTTAGGTTCTGCCATATTGCTTTGCAGCCAGAGTTACTTGTGGCCACATATACAATGAAGCCACATGACGTGCATTCTAAATGAGATTACCATATCGCATTTCACTGCATCTTAATATGTGCCAAACAAATGCCGATATCATTAGCTTGCCACTATAAAGGGATCCTAAACCAACACAAGGTTGAAATTTAGTCGTGGTGTTGCAGCTGTGTACGACTCTACAATGGATGCATAGCCGTGATAATTTGTCTATATGTTGTCTCAATAGTAATGTTACACACATTGTACGATACAAAAGAGGTCCACCCTTATTTCGCTTTTTTTTCGCTATGCTTCTTTCTTGTCTCTTCTTGCCATGTGCTCCTCCTCACTGTACAAGGAGCAAGAGCAGTGGGCACACAAACACGTATTTAAAAAAATGTTGTAAGGTGAGCACTGAGAAGCTGAACACTTTCAAAAGGCTCAAAAAGGTAAAGGTATTGTTTCTAGCTACTTTTTGGGCACCCATAGCTAGTTGTGCTGCTGCAGTTAAAAAAAAAGTTAAATGTTAAAAATTATTTGGAGGTGTTTTGGCACCCATAATTGCAGTTACATACAGAACTAGGTTTCAATGCGTAAGCAAAATCTGTTCACTCTAAATCAATCCTAATGATATCTGAAATTCAGGAAATATTCAAAGAAAAGCTCAGGAAAAGGCTAAATGGTTGCCCCTTGAACGTGAAGGAGATACCCTTCTTCTAAAGGTCAATGACAGTCTAGTAGTCTCGATATTACATGCACTATAAAATATTCTGGTGTGGTGCTTTTCATGCATGTTATAATGAGAGAGGTTTTTCATAGAACTGTTGTCACTTTGCCCTGCGTTGCTGAAATTGTTCACATAGTTATAATACATGAATGACTTTATGCCTTTTGATTTTATGCAAATGGTTGGCTTACCCAGTCGGTTTAACTTGATTTGGATAAAATCATAAATGCTCTAAAAAATTTTTTACTATACAGCAGGTTTATTTTTAAAATATGCGACCATTGATGTGAACGCAGTTGGTGGCGTGCTTGATTAATCCTTCCCTATCATCACTCTAACTACACCTGCTACAGTGCATAGTGTGACAAAAGTAATGGTACTTAACATTACTGGCAGCATACACTTTTATGTCTCAAAATAGGTTAAAAAGCCTGGTAAAAATGTGTGTACATTTTTTTTCGCTCCAACTAAATATTCTGGTCTACTCAAAGTAGCTTCCACTCTTTTAAGTTCCTCAAACTTTTAGGTGTTCAAAAGAAGTATCAATGCCATATACTTTCTTTGTCAGCCTACTCACCACTCTAATAATGAGAATTACCCGACAACATTACCCAGTAAAATAAAGGGATGTTATAAAAAGTAATGTCAATTCAATTGTCAAAAAACGTTGCCAAGTTACGTTTTTGTTCACTTTTCTTTTCACAATTCTGTTAAAGTTACTTTTGATAACATCCCCTATAGTTTGTTTGGCATCATTTTCTGCTAGTTCTCATTATAATGTGTTCAACAAAGACAACAAACCCTTAAATTTATAGTTCTTTCCTTTACTCATGAATCTGAAACAGTGAATCTCAGTAATCTTAGCGGTGTGTGACTTGTTTTTTTTGATCAGTTGTGCATGTGTTCAAGTACATGCATTTAGGTGGGAGGGCGAATATTGCCTCCTCCTGTGACTAGCAGATTTTCTGAGAACGGACAGATGCATAATGCTGCCAAAGAAGTATAGGGATATTGGAAGTAATCGTTACGTAATTGCAATCGTAATGTGATTGCCAGTAGGCAAAAAAAGGTGTCCCACACTCGCCATAATGGTAACAGGCAGCACTGACCGACTCTTCCATGTATAAATGCACATATATACCGTACAAAATGGAAGAGGGATAGCCGCCATGGTAGCTCAGTTGATAGAGCATCGGACATGTTATTCGAAGTTCGCAGGCTCGGTCCCTGTACAGGGCAGGTTATCTTTTTTTTCCTGCCCCGCCATGGTGGTCTAGTGGCTAAGGTACTCGGCTGCTGACCCGCAGGTCGCGGGTTCGAATCACGGCTGTGGCGGCTGCATTTCCGATGGAGGCGGAAATGTTGTAGGCCCGTGTACTCAGATTTGGGTGCACGTTAAAGAACCCCAGGTGGTCAAAGTTTCCGGAGCCCTCCACTACGGCGTCTCTCATAATCATATGGTGGTTTTGGGACGTTAAACCCCACAAATCAATCAATATCTTTTTTTCCTTCTACTTTTCTTTCTTCACAATTACAACACTTCTATTCTTCTTGAAGATTTTCTGGTGTAAAAAAGGTACCTTATAATCTGAAGAGGCAAACAGAATGTGCCAGTGTACGAGTTAGCTCTTGTAGTGGTTACAAGTAACATATGTTTTGAAGAATAAATCATTCTGCCACTTGCCTGAAGAATGGCTACAGGACATGGCGCTGGATGCACTTTGTTATTTTTGAATCAAGCTATTTTGTATTCTATTTTTATAAATTACATGGATACACATGACGGTATCACACACTTTAACGCCACAAAGATTATGCAGCGAACAATGTTATAAATGCGAAATTGCATAAGGATAAGGTGAAAACTGCACCCTCAACGAGAACGTACAGAAAGCACAGGGTGCAGGCGTCATTCCTTCCGCCCGTGCTTTTCAAGTGCGAGCTGTTTTCACCTCGTTCTGACCAACTAACTAGATTGAGATGTGTTGTTATAGTGCAAGAGGATGCTCCACGGGAAACTAGGTTTGTCTCAAAGTCTGTGTGTGTCTTTCAACCTATATGGTGCCCGGTTCAAGAGTTCATGCAGACCAGATCGTGTAAAACAGGACCGTGTAAAATGGACCGTGTAAATAAAATGGACCATGTAAATAAACAGGATCGTGTAAAATGTCGTTTTCGTGTGCAACTGTAGTTGTGGTTGTGCTGAATGACCTTTCTTTATATACACTACATAACAAACTTGCTTCTTTAGAGTCGAGTGCATCTTCGGATCGATTGTAAATGTTTGCATATACGAGGAAATTCTTCAGTGTGCCACGAGGAAATGTGTGTTAAGCGAAAATTTGTATATCATTATATACAACTCTTAAAGCCTCGTCTACAACTTTATGAAGGTTGACCTTGAGCAGAAAACGAGGAGCGGACAGCCCCCAGAAAAGAGCAAGCACCCTCCAAGCTCCCGAAGCTCTCTTCGACAGGAACAGCAAGGTCACTGTGTGGCATTGAAAACCATTGCAAGGAGTGCCTAATCAGTACACTGTGCTGCTCTTTCATCACAGAAGACGAAGTTGACCACTCCAGAGGAACTTCACGCTGTGTATTGTGAGTGCTTCAGTGGTTTTGTTTTTGTCCAGCCAGCGGTTAAGAAATCATGTGTCAGATTCAGCCAGGATGGCTAGAGGGAGTCGGGCAGGCATGTTTGGACATTTGTCTAGCCAAGTAGTGCCAATTTTCGCACTGGTCCTGTTGGAGTTACTGCCACAATCACAGAAGCTACGTCACCTCTCTAAATGTACAGATGTGTCGGGGAAGATTAGCTGCATTAGGTTTTTCTATAACTGATAGCTGCCAACATTCTTCATTATACAGGAGTTTTGTTCCTCACTTATGGGTGTAAAGCCCTCTACAGAAAAAATGCAACGCGTCTACTTCCAGAAGACTCCAAGGCCCTACTTGTAGGTTTTTTCGGCTTGTATCATAAGCACCTCGTTTGGGGTACATGAACGTTTTATAAACATGTACAGCGAAAATTTTGGGTGGCTGGTCGTTTTGTCGTTATCTTGTTCCTCGCAGTATTCTTAAGCATGTTGTGCATTACGTTATCAATCTGGTTCTTGTGCATAGAAGACATTACGAAGTTTCAGGCTACAGTATAAAAAGCCTCGAAGCAAGCTATCAATAATTTTTTAACAGAGTTGCTTAATCTGATACATAATACATCACTAAACTTTCGTGCGTATTCATCAATGTAAGCTCGTCTTAGTGTTATCCAAAATGAAGATGTGAGTCGACAGATGGAAACATCTAGTGGGGTAATCAGGGTGAACAGTAGAAGTGCTTCAGACAGGCTGGCCGATGTTGCGATAGGAGGACCTATTTTTTAGAAGTCACCTTGTCATCCTTGGCGTGTTAGTTTAAATGGGGTCAGTAATGACATCATCTTTTGGTATAGGCGTGTGTGCCTGTTGGAAATGTGTGTCTGAAAAAAAAACCTATAACGCAGAAGAGTGCAGTCCTTGCTTATTTTCAAGTTAGGTTGCGCTGATACAAAGTGTTCTCCTGTCGGAGGTTGGGGGTAAGGGAAGCAAAAAAAAGATAAATGATAGAAAAGAAGAAAAAAGAAGAAAGAAAAGGGGAATGCAAAGTAAAAGTAATGCTACACTGCTCCTACTTTGCATCCCCCCTTTTCTTCTTTTTTTCCCTTGTTTTCTTTTTTCACCTTTTTTGTTACATTCGCATTGTCCCATCTAGTGCATGAATCAATGACACATGGCTTTGGTATAGCAAAGATGCCTATGTGGTGTTGGATTGAACAGTGCATTGTACTTTATTTAGTTAATTACAGACTGATCAGTCTTGCAATAAGTGCTTCCTGTCTATCACTACACACGTTCAATTGAAAAGTTTGTGCTTGGCTCTTAGTATGCTGGTATATAGCTTGTGTCTTGGACTACTCAAAATGAATGTTATTTTGCGGCTGTTTATGGTAATGAATTTATCCAAAATGAAAATATCTTGCCTTGTGAACTTTGTCGGACCTGCCTTTCTTTTTCTTTCCTATGGAGGCATTGTATGTGAGGGAGGCAGTAACAGAGAGGTGATAGCTTGAGCTTCGGAAGAATAAATGCTGGCAGTGAGGCAATTACGCATCAAATATTCCAGCCATTTTGTCAACCGTCCTAAATGTGTTTTGAAAAAAAATATTGTGCTCGTTTACTGTATTTTTCTGAAAACAGCAAAATGCTAAAGTATATCGCAGAGAACAAAATATCAGGCCACGTTGGTGCCTTCTGGACTGCCCAGGATGTCGTCTGGGTGTTGTTTGTAAAAAGTAAAGTGTTTCAAAAATACTGCCTCTTCTACACCAAATTCGGTCTTGGTATTAAGTAAAGGTGATTGTGTGTAATGCATGAAGCTCAGTAATATTAGTGCAATTTTTTCGCCACATCAAAAGCAAGGAAGCAGTTCTCTTTATATGGCAAGTTATATGATTACACTTTGTCTTAATGTAGAAATGAATTTTTGAAGGTTTCTTATGATGGCTGTTTTCTGCATTTGATGTACGACAGCTTCCGTTCCGAAGTTCCCCATGGCCCTCAATAGGAGACTTCAAAAAACATTTTCCTCATTTTAACAAAAATTGTAATGATAACACTTGCCATGTAACAAGAACTGTTTATTTGCTTTCAACTTACATATAAAAGTAATTTTCAATTAGACAAACACAGCTCAAATTGCATCTCAATGTGTACAAAAACAATTATATAGTGATATTTGTAATCTGGACCTAACATTATTTTTTTTAGTAAAATATAACTTCTGTGCAGTGAGTATTTGTGGCTCAAATATTCATACAAAATGCAGTATTGCCATACAAGAAATGCAAACGATAAACAGTTTGGCTGAATTATTCAAAGCCTATGTAGCAGAAAAATTGCACTAATGTTACTTGACTTCAAATACTTTAAGAAGCATCTTTACTTAATATGTAGATCAAATTTGATATGGCAAGAAAAAGTGGTACTTTGAAATTTTTCTCACAAATAACACCCGCACGACATTCTGCGAAATTCTGAAGGTACCTACGTGACCACTACTCTTTTCTCTTCAATAACTATTTTCAGAAGAGTAAATTACCATCATTTTTTAAACTATACATCTGTGATGGTCGCCAGGCAGTATGGTTTGTATGTTTGGTGTAGAATAGCCCAGTGCAAAACACAACAAATGGCTGAGCATCCTTTGACGCTCGGGCAATTTCGAAAGCATTTGTTTGTTAGCAGCAATTCAGTTAAGCCCTTGTCTTTATGCTTAGGCCCAGAAACAAAACACAAGTAACTAAAGTAGTCCTAAGAATCATGCAGTCTCGCTGTTCCAAGGCTTGTGGAGCCCAATTTAGTGCAAGCTTCACCAATTTTTAAAAATTCAGATTGAACCAACAGGTTTTGGAGGCACAGTACATTTTCAGCTAAATTGTGTCACACCAATTACTTTGATAAAAAGCGGCAAGTAGAGGTAAAAATACCAATTTAGAAGCATTGTAGATAATAACAAAAAGGACTGCTTTCTTTTTTTGTGTGGTGCTTTGCCTGAACGCTGTGCTTTTTGTGGTATAGTTCATTGTCTAGTGAACATAGGCATTAAAAACTAACATTAGCCATGTTGAGGTCGATTTCTTGGTTATAGTCATAGTAGCCATATAAATAATTATGACTTCAAACTTGATTGTTCTTTTGAAGATTTTTTCCTTGCATAATGATATTTGAGAGTCTTAGTCAATTTTGTTATAAGAAAGCGTGATGTCATAATAGGGTCACTTTTTGTAGAGTCGTTCAGTTCTACCTTACCTTTTACATTCCTAATAGAGCAGTTATTTTCAATATCGGTATTTAAAATGGAATGAGCATGCTGTATGTAGTAAGGTGTACAGATAGCACATGCACCCAACTTTTCTGTTGGCAGTTTATTTCTGTTATTCTTGATTTATATGTGGGGTTTCACGTCCGAAAACCACTATATGATTATGAGAGACGCCGTAGTGGAGGGCACTGGAAACTTCGACCACTTGGGGTTCTTTAACGTACACCCAAATCTGAGCACACGTGCCTACAGCATTTCTGCCTCCATCGGAAATGGAGCCGGGGTTTGATACCGCAACATGCGGGTCAGCAGCCGAATTTCTGTTACTCTTGCTCCCCTATATGTGTGCAGTTCGGTTATAGTTATCTGGCTTGCACAGATTTTTAATGGCACCTGCCTGGTCCTGCTTGCTTTCATGGTGATTTTAACCTTCATAAGTTGCATAGGTTTAACTCTCAAAATTGTTCAAAATGCCAATTTTGTGCACAAACTGTATAGTTTAAAGGCAGCAGATGTACATGCACACACTATTAAATGAACATTGAGAGCTTTCACTTGCAGTTCCTAAAGTTTTACTGTGCAGGAAGCGTTTAAATCATAATTTCATAAGGACATATTAATCGATTATCTTTACCATTGAAAATCATGACAACCTAGTTATTTTCACTGTGATAAGCATGCTGTTTTTTTTGATGTGGCAGAACTAATTTATACACTCATTCCTTCTATTATTCACATATGTATAACATGAAGGATTGTGTGCCTTAAATTTTCAGTTTCATTCTGTGTGTTATATTTCTTGTGCATGTAAACTATTGTGCTAACATGTGTCTCTGACATTATTTGTGCCAATTATTTTCATTTCCAGGTGCCTATGAAGGACACATAAGTTCTATCGCAGTGACCTTCGAAAATTACAGTGGTGCCGGAGCCTCAAGCAGCATTTCGCCGGTCTTCACAAGGCATTCATGAGATAAACACAGCGCCACACTTTCACAGTGCTATGATTATATTTATGTTTAAACATTTCGTTTTAAAATTGCTGTTGCATTGTGCCACCATCCTGTGGCTTAGGTGGAGCTCGTGAAATTGCGGTGCAGTCACCTCATTTGTGTACGATCAACACTGCAATGTCACTATTCACAGCTGGAGCATACAGACAAATAAAAAACATATTGATTGTAGCAGGGCTGAACTGTACAGTTATCAATAGTTATCAATAGTTATCAATAGAGAAGAAGTAATATACGTATATTACTTCCTCTCTATTGATAATAATAACTTTATAAGTTCTTTAAGTCTTGCATAGAACACTGCATTAATGTGTTGCAATGTAACCAACATTTATGATCGCTAGCATGTTAATTTAGTAGTTTTGTAATGTATTTTATTTAAAAGGTAATTTTGCTTCCGCATCACGACAATTAGTAAGATGCCGATCATTCAATCCCTCATCATGCACGTTTAAGAAATATTGTGATTTGTACACAGTATTGCATGTGCTCAAGATGTGGACGTCTATTCAATTTACACATTATATTGCTTTGCACTAGATTCAGACGTAACATGCACACATTTCAGTAATTTCCGCATGATACGTCTTTCCATAAGATGCGGAGTCCGCATCATACGTCTTATGCGGAGTCCGCATCATACGTCTTATGTGGAGTCCGCATCATACGTCTTCCATATTCCAATAATTCCGTATGTGAGGTCTCCGCATCTTACGGAACGTTTCAGTAGGGATAGGCTAGTGAGAGAGAGCGTCGGCATCCTGGTGCTGTTTGCCAGACCTGTACACAACGTCAAAAGTGTACTCTTGCAAATGGAATATCCAGCGACTGAGGCACTCAAAAATTTATTCAGCGAGCAAAACCAGCATAGCGCATGGCGGTAGGTAATCACAGTGAAGTGGCGTTCATACAGATAAGGTCGAAATTTCTGGATAGCCCAAATAACAGCGATATATTCCTGCTCTGTTATCGAGTAGTTCGGCTCCGCAGGTGCTTGTGCGTGGCTTGCATACGCAACTACTCGCTCACGTGAAGTGTCGTTGCGGTGGAGGAAGACAGCACCGATTTCGTGGCCGCTGGCATCTGTGTGCAGGAAAGTGGTGCACCCTCATTGAAGTTACGGAGCACGGGGTCTGATGTCAAAACACGTTTAAGGGCTTGGAAAGCACACTCTCACTCGTTAGTCCAAGTCAAGGTCACTCCTGACGTCAAAAGCTTGTGCAATGGCCTCGCAATGGCAGCAAAATGACTGATAAAGCGACGGAATTAAGACGCCAGGCGCACGGAAATTCGCAGTTGTTTTTTATTGCCCGGACGTGCAAAACTAATCAGAGCAGCAACCCTGTCGGGGTTGGGTCGAACGCCATCTTGGCTGACAAGGTGACCCAATACTTTTATGCTTGTGCTGGCGAAGTGCCACTTCTTTGTATTGAGCTGAAGGCCAGCGTTCGAAATGCATGTTAGAACCTCGTCCAAACAGTTAAGCTGCTGAAAAGAGTAGAATAAATTTTGATGTCGTCTAAATAACATGAGAAGGTTTTCCACTTGAGACCATGTAAGACAGTACCTGTGATGCGCTCGAATGTTGCTGGAGCGTCGCATAAGCCAAAAGGCATGGCGTTAAACTCGCAAAGCCCGTTAGGCGCTGTGAACGCCGTTTTCTTTTCGTCTGCTTCGCGCAAGTGTATTTGCCAATACCCGGATCAGAGGTCGAGGCTGGAGAAATATTTTGCGCCATGTAGGGAGTCGAGCGCTTCATGTATGCGTGACAACGAATATACATCTTTTTCCGTGATACTATTGAACGCTCTGTAATCGACACAAAAGCGAACGAAGCCATCTTTTTTCCATACCAACACCACATTAGACGACCAAAAGCTGGATGAAGGTCGAAGAATAACCCGTCTGAGCATGTCGGCGACGTTTTCGTCAATGATTCACCGTTCCACCGAAGACACATGATATGGGCGGCGTTGTACAATGAAGCTGCCTTCGGTTTTGATGCTGTGCTCTGCAACGAAGTTGCGGCCCAGAACTTTGCAATGTACGCCGAACGAAAGACTATGCTTCTGTAGAAGGTCTACGAGGTCTCTTATTTGCTCGAAAGTGAGGTGAGAACTTGTGGTAGCATTTAAAAGAACAATGGTAGCCTTGATATCAGTTGTAGCAGACAAAGACGGTGATTCTGCGTGTATGGGAACCAGCAAAAAAGGCTCACTGTCCGTGAAGCAGCTCACAGCAGTGCCATGGGGCAGCATCACTGGCGAAGAAGTTGGGTTCAAGGCGGTGGCCAATGCTTTACCGTGGTTAACCCGCACAAGACCAGGTGGAATGGTGCACCCCGCAGGTTTGGACCGAACTGATGGAGCATGAACACGTCACCAGTAACTATAGTGTTCTAAGCGATATTAATAATTTGTTCATCTCCTAGCGAAATGAAACAATCAGCGGCAGCAACGAAACGGAATCTGTATGAATCGACATTTGATGAACTCTCAGTAGCTGACACATGAATTACTCGCTGACGACACGATATGAAAGCTGATGCCGAAGAAAGGAAGTCCAATCCTAAAATAACTGGGTAGGTGCACAAAGGGAGTACAAGAAACTGAATGTGGTGAAGGATGCCATCTATGAAAACGCAGACTGTACAAACACTTGAAGGCTGAATAGGGACTCCATCTGCGCAATGAAGGGGAGGGCCATCGTATGTCGTCCTAACTTTTAGATGCGGAGCATCTAATACTCGAGGCTTGTAGAGCGGCGCCTTCCGCAAGCTTCCTCCTCCTTCTTCCACCATCTGTGCATCCCTTCCTCCTCTACACACCGCGCGCGCTTCACTCCTCCACCATCTGTGCACCCTTCCTCCTCTACACACCGCGTGCGCTTCTCCTCTTCACGAACATTCGCTAGCTGTATAATGTAGCGCGCATGCGCCGTCACGCTTCGAGAACATCGGCAGCTGACGCGCGCGCATGCGCCGTCGCGCTTCGAGAACATGGGCAGCTGACGCGCGCGCATGCGCCGTTGCGCTTCTCCCCCTTCTCGAACATTCGACAGCTGACGCGCGCATGCACCGTCACCCACCATCTGTGCCGCGCGCGCTTCTCCCCTTCGAGAACATTCTACAATTCTCCTGATTCTCCAGTGGACGCGCATGCGCCGTCGCGCTTCGAGAACATTCAACAGCTGACAGTGCATGCGCCGTCGCGCTGTATATATACTCAAGGTCGGCGCTCGCTCGCTCAGTTGCCGCTCGTCGGTTGGTTTGTACGGTGCGTCGACGTCCAAGGTCGTGGTGAAATGAATTCCAACGAATCCACAAACACAATGATCGACGTCCCTTCGACCAGCGCCGCCCTTTCGCATACGTGTGTACGTGTTCACTCATTTAACACCCCCTCCTACAGCCACATTAACAAATTTAGCCATCGACCCAAGTAAGTCGCAATTTAACACCCCATTTCACAACCACGTTAACCAATTTAGCCAACGACCCAAGTAAGTCGCACTTTAACACCCCGTTAACCAATTATATGCTCCGCATCCTCCTCAGTGTTCCCCCGAGGGAAGCTGCGGGCAATGTTTTTCAAACGGACACAAACGTCTGCATGAATTATGGAAAGTGATGTGCCTGTATCTACCAGTGCCTCTGTCAGTATACCTCCAACATACACCAATGAAACATTTGATGGGCGTTCCGGAAAAGCTTGACGCATTTCGAACGATGCAGATTTCGCTCCCGAAGCTGCACTGTTTAGTTTTCGAGTTGGCGGCCAGGAATTGAAGTAGACGGTAGAAGTGAAGAACAGGAACGCCGCATCGGTGAATGTGAGCGACGACGCGAGAAACGGGAACTGCCAACTGAGCCGCAGTTCTGAGGAAACGGCGACCGACGTGTACTGTTCTGATGTAGTCGGCGATAGGGCGGTCTTGTGGGGTGGAAGTCGTCCCATTCAAAGTCATCGTAGCTTCGTCTTTCGTCTTGCTGATGGTGTCGGCAAAACATTGAAATATGACCTACAATGCCGCAATAGAAGCAATTCGGCCGCATAGTGCGCCAGGCGTAGTAAGACTGGGACGGTGGTCATGGTGCGAGTGAGTTGAGCGAAGCATGCAATCCGGGTGCTGGTAGCTGCATTGGGCTTTGCTGGGGTGCAGGTGTCCAAGCAGCAACTGGAGCATAAATTGGCATGACCACAGAATATGAGCTCGGAACAGCTGTGACAATCATCGAGGCCCTGCTTTGTTGGGGCGCAAATGTCGTAGTAACAACGTGAGCATAACTTGGTATGGGCCCGGGATTTGAGCTTGGAAGTTGTGTGCCAGTCATCAAGGCCAGTTCCTCCCTCACGACGTCGCGTAGACTAGTACCAAATGGCGTCGTTCGAATATCAAGTTGGCAAGGTGAACCCTGTTGATGAAATTTCTCGCGGATTAGAGAGCGGATCAATGCACGCAGCTCTTTTGTGTCATGGCTTGAGCTCAGATGAGACATACCAGGTTACACTGAAGTGGTCTGAAGCTCCTAAAGTTGCTGACACGTAGCGACAACATCGGCTACGGTCTGGGGACTCTGCACCAGAAGCGCATTAAAAGCGATAGTCGCAATGTTTTTAGCAGGTAGCGCTCATGGTCGTTTTCTGCCACATATAGTTGTCGATGCAGCGGCAGAGGGCAAGAACATCTTCGACGTAAAAAGTGTGAGACTCGCCAGGGCGTTGAATGCGTGCATGAAGCCTCTTCTTGGCGATACCCAAGTGCACTGACGGGTTGGCGAAAATATGGTGGAGCTGACGTGTAAGGCAGGCCATGTCAGAAATTCTGTAGCGTGGTTGAAAAACCACGTTTTTGCGACGGCATTCAAGCAGAATGCAACGTGGGTGAGTTTCGCAGGCTCATCCCAGTTGTTAATAGCACTCACTCGGTCATACTTCTCGAGCTAGTCTTCAACCTCCTCACCCGCAAGACCGGAGAACAGCGGAGGATTCTTTGGAGGGCTGATGACCAGGCGAGAAGGGTTTCTTGGCGGCGGTAGCGGTGCAAAGCTGGCTTGCTGGGCTGGTCGGCTTGCGACATTACCCAACCCAGGTCGTTTAAGCGGTGGCCTGTACGGAGCTCCAGGAATGTGTTCTAGAAGACGCTGGAGGTGTCCGAGAGCGCGAGAGGACGCAGGGACCGGGCCGCACTCTCCACTACTTGTATAAATGATGATGATAATGATGATGATCCTTGATACTCTGGTGCACACCCACAAAGAGGAATCGGCCAAGAACCAGGCGTCAGGATCTTATGTAAAAGGCTTATGGTTTTTCAAACGCAACGTAATTTTGGGCTGAAAAAAAATATAGAAAGGAAAGCCAAAAATCGAAAAAGGAGTACATCTGAGCAGGGAGCGATGTAGGCTATCAGATGCGATTTGAGACAGAGGTAATGGTGGGTCTAAAAGGAATGATATATATATATATATATATATATATATATATATATATAGTTTAACAGGGCAATCGCTTTAAGACGGCATCCGGGACCCTCAAGACTCTTCTATATTGTTTCGAGTATGTGCCCCACAACCTTAACTGGAGTGTTGATGATGATTATGTACAGATGAAGAGATGGGACGAAAAAAATTGCTCACAATAAATATGTATATTGCCACGTTCTATTTCCCAAGTTTTTGTTATCGTCCCAAAACACCACACGATTCTCAGCGCAAACCGCGCCTGCAGTTTTCTAGAAGGTTCCGGACTGTAGTAGATCATTTCGATAAGATCACGCCCACTGTGCGAACAGTACAGATTGTTCTGGAACCTACGCCACCGCCAGCGATAATGCTAGAACATTCGACGCCAAGAGTATAAATGCCGACGCGCTTCGCCGCTTGTGAGTTGTTGATCGAAGGCCGACGCTCCGTTCGACGCTGTCAGTCCGAGACTGCTATCTGTGCAAGACTGCTGCTGAAATTGGACTTTCCGTTTACCGGGCACAGGTTTGCCCAAATAAACAGTTCAATCCCGACACGAAGTCTCCTGTCTTCGGCCACGTCATGACTCCGTGACATCTGGTGGAGGTGCTGCTTCGTTCATGTACCGGACGCCCCTGTCAAGCCGTGAACCCAGCCCACGTCGCGGAGAAGACACCGACGCCAACCAGGAGCAGCGAACAAGCCGCCGACAGCAAGGGCTACCACCGGAGTACGGGCTTCTACCAGTCAAGGCACGGAAGACGAAGGCCATGACCGCGACTGCAGCGACAATGACAACCGCAGCGTCCCAGCCCACGATGGTCATGCATCAACCCAGGGAACCACCAATTTTCCATGGGTCATCGTTCGAAGACCCGGAGTCCTGGCTAGAAACATACGACCGTGTGGCCGCTCTCAACCACTGGGACAATGACGAAAAGCTGCGTCGTGTGTTCTTCTATTTGGAAGACACCGCAAGGACTTGGCTTGAAAATCGGGAGTCCACGCTTCGAACTTGGGATGTTTTCTGCGGCGCATTCCTGCAAACGTTCGCGAGCGTCGCTCGCAAAGAGAGGGCCGCTGCTTTATTAGAGACTCGGGTTCAGCTACCAAATGAAAATGTCGCCATTTTCACAGAAGAAATGACCCGACTATTCCGTCACGCTGACCCAGACATGCCTGAGGAGAAAAAAGTTCGTTTCCTTATGCGAGAGGTCAAACAGGAGCTCTTTGTGGGACTGATGAGGCACCCACCGAAAACCGTCCAAGAATTTGTAGCCGAAGCGACCACTATTGAAAAGACACTGGACATGCGCACTAGACAGTATATTCGTCGCCTGATTGCCGACTGCGCTGCTGCTCAAGCCAGTAACTCCGGAGACCTGCGTGAAACGATCCGAGCGATCGTGCGGGAAGAGCTGCGCAAGCTGTTGCCTTCGGCGCAGCCTCAAGTGGATTCAATCGCCGACATTGTGCGAGAAGAAGTTCGGCAATCGCTTCAACTTCCTCACGTACCGCTGCCCGAGCCGGAAGCTATGAGCTACGCCGCTGCACTGCGCCACAACGCTCCTCCCCGTCCACGCAAAAACGCCGCCCCGTCGAACTTCCGTCGACAGACGCCACCGCCGCCACCACCCCCACCAACGTCATACCGTTCGCCAGCGGCCCAGCGCAGTGCACCAAGGAAGACTGACGTCTGGCGCACCCCTGACAATCGCCCGCGGTGCTACCACTGCGGCGAGGCCGGACACACATACCGCCGTTGCCAGTACCGACAGATGGGACTGCGTGGCTTCGCCGTCAATGCACCGCGTCCACAGCCAGGAGAACGACCACGTGACATCGCCGACTACCTGACAGCAACTCGGTGGACACCACGAAGCCCTTCGCGTTCACCGTCGCCCAGCCGCCGCACGTCACCGCACCACCGGCAGTACTCTGGCCCAACGCGGGGCCAGTCTCCTAGCCCGTATGGGAAACTAAAGGCAGCAACCGGTGGAGGTGCGGTTGCTGTGCGACGAACTACCGAAGATCCTCCGACGACGACGACGCCGCAACGGAGCTTTCCGAACACAACGCCAACCAGGCAAAGCCCTGATGGCGAAAGCTCACTTACCGAAGGTGGCCTGACGACGCAACAAGGAAGCAGCGGAACAAGCCGACGCAGCCGTGACCCGACGCCACGCCCTAACTGCAATGCGAGACGGCGAACTAGCGACCTCGACGTTCTTATCGACGGCCACAGTGTGACCGCTCTCGTCGATACTAGAGCCGCCTATTCTGTCATCAGTGGGTCGTTCGCCGTGAAGTTAAAGAAAGTTAGGACAGCTTGGAAAGGCCCTGATATCCGCACAGCTGGAGGTCACCTCGTAACACCTGCAGGAATCTGCACAGCGAGAGTCACCATTAACGGCCGTATTTATCCTACAGACTTCGTAGTCCTACAGCGTTGCTCGAGAGATGTCATCCTTGGCATGGACTTCTTATGCCTCCATGGTGCTGTCATCAACCTAAAAACAAAGTCGATAACGTTATCCACAGAAGAAGCACTACCGCCGCGCACGCCGTCAGGACACCATGCCTTGAATGTGCTGGAAGAACAAGTCACCATTCCGCCTCGCTCAAGTGTCATTATTTCAGTCGGCGCTCCTAAATCACCTGACTTGGAAGGCGTCGTTGAAGGCAGTCAGCATCTGTTGGTCACCCAAAATATATGCGTCGCAAGAGGAATTGCAGAGCTGCGGGGAGGCAAAGCAACGGTTATGCTCACGAATTCCAGCAATGAGTACAAACATGTGAACAAAGGAACAACGGTCGCATACATCGAAAAAATTGTCGAAGCCACCAGTGCTTTCGCCCTCGCCGATTCTGCGGAACCTGCTCAGAGGAACCAAGCCCCTCCCATAGCTTTCGACGTCAATCCCAGACTTCCGAACTATAAGCAAGAACAGCTCAAGGCCCTGCTCCTGCAATACGAAGATTGCTTTTCGTCGTCATCGAAAATTCGGCAGACCCCAATCACGAAACATCGCATCATAACCGAAGAAAATGCCAGACCACTCCGTCAGAGTCCGTACAGGGCTTCGACGCGAGAACGTGAGTCCATGAAGAGACAACTTGATGAAATGCTGCGGGATGATATTATCCAGCCGTCCAAGAGTCCATGGGCATCCCCCGTGGTGTTAGTGAAGAAAAAGGATGGGACCCTACGTTTCTGCGTCGATTATCGCCGCCTGAACAAAATCACAAGAAAGGACGTGTATCCCCTCCCACGAATAGACGACGCACTTGATCGGCTCCATAACGCCAAGTACTTTTCGTCAATGGACCTCAAGACTGGCTATTGGCAAATCGAAGTCGACGAAAGAGACCGAGAGAAGACGGCGTTTATAACACCGGACGGCCTCTTCGAGTTTAAGGTGATGCCCTTCGGCCTTTGCTCAGCGCCTGCAATGTTTCAACGCGTTATGGATAGAGTACTGGCAGGATTGAAGTGACAGACTTGCCTTGTGTACTTGGACGACGTCGTCGTGTTTTCCTCGAGTTTCGACGAGCATCTTCGGCGCCTTGAAGCTGTACTTCAAGCCATCAAGACTTCCGGACTCACACTGAAGCCAGAAAAGTGCAGATTTGCGTATGAGGAGCTCTTGTTTCTGGGGCACGTTATCAGCAAGTCTGGAGTTCGTCCCGATCCACGGAAAACATCCGCCATCGCCGACTTCCCGCCGCCCACTGACAAGAAAGCCGTGCGCCGATTTCTGGGCCTGTGTGCCTATTATAGGCGGTTCGTGAAAAACTTCGCCCGCATCGCCGATCCGCTCACTAACCTTACCAAGGCCGACGTGGAGTTTAAGTGGGAAACGCCGCAGGAACACGCTTTCCAGGAGCTTAAACATCGCCTCCAGACACCTCCGTTACTTGCCCATTTCGACGAATTCGCCGAGACAGAAATACATACTGACGCAAGCAGCGTAGGTCTTGGCGCCGTTCTTGTGCAGAGGGCTGAAGGACTTGAAAGGGTTATTAGTTACGCCAGCCGATCGCTATCCAAAGCAGAAGCAAATTATTCCACAACGGAAAAGGAGTGCCTCGCCATCATCTGGGCTACGTCGAAATTTCGCCCCTACCTCTACGACAGGCCCTTCAAAGTTGTGAGCGACCACCACGCATTGTGTTGGCTAGCCACCTTGAAGGACCCCTCAGGTCGCCTCGCATGATGGAACCTGAGACTTCAAGAATATGACATTGCTGTCATTTACAAGTCCGGCAAAAAAACACTCCGACGCCGACTGTCTCTCTCGTGCGCCTGTCGACCAACCGCTACCCGACGACCCGGATGACGACTACTTCTTAGGAACGATAACTACCGACGACTTCGCTGAACGACAGAGGGCCGACCCGGAACTTAAGGCCCTAATAGAATACCTCGAAGGCAGGACCGCCGAAGTCCCGAAGGTATTCAAGCGCGAACTTGCGTCGTTCTTTCTACGAAACGGTCTTCTACAAAAGAAAAACTTTTCACCGCTTCGAGCTAAGTACCTCCTTGTGGTGCCTTCAGCACTGCGACCAGAACTCCTGCAGGCCCTTCACGACGATCCGACGGCAGGGCACCTCGGTGTTTCTCGCACGCTCGCGAGGATACAAGAAAGGCACTACTGGCCACGTCTTACCACCGACGTCACTCGTTATGTGAGAACATGCCGGGACTGTCAGCGACGCAAGACACCGCCGACAAGGCCAGCAGGACTTCTGCAGCCAATTGATCTACCTTGCCGACCTTTCCAGCAGATTGGTATGGACCTACTGGGGCCGTTCCCGACGTCGGCTTTCGGAAACAAGTGGATCGTGGTAGCTACCGACTACCTCACCCGCTACGCCGAGACAGAAGCCCTGCCAAAAGGCAGTGCATCCGAGGTAGCTAAATTCTTCGTCGAAAATATCGTCCTACGTCATGGCGCCCCGGAGGTCCTTATCACCGACAGAGGAACGGCATTCACTGCCGACTTAACTCAAGCAATCTTGGCATACAGCCAAACAAAGCACCGCCGGACGACAGCGTACCACCCACAGACCAACGGCCTCACCGAGCGGCTTAACAAGACGATCGCCGACATGCTGTCAATGTACGTCGATGTCGAACACAAGACGTGGGACGCCATTCTTCTGTATGTGACCTTCGCATACAACACGGCGGTGCAGGAGACGACGCAGATATCTCCATACAAATTGGTCTACGGAAGGAGCCCGGCAACGACGCTCGATGCCATGTTACCCAACGTCACCGACGAAGAAAACCTCGAAGTGATCGAGTACCTTCAACGCGCCGAAGAAGCCCGACAACTTGCGCGTCTCCGTATCAAGAATCAACAGACGACCGACAGCCACCGTTACAACCTTCGACAACGCTTCGTGGAATACCAGCCCGGTCAACGTGTTTGGGTGTGGACGCCGATACGCCGACGTGGACTAAGTGAAAAGCTTCTGCGACGGTACTTCGGACCCTACAGGGTGGTTCGATTTCTCGGCCCACTTGATTACGAGGTTGTCCCCGACAGCATCACGAACTCTCAACGACGCCGATCGCGACCTGAAGTCATCCATGTCGCGCGCCTCAAGCCGTTTCATGCGCGTTAACAAACTGAAACAGTGTTTTTTTTGTATTATTGTTGTATCGTAATTTATTCATTCTACTTTCTTTATTATGATTGTACCTTCATCTTTAGTTAAAGCATCGGGACGATGCCTTTTTTCGGAGGGGGGCAATGCCACGTTTCATTTCCCAAGTTTTTGTTATCGTCCCAAAACACCACACGATTCTCAGCGCAAACCGCGCCTGCAGTTTTCTAGAAGGTTCCGGACTGTAGTAGATCATTTCGATAAGATCACGCCCACTGTGCGAACGGTACAGATTGTTCTGGAACCTACGCCACCGCCAGCGATAACGCTAGAACATTCGACGGCAAGAGTATAAATGCCGACGCGCTTCGCCGCTTGTGAGTTGTTGATCGAAGGCCGACGCTCCGTTCGCCGCTATCAGTCCGAGACTGGTATCTGTGCAAGACTGCTGCTAAAATTGAACTTTCCGTTTACCGGGCACAGGTTCGCCCAAATAAACAGTTCAATCCCAACACGAAGTCTCCTGTCTTCGGCCACGTCACGACTCCATGACAATATATTAGGGCCCAGTTAGGTAAGCTTGCCCAAGAAATATGCACAAGAGACTTCGCAGAGGCAAATGTGAGACAACTGTTCACGAGCACAATCAGATAATAGTTTGAAAACTCACGTAGCCCTGTCGTTGAAATATACTGCAGCGAGACAGTGGTTTTAAAAACATAGCTTTGGCAGCCGTAGAGCACAGTGTCTTGTTGCTTAGCCTGTCACGTTTAGTGACCATAGGCGAAGCCACACCGGCCATGCACCAGCGAAAGCAGTCGGTAGTCACAGGAGCGTCTATCTACACATTCTTCGAGGTGGTTGAGCTATGAAAGGCACATAAAAAATAAGCAAGCTACTATAGGTATGCACGAAACCACCACGAAAAAGTGAGCGATGCCTTGTTCACCTGGTAAAGCGCCGAACGAAAGTACATTCCGAAATAAACTCTGATAACATAACACCTGGATACGCCCCCAAATCCGTTGCCCATATTACCAGACTGCCTGCACGTGCCCACTGTATCTAAAACAAAACTAAAAAATGGCCACTCAGCCACACACAAAAAACAATGCTTCATTAAAGTAATTTAAACTTTACTGTAACAAATAAAATTAAAACTATTGAAAATTCGCGTTGAATTGTTTTTTTTTGTTTTCGCTCGCTATCCTTCCCCCTCACCTAGTTGCGCTTCAATCGTCAGGCGGTTGTTGATGTCTGTCGAAATAGGTTTGAGACCCCTTTTCGTTCCGAATCTCGCGTCCTATTTAGGTTGAGATTGCCCATTGCATGCCTCATCGAAAGAGGCGACAAACGAGAGAAGCCAACGCCTTGGCGAACAAGCGCAGCTTGTGATTGGTTGGGAAGCAGTACTCTCTACATCAGGTCATCTTATAACGTTGTCAACACACTTCTTTGATGGAAAACCACTGTCATGTTGGTCATAACTTCCCTCTCGTGCGTAAAAGCAAATTTTGTCTTGCCGTGAAAAACGCGCAAAAACTTTTAGGAGCTCCCTTACGCGCTGCGCAGTACGCGAAAAACAACATGCCGTCGTAAACAGTGCAGGTGTGTTGCTGCCGATCATGGAGCAAGCAAAACTAAGAAGACGCCCTCACAATGCGTGCTGCAGAGTTAAAAGTGTGCCTGAATCACCTGCTTTTGCAGGGGGGTTGTGGGATAATGGGGGCATGCTGGCGTCTCGTGCGCTAGCTAGAGAGAGGCGAGTTTACAAAGGTGAGCGGATAGACCCCACCACAATGCACTTCGTGAGGCCCTCTTATGAGGCTCTCGGAAGCTGCGAGCTCATTGTTCGTGAGTGATTTCGTCAACAGACATGACAGCGCTCACGACAATGCTGCAGGGATTGTGTGTCGGACGCGGGCTCAGCTGGTGCACACGTCGCAGCGTAGGCGAGAACATTGTTCTCTCCTTTGCCGCTATGAATGGAAAGAAGGCGTCATCAAGTAATTTGTGCTTCCAAGGGGCTACAGAAACCCTTTGCGCAAGCCAGTCAACGTTGCCGAAATACTCGTCGTTTCGTTGTCAACGATCACCACAAGCATCGAAGTCGGCGCTGATATGCAGTGAAAAATAGAAGATGACAATCTCAAAGTTCATGTGTGGACTATTTAACAATAATCGTAACTCAATAAGCCCTTGTTTCAACTCAAGAAGCTGGTGTTGAAGCACTTGAGCGGCTACGTCGCGCACGTCACTCGATCGGCCACACAATATAGGCTCAGCCTTCACTTAGTCAGTCATATGTTAGGCTACTCGAAGTGAATGCCGCTGCTACTGATTAGAATAGCAATGTAAAACAAGAAGCACGAATATATGTAGGAGTGCCTCGATAGACTTCCAAACGAATATCGTCATAGTGTCACTCCATAAATACGTACGTGAAGCGATTCCTTTCACATCTAAGAGCAAGAGGCCGCACTGTTGGTAGAATATAAGGACGTGGATGAGAGCTTATTCTCTCTAGGCCAAATACAATTCTGAATCTACTCTGTGTTCTTTACCAGCGAAATTTGCTTGGGTGACGCATGGTAAATCATCAGTGGCAAAGCTGTCTATGCTTGCACACCAAGTTAAAGATGTGCTTGGGAAGTGTGACAAGCCTACCATTGGCCAAGCGAAGGAAGGCCGTGCTTGGATAATCAGGAAACACCCGTTTCTATCGTTAGCGTTGTGTTAAAATACCATGCAATAGCCAAGCATGTTCTTGGCATGGGAGCCAATCATTCTGGCCAATGTAATTTCTAGCACATTTATTTTAGTTTTAAGTGAGAAGGATTTTATAGTGAACTTCGGCGACTTTTAGCGTATCTTTATATCTAGCCGCTAACGCTTGGGTGCTCTCGTGGTCACCCCCTTAACTTGGCGTAGGCAAAATTAGCATGAGGAGGTAAGAAGTTTGACGAATATGACGCGCTGGTCAAGACACGAACACTGTCACAATTCCGTCACGTACGTCGCCAAACACTCCCCGCCAGACAGTGACACATACCCACGGGTAGGTATGTGCCGCTGGTGTGCGGGTATGCGCCACAGGTAATTGACACTTAGTATCTACCCCGGAACCATGAAAACACAAGTGGGAAATTTTAACGCACGAGCATTAAGAAATACAGGATAACGGTATAGTGTCGACTCGACGAATGCAAAAACTAAATGTCAGAATCGCAGCGTGAGTGAAACCCAGGCATTCTGCGTAAAAATAAAGCATTTACCTCAGAGATACGCCAGGTCTGAAAACTACTTTTCAAATAGACGCAGCTGAATCTGCGGGTACAGTGTTTTTTTTATTTATGATACCTTACAAGCTCAATGAGAGCATTGAGTAATGGGGGTACAAACTTCAAAGAGTAGGGTGGTCATCAATAACATGTAATACACAGAAAATAACACAACATCGTGACAAAGCGTGTCTAGTCACTGACACTCAAACAAATGTAATACGCGAATGTTTCCCGATATGCAGAAAGCTTGAATAACAAGAAATTCAAGGTACATGAACAAAACACAATAAAGAAATTCGGAGGGCGTAGGTATAGAATTTAAGTGAGCAGCAACGGCGGTGCAGCTGAGCAACAAAAACTGGGAGAATAACAAGAACTGGGAGAACAATGGCAATAAAAAACAACATACACACGCATTTTCCAAACACATATACTGCCAACCGTATGAAGGCGTTCACCAATATAAATTGCAACACAACGGTGGGTACAGCAAAAATTAAAGAGAACCAAAGAGAAGTGTGAAACTAGGTGAGTGGTACAGCTGCAGGTACAAACTTCAGTGAAGTTAGAGCGATTAGTGCGATGAAAAATGATTACACACATGTTCGCGAAAAGAATCTGGATCGGTGATGGAGGCGATGTAGTCGAGAAGGTCGTTCCATAATGATATGGCCTTAGGAAGCGCTGATAAGTTGAATGCCTTCGTTTTGCCGTAAATGCGAGTGAAACTAAGGTGATTGTGCAGGCGTCTGGGCATGCGCAATGGTGCTGTTAGGGGTAGCGTAGAACGTCTTGTGCTGTGAATATATTTATGCAGCAAACATAACAGTGCAACCGAGTGACGAACGTGCAATGGCGAAATAGAATGTTCTTGTTTTAATGTTGTTACGCTACAATGAGTGCTATAATTGCGAGATATAAACCGGGCTGCTCTGTTTTTGATGGACTCTAGCAATGTGGTTAGGTAATCTTGGAAAGGGGACCAGACTGAAGATGCGTGAACATCAATAGTTGTTGCAGTTCTGCACACTAAATTTTTTAAACATTACATACTTTTATCTGGTGTTCTGTGCCAGTAAACAGTGAGCCAGTTCTTTGACGGGATACGAAGAAGACGAAGAGAAGTGCCCGTGCCAACGGAGACGTCCTTCTTTTATGTTTGCATGAATTCAACTGCTACTCATTGGATAAATTTCCAGATTTCGCACATCTAAGATGCCACTGGAATAGACAGTGGTGCACAGCACGGCAATTGGAAGTTACTTATACAAAATTGCGTTGTAGAATTCTGCATCTAAATTATTATTTGCATAATGTTGGCCTAAAGGCGTCACCTTTGTGTCATGTTTGCGAAGAAATAGAAACGACAGGCCATTTCTTTTTATTCTGTCACCGATATTCTTATCAGCGGAAAAGATACCTGGTAGCTCCAATTAAAAAATCAGGATTATAAATTTGTGTGGCAGTATGTTTATCGTTCGGCAGCATTAAATTTGGTTATAGCCACAGGTGCGTCTGCTCTGCGGTATCAGACTTCATAATAAAACAAAGCGATCGCCATGTTGAAGCGCCTTACTCATATATATATATATATATATATGTATATATATATATATATATATATATATATATATATATATATATATATATATATATATATATATATACTGGGATGAGCGAGACAGAGAACAAGAGACAACACCCAATCCTGGGCCAGCTGTTCTTATTCGGTCTTCATCTTCCTCTACCTTCCCATAGCTGCCCGCGCGCCGAAGCGGCAGCGTCTTTCTTGGTCATGACACTCGGCCATGACTGCGCGTGCGCGGAGCTGGCGGCAAAGTTTCTGGTGGACGGCACTGGCTGCCTCGAGCTGGTCGCTCTTTTGCACGCCACGATGTCATTTTAAAAAGCGCTGTGGACTCAGGCGGCCGGCACTGGCTGCCCCGTTGCGGCCGACGCTCTCGGCCGCGATTTGGTTAGTGACTGCATCTCGGAGGTCCGCTTTGGCCATGCTGAAACTGGGTGCCAGAGTCTTCCACAAGTCTATCGGGACGTCGAGACTGGCTGCTGTCTGCATCTTAAGCGCCAATTTTCTCCTCATGATCTTGGCCAGTGACCCCAGCAGTGGTTACCTTGGGCTCTACCGGCGCCGTCACCGTAGGCGGTTCAAGCATAGGCGATGCTGGTGTCTCCACTTGCCTCAGCAAAGGTGATATAGGGGCTGCCTTCTCTGACTTAGATGCATGAGGACTGGTATCAGCCTCTTCCACTGACATGATGGTATCACGTACCGGCGCGAGTACTGAGAGCAGCAGTGGCGTGTCGCACCTGCGTCTGACGTCATTCGTAGGACAGGCGGAGAAGCTTTCTGCCGCACGGCTGTAGGGCTCCGAGGAAGCATCGAGGTGTTGCTTCAATTCAGCTCGGTGTGCGAATGGGGTTGCGTCAGTGAAGGGCAATGCAACGCAGTCGAGATGATTCTCTGCGGCTGTCTCGTTGGAGCAACGCCCTTGAAAAGGTCCGACTTCGGTAGCGGCCTCTGGCCGCAGTGAACTTGCTTCGGGAACTTCTCGTGTGGTAAGCTGCAGCGCACAGCTGCAGCCTCGAGGTGGAAAGCCTCTGGAGCTTGCTCCTCAATACCGGCCAGGTTGGACGGGGTGGTGGTGGAGAGGTGGTAAGGATTACGACCGAAAGCGGCTATGAGCTTGCAGCTCCACTCCGCCCATGACTGCTGCTTCCAACCTTCTTACCGGTGCCACGCCGCCGCACCTTCCCGAAGACGGTCTACAGCCACGGTCCATTTCTGAGATTCTGTCCAGGCCACGCGCTCTGCTAGCGCGTCGACGGTTGCCACCCAGCTGTCGGCGTCATTCCAGACCCCATCGAATTCCGGCAGTACGTAGGTGGACCGAGTAAAATCAGGTTCTCTTCTCGATGTAGAAGAAACCACTTCTCCCCACTCGGCGCCCGAGGGGCACCACCCTCGGTGGTATAGCAAAGTGGGAGAAGAAACGTACGCCGCTATCCCAATAGCGGCTATTGGCCTGCTGGTCGCTTGACGATGAAGCAGAAGCAACGCTGAAGAAGCTCTAGATGGCTGAGAAAAACTTGTATTTACAGATTTTACAAAACAATGGACATCAATGTTACAAAAAAAGAAAAACAGCTTGGAAATGAACCGACTTCTGTAGGGCGACCCTACGGGGTTCGGCGGAGCCGATGGTGCCTAACACCGCAAGCTCGGTTCAGAGCACTTGGCGGAGCCCCGGGGCCTCTTCTTATCCCTTCCTGGTGCTACGCCCTTACAACACTCTCGGCAAATAATCACCTGCTTGTCCTCGGATTGGACAGTACATTAGGTAGATCTAAAAAAACCGCCACGAGGTTGCCGCCTTTGGGCACGTGGGACTCATGCACTCTCCCCAAACAACACAACAACCAAAACGTAAATAAAACAAAACTAGAAAAAGCATAGAGGCCAGGGCCAGCTTCGCGGCGCACAATTATCTAGACAGAGCTAGCCGTACTCGGTATTGCGGCCGTAGGGCGACTTCCCTCTACCACGTCAATTTCTTGACGACGGGACTATAATCCTCTTGCCTCTGTGCGCCGTAAGAGGAACCGCTCGCTGACCGCGCATGTTTCTATTTACGAGCTCATTTGCCCAGATAAACGGGGACGCAGTCAAAGACATGCCCGATTCAACAATAGGCAACCTAGGCGTCGAACGGGCGGCCGTTACCATTTTCCGTGTCGCGGGCCCGCTTCTGAGAGCTACTGGACCAAAGCCGGACCGGCAGAAAAGGTCGTCGGCGACTTCAGTTTTCGCAACGCGTGCCGCCGATTCTGCAGGTGCGCAAACAGTACGTGGCCGGGCCATAAGCCGAACCAATGCGAGGAGTCGCCGCGGTGCGCGGGGTCTCGGAAGAGGCCCATTGATGCGCAAACTACCAGTACCGAGAGGCAATTAGGGGGACGTCGCAATGACGTTTATAATCTCACCCCTTTGTTGCCCCGGTTGGTTCCCTTTTCCTTGAGGTAGTAGTAACTCGAAACACTCGACCGTCTCTGGCGTTGAACAAAGCAGGGTAATATGCTGGCGCCGTGTGTCTGCGCTCACGGCAAAACCAGTCAGTCACGCCTCGACCGCTTGTCACTCAAGCAACGCTTGCTGCCCGCGGCTGACATGCCTTCCCAAGCTTACGCCGCAAAACAAATAAAAGCAAACAAAAATTCCCGTGCTACCAATTCTTATCGCGGTCCTACAGACAGAAATGGTGGGGCGGCACGTTAGAATGCGGATATCACGGAGGCAACGCCGTCGAGCTGGTCTGAGAGCTGCAGGAGGGTGTCCCAAAGCTGCCTGCGTTGCTCCAATGGGCTTGCCTCAAGGTCGTGCGAGGCAGCTACGTCCAACACGGTGTTAGTGGCACGCAATTCTGGCAACATTGTAGGAGCTCACTCGGAGATTGACGCTGTCAGTTCGTCAGTCTCGACGCGGAGTAGCGCGATGGTACGCCGCAGGTTCGCGGCGCTGTCGTGTGTGAAGTCCGAAGCGTCGGTGATCGCGGTCTCCGAATGAGTAGTGGTTGCAGCACTCACGCCAGTGAGGTTGACGAGCAGAGAAGCCTGGACGGCGTTCCCTGGCAGGTCGTATGTTGAAAGAAGGCGGTAACGGGAATGTAGGCCATGGGAAGCGTGAGCGGCATTCCCAAAGGCAGGAGCCGGTGCGGATCCCTGCCGCGAAGTGGTAGCATAGTGTCTATTGTGTGATGCCCTGGTACCGCAGAGGAGGCATGGACACCGTCCTCTGATGGTCCGATGGGCAGCTGAAGCGGCGGCCGGGTTGTTGACTCCATCACCAAAGAAGCGTGAACGGCGTTCCTGGATGGAGAAGCCCGCACTGCCGACGAACCATCAAGACACGTACCGGTGGCTTCCCGCAGAGGGTTCACTTGTCGGCAGAATCCATAGCCAAGGACGCGTGGACAGCGTCCCTTGTGAAATGGTACCAGTAACTTGTACTGCAGTGGCCGAGGAGGCCTTGACGCCGTCCTCAAGCGGCGCTTATCACGGCTGTCCTGGATGACGAAGCCGGGATGTAAGACTTCTTTTTCGTCGACTGCGCCATTGTGATGAGCGAGACAGAGAACAAGAGACAACACCCGATCCTGGACCAGCTGTTCTTATTCTGTCTTCATTTTCCTCTACCTTCCCTTAGCTGCCCACGCGCCGAAGCGCCAGCGTCTTTCATGGTCATGAATGATAATATATATATATATATATATATATATATATATATATATATATATATTTGTGTGTGTGGGGGGGGGGTTTAACACTTGTTTCAAACCCACTATCACCTCTGTCTTGAATCGCATCTGATAGCCTGCATCGATCTCTGCTCATATATACTCCTTTCTCGATTTTAGGTTTTACTTTCTCTATAATTTTTTTCAGTCCAAAATTACTTTGTGTTTGTAGAACTATGAGCCTTTTACTTAAAAATTCTGCCGCCCGGTTCTTGGCCGATCCACCTTTGTGAGTGTGCGACATAGTAACAAGGGTCATCATCATCATCTTTGTGTCTGAGATTTTGACAGTCACGTCTCCTTGTTCGTTTCTTCGAGCTCCTAGTGCGTGACAACTGGTGGAAGTGCTGGGTACCCCATGTACCGAACCCGTCCGCGTACAAGAAGCTCCAGCCTCATATCGGTGGTTACGCCTGTTCACCGTGCTAGCCGAATGACTCGTGGACTGGACCCCAAAATTGAACTTCTAGCAGAGGAGATGACGGCCACAATTATCCTAGGCAGCACCGTTCCAAGTGGCTCCAACCCACCCGGTATTCAAGGCGCAACGCCAATGCAATATACGCTGTTCAAACAACAAATGCCGAATCTCCTTCATGGTGCTGTTCATGAGGATAATAAAGATTGGCTAGTTCACTATGACTTCGTTGCCGCTACTAACATGTGGAGGACACAGACTAGCTTCGACATGTCTATTTCAGTTTGAATGACAGGACGCGTGTTTGGTATGAAAACCAGGCACGTGTGTTCACGTCATGGGTGGACTTAAAACGTTGGCTTCTCGAAACGTATGCAAGTTTCGATCGCCAAGAGCGAGCTGAATGTGAACTCCACTGCCGTATGCAAATGCCAAATAAAGGCGTCACAATGTATGTTGAGAACATGACGCGTCTTTTTCGACTAGCCGACCCTCACATGCCGGAAGAGAAGAAGGTGCGATGCCTGATGCGTGGAGTGAATGAGCAGTTGTACGGTAGTCTTGCACGTAGACCCCCCCCCCCCCTCCATGACAACGTCAGAGTTTCTTGCTGAAGCCGTCCTGATCGAAAGCACGCTTATGCATTGGACCCAGAAGTACGAGCGACAAGTGAACTTTGCCTCTGCTACGGACTACATGGCTGGTCTTGGGGGCCACGTTGACTTCGTCCGAGAGCTCATACACTCTGTAATCCGCGAAGAATTGCAGACGTTATCAGAACCCTCGGCGCCCACTGTTCTTTGTCCGGCATCGTCTGAGCTGAAGTTCAGCAGGCACTACGAGAACTGTCCGGTCGTACAGAGCGGTGGTCCCTAACTGACTTCCCTCGCATGTCGGCGCAAAGTCTTCTTCAGCCAGCACCATGTTTCGCTCCGCTTCCCATCGCAGCCCCTGCCATGCTTCCGGCAAACCAAACTCTGCGCCAACCTGTACCACATTTCACTCCGCCTTACACCACAGCCACAGCCTTGCTTCAGGCAGTCCAAGCGGGCCTGTACCTCAGTGACCGCTGACCGATTCTGCGAAAATCAGACGTGTGGCGGGCCCCCGATCAACGTCCTATTGGCTGTCACTGTGGCGAACCTGGGCACATCTACCGACAGTGCCTTATCGAGAGCTGCGACTTCAGGGTTTTTCGGCCAACTCCCCACCTCCTAGGTTCGACCAGCGGCCTCAGGAAATTGCTGACTACGTTGTCCAGCAGCGCATATTGACATCTTGGCACCACTCACGCTCTCCGTCACCGCGGCGGTTCTCGCCGAATCATCGCACGTATTCAGTCGTCGCGCAGGGCCGGTCACCTAGCCCGCGTCGGGAAAACAAGCCTCAGCGACCTTCGGGAACAAGGCCACTCAGAGTGGTCATGCTTAAGCCATCCTATCGACACGGACTGAAGATACCAACGATACATCGACAATGACATCACCGGCTGATTTCGGAAGAGTTTCCTTAGATATTCCTGTTCAGCTAAATGGTCGCAAAGTCAGCGCTTTAGTCGACACTGGTGTGGACCATTCCATATTTAGGGAAAAACTGGCCGCCCTTCTGATGAAAAAAACGACGCCTTGGAGCCGAACACTAATTCGTACAGCTGGCGGGCACATCATCATGCCACTCGGTATTTGCATGGCAAGATTGCAGTTCCACGGTTGTGCATTTGTTGCCAGTTTGAGCGTTCTCCCGCAGTGTTCTCGAGAGCTGATCTTTGGCGTGGATTTTCTCAGGGAGCATGGTGCTATATTTGACACTCGACGACGTCTAGTCACTTTCGCAACCACAAACGCCACAACAGCTAACGTGAACCCCAGCCACTCCCGAGTGTCTCTTCGCGTCATCAACGGCGCTGTCACGTTGCCACCCCGTGCAACTGTTATCGCTCAGGTGGCGTGGGATGGAGTGATGCACGGTGAAGCAAGCGTGGAAAGCAATTACTCGCTTCTGCTGTCTCAGGGTGTCTGCATAGTGAGAAGCCTTGTTGACCTTCGTGATGATCACTGCGACGTTTTTTGTCACAAACCTCAGCTGGGAGCACCGGCACCTTTTTCCCAGAACGGTCATCACCTATGCCAACCCAATCGCCAATGTCACCGAGTGCGTTGCTTCCGGGGCCATCGGCACTGCTGAAGCGCCTTTCCGCAGCGTCGACATCAATCCAACGCTCTCTAAAGTGAACAAGCAGCGTTTGAGCAAGCTGTTGCTGGAGTTCCACACATGCTTTGCACGTTCTTTGAAGACACGTCAAACACTAATAACGAAACGCCACATTATCACCTATGACGACGCGCATCCCCTACGGCAGCAGCCTTATCGTGTTTCGCCTACCGAACGGCACGCGATCCAAACGCAGGTTAAGTAAATGCTTCAGGATGGCGCGATACAGCCTTAAAGCAGCCCTTAGTCATCACCAGTTGTTCTTTTGAAGAAGAAAGATGGCAAGCTTCGGTTTTGTGTCGACTACAGAAGGTTGAACAATATCACAAAGACGTGTACCCATCGCCCAAAGTCGATGAATCTTTAGACAAGCTGCAGCGCGCGAAGTATTTTCGTTCCGTCGACTTGAGCGGCTATTGGCAAATAGAGGTCGAGGAACGTGACCGGGAAAAGACCGCTTTTGTAACGCCGAATGACCTTTATGAATTCAAAGTGCTCTCTTTCGGCCTCTGTTCCGCTCCAGCCAAAATCCAGCGAAATATGGGCACAATCCTGGCAGACCTCAAGTGGAAAAGCTGCCTCGCTTTCCTCGATGATGTCGTTGTGTTTTCCGAAACTTTTCACGAGCATCTTCGCCACCTTCGGAATATGCTCGAAGCCATTAGATCGGCCGATCTCACACTCAACCCTGAGAAATGTCATTTCGGCTATGAAGAAATAAAGTTTCTTGACCACGTTGTGAGCGCCGTTGGTGTTCGGCCTCATCTTGCTGCTATCGCGTCTTTTCCAGCTCCAACTGACAAAAAAGTCTTCGACGATTTCTCGTTTGGTGCGCATATTAGCGGCGCTTTATTAAAAATTTTTGAAACATTCAAATTATTGAAAATATTGCGGAGCCACTATAACGTCTCACGCGCGATGACACACCATTTGTCTGGGCTGATGAACAGCAGACTGCCCTTGTAGAACTACAGCACCGGCTCTCTTCGCCTCCCGTGATCGGCCACTTCGATGAAGATGCTGACATTGAAGTACGCACTGATGCAAGCAATATTGGTCTTCGAGCTATTTAATACAAATACAAGGCGGCATTGAACGAGTAATATCGTACGCAAGTCGCACACTGTCTCGCGCAGAATGTAGCTACTCCAGATCAGAGAAAAAAATGTCTCGCAGTCATTTGGGCAATTACAATCTTTATGCCATATCTCTATATAAGACCATTTAAAGTGGTGACTGACCATCGTGCTTTGTGCTGGTTGACCAATCTACGAGACTCTTCAGGACAATTAGCACGATGGAGTCTGCGCCTACAGAAATTTGATGTCACCATCGTGTACAATCAGGCAAAAAGCACGAAGATGACGACACCCTATCACCAGCACCTCTTCAATCTGCCAGTACAAGTGAAGAAGAGGACGGCACCTTCGTGGCAACTCTCAGCGGGCAGGATCTGATGTCTCATCAACGAAATGACGCCAATCTAAGAATGTGTAAAGATCACTTAGAAGGTGGCACCACGCCCAATCCTCGTCCGATGTCGCGAACGTTGCCATTATTTTGCCAACTAAATGGCGTCTTATACAAAAGGAACACCTTCTGGTGACAGATCTCATCTTATCGTTGGGCCTGAAACCCTCCGCGTTGATGTCTTATTAGCTTGCCACGACGGGCCCACATCCGGCAATCTGGGCTACTCGAGAACTATGAATTGGGTGTGACAACTCTACTACTGGCCTATAATGTCTGCCTGTGTCAAACGCTACTTGAAGGGATGCCCTGAATTCCAGCGTCGCAAAACACCACCCTTAAAACCTGCAGGCCATTTTCAACCAAACGATCCACCACGAACCCCGTTTGATGAAGTGAGAATGGAACCCTAGGCCTGTTTTATTTGTCTTGTTCCGGCAAAAAATGAATTATTGTCGCAACAGATTATTTGATGCGTTACGCTGAGTTGAAGGCGTTGCCACGAGGGACCGCATCTGAAGTTGTCAGTTTTTTATGCAGCAAATTGGGCTACGGCATGGCGCACCATCATATGTCATCACTGATCGAGGGACATCACTCACAGCGAAGCTCTTGGATTATATCTTCAGGTTGAGTTATGCAACCTATCAAAAAGCCACTGCGTATCACCCTCAGAATAATGGTTTAATAAAAAGGCTAAACAAAACATAACCTTTATGTACGTGGATGTGCAACACAAAACCTGGGACGACATCCTGCCATACGTACCATTTGCATATAACACTGCAACAATCGAAATTACATGGTTCATGTCATTCCGGCTCGTTTATGGTCGAGATGTCAGAACTATGCCAGACGCCATGATTCCGTATGATGACATCGACCAGCTTGACCAATTAGCCCCCAATATCAATGAGTACCTTCAGCGCGCTGAGGAAGCACGTCAACTGGCCCGTGTGTACATCAGAACTCAACAGTGTGCAGATGCATGGCAGTACAACATCCACCATCGAGAAGTTAATTACAAACTTTGTGACCAAGTTTTGTTTTGGACACCCATTAAGCGGCGAGGTCTCAGCGAAAAACTCTTGAGGGAGTACTTCGGACCTTAGAAAGTATTCAGACGTGTGAGCGACGGGAACTACGAAGTGGTTTCAGACGAAGGCTCACTATCTTCTCAGCGCAAGTTACAACGCCAAGAGACTGTACACGTAGTCTGCCTAAAACCATACATTACGCAGCGATGTGAATTTACTTTGTGGGCCAGTAGACTTTTTATGTGAACGGTGAATGCCGTTTATTTGCGATTGCCGGGCTTAGAACGCATTTTCTATTGTGCACTACATTTTTATTTTTTGTTTATGTTGCCTACTTCGACCCACTGCTGTGCACACTTTTGTCTGAGCATCGGGTCGATGCTCTCTTGGGAGGAGGTGTAATGTCACCTGGTGTTCTGTGCCAGTAAACCGTGAGCCAGTTCTGTGCCGGTGAACGAAGAAGACTAAGACGAGCAACTCGTGCAAGCGGAGACGGCCTTCTTTGCGTCTTAAATTTTGACAGTCACGTCTCCTTGTAGATTTCTTCCAGCTCCTAGTGCGTGACAATATGTACTCTTTTGATACAGCCGTCACATCTGGTTACGTCAATTGTGGTTTAGTTTCCATGCGCTGAAACTGATATATGTAGTAGTGTCCAGGACCAGCATCCTCGCGAGCATCAGCGCTTTATATCAGGCTCTGTGGTTGGTAATACGCATGTTCCTGTTGGAATTGATGTGCAAGTGCAAACGACAGGTTATATATAAATATGCAACTCTTCGTTGTATGCGTCTTTTGTGTAACATTTGTACCTATATTTAGCCCAATTGAAGTCGTGCTACTAAATAAAAAATTCTATCAAGGTAACTTTTCCTCCGCATGCTCCGGATTGCGTCGATTCCTAGGTACGTTGGTTCTACTTTTTTGTCTTTTATACAATTTAATGCCCGTCTAGTTATTTCTGGAATTCTGCATGCCTCCTCCCTCCCACAAGAAGTAACAAGGCAAATATTTCCCGTTGTGCAGGTTTACTTAACACATATTATACAGAAGGTGACATGCCATTGTTATTTCTTTTCTGAACTCTTGTGATTCTGAAGTGTTGCTCGGGCTTCTCTTGGAGTCATCTATCGTAGTGACATGCCTTCTTTGCATAACTTCACCTTCTTGATCTGAAGAAAACTTAAGCCATTCTTTCGGTACGTGTGAAACAGCTACGTCAGTTTTGTTGGACAGGGTACGTCTTTCGCCTTTGGCACGGCAAATCTGGTAGGATGAAGCCTCCTAAACTGCCTGTACTGTATTTTCAAATTTGCTGTGATGTGCAGCTGAATCTACGGTTACCCAGAACACAAGCCCGGCCATCGATACAACTGACCATCACCGCATGGAACATGCTGTGCGGCTTGGGGATTTCTACGAACGCCATGTACTATGCTCCATCGCATGAGTATGGAACGGCGACGGCCACCACCCCTACACTGAAAACGGATCGCACAGGCTACTTAAGGGCAGTCGGCGCTGAGAACCTTAGTGGGCACGGCGAATCTGTTAGGGTGAAGCTCCTAAGCTGCCTGTACGGTATTTTCAGGTTAGTAGGTCTGGAAAATGCTTCAAAAGTGACAATAGATTTATTGTTGTTGTGCCGTGCCCCAAAACACGTATTGATTTTGCCTGCACATGCTTGTCAATGTTACTGCGGCTCTGTGGCGATACAGAACACAATCCTGGTCCTAAGGTAGAGGATATGCTACAAAAAATTTTGGAAGGGCAGAAAGAAATCAGAGAAGACATCAAGGTAATTAAGGCTGACGAATCTTACTTTTGTTCTGAACTATACAAACTGAATAGAATAATGTCTGAGGTAGAGGACACAATCAAGGTTGTAGTAAGGCATGACGAAAACCTCACTCGCAGAAACAATCTTATAGTATGTGGTATCACGGAAATTGATAATTAAACTATTGAAGAGATTGAAAAAAAGGGCTAACTGATGTTTAAGTTAACGTAACCTCAGGGGAGACGTATACATAGGCTTGGAAGAAAGCAGGAAGAAAAAACACGCCAGTTTTAAGGGTCTTCGACTACAAAAAAGTTGCGGTGTTCAAAACCTGCGAAAAGTTGAAAGGAACCGACATTGCAGTCTCGGACGACTTTTGTGGAACCACGTTATGGAAGAGGAAAGAGTTATGGGAAAACGCAAAAGCTGAAAGAAACCAGGGTTTGAAGGTTCGGCTAACGCATGATAAGATTGTCATTGATAACCAGCTATACGCATGCAACGATGCGCTGTCCCGTAGAATAAAAATGGGCAAAAAAAGTACAACTCCACGCGAGTCTGATTGACTATATAGAAACCAAACTTGAGATTTCACGCTGATAAAGACTAATGTTCGCAGCCTAGTGAACAAAACCACTGAATTTGAGCACCTCCTTCTCCTGTATAACTCGGACATTGTTATTGTGGCTGAAACCTGGTTACGTCAAGACATAGCCGACAGCGAAATAATACAACCGTCCTATCAAATTATTTGTAAAGATCGTGAAACTCGCGGTAGGGGAGTAGCAATTGTCCACAAAAAATAATAAGCTAGTGGCATTACCTGAATGTCTCGATAACGAAAGTATTTGGTGTAGATCAATGCTGCATGGCTGTCCATGCGTAATTGCAGCTATTTATAGATTGCCCAATGCCCATTTTGCTTTTTTAAAAATTGATTCAAGACTATTTGGTTGCAAATGTGCCAGAGAACACACTCCTAATGAGAGCAGGTGATTTTAACCTACCGGATATTTGTTGAGATATACGGCAGTCTGTCGCAACGGACCACAAACATTGTTACGCCTTACTTGACATGGTATTCAGCAAGGATCTAACGCAGATTGTTAACGAATCAAATAGAATTGATGCTACCACTCATTCTATCCTTGACCATGTATTTATGGATAGCAGAATTACTGATTAATTTCTTTCTGTTAACGAATGACTATCAGACCACAAGCATGTTCAAGTGGGCGTAAAAAATGTACTGCCAGCCAAGTCTCCCAGAGAAACAATACATGTAAGAAATTTCGCTGCTGCAGATGATGTCAGCATCTTAGACTACCTCGAGACGCCACTGGAGACGTTTGACGAAGCAAGTGAGGTATGTACGTTGTGGGATACGTTTAAAGATATCGTTGATTTTTGTATGCATAAGTACATCCCGATAAAAGTAAAAAAACGTGAAAACACGAAATCCTTGGGTGAACCGAGAAATCATACAGGTAAAAAGGAAACTAAATGTAGAAGGAAAAGAAAAACAAAGATCATAATGAGATCCATAATCTTTCAATTACTTTCAAGGAAAAACTATTTATCGCAAAAGAACAATACTACTCCCAAACTTTGTCAACGTTTACGAAAAAATCGCCACAGCGATTTTGCTCATCTCGGGAGAATGTGACCTATATTACGAATAATGGATGTATATATGCAGACCCCACTCAAATCGCTGATAAATACAATGAATTCTTCAACCCTGTTTTCGACCCTTCCACACCTTTGCCTACAGCAATAAGAGCTAAAATTAATAAAGCGCATTCCGACATGCTAGACGTTATGTCATCTGAAGAAGGCGTACTTTCTGCCCCGCTGCGGTGGTCTTGTGGCTAAGGTACTCGGCTGCTGACCCGCAGGACGCGGGTTTGAATCCCGGCTGCGGCGGCTGCATTTCCGATGGAGGCGGAAGTGTTGTAGGCCCGTGTGCTCAGATTTGGGTGCACGTTAAAGAACCCCAGGTGGTCAAAATTTCCGGAGCCCTCCACTACGGCGTCTCTCATAATCATATGGTGGTTTTGGGACGTTAAACCCCACAAATCAATCAATCAAGGCGTACTTTCTCTCCTGTTGAAACTTGATACCAAAAAGCCACCGGGCCCGTAAGGTATTCCTAATGAATTTCCAAGAAGATATTCGGAATGCATTGCTAAATAATTACTGAGAATTTTAATGCAACTCTTGAGCAGCGTGAATTACCACATGAATAGCGCGAGTCCTACCAGTACACAAAACAGGTGATAAACATAAAGTACAAAACTACAGACCAGTATCCATTCCATGCGCATGCTGTAAAATATTCGAGCATATATTATAAAAAGCTTGTTTAGTTTACTCGAATGCTTAAACAGGTTAAATCCTAACCAGCGTGAATTTAGGAGACACTTATCCACACTCACCCAACTAGCTAAAACAGTGTATGATTTCGCTGAAACAATTAATGAAACAAGTAAAATAGACGGAATTTGCTTAGACTTATCAAGAGTCTTTGATTGCGTTTCCTACTCACATTTAATTGGTAAATTACTTGGTCTCAGAGTAAACCTAATTATATTTAGGTGGATTGAATTATATCTAGCTGATAGGACACAATAGGTAGAGTTGTAAGGAAAGAAATCGAGTATGTGAAATGTAACGTCTGGTGTCCCCCAGGGTTCAGTATTAAGACCTATTTTATTCCTCTGTAACATAATTGATATTACAAGTTGCCATAGTAGCAAAATTACTGTTCGTGTGTTTGCAGACGATTGCCTAATATATTCTAAAATATCATCTCAATAAGATCATCTAGAGTACGCCTCAGCACTGCAATCCATTGCTGATTGGTGCACACGAAGGAAAATGAAAATAAAGCACGAGAAAACGCTATACGCACGCTTAACTAGGAAAACAGAAAAGTTCATGAGTTTTAAATAACATATTAGACGGAAAGTCATTGACACAAGTTAGGCACTTTAAGTATTTAGGCATCACGATATCTAAGGACTTATCTTGATTTGATTTGGTTGATATGTGGGGTTTAACGTCCCAAAAGCACCATATGATTATAAGAGACGCCGTAATGGGGGCTCCGGAAATATCTACCACCTGGGGTTCTTTAACGTGCACCCAAATCTGAGCACTCGGGCCTACAACATTCCCGCCTCCATCGGAATCGCAGCCGCCGCAGCAGAGATTTGAACCCACGACCTGCGAGTTAGCAGCTGAGTACCTTAGCCACTAGAACACCGCGGCTCGGGGACCTATTTTGGAAAAAGCATACTACTATTTTATGTAATGCCGCTGTGGTTAAACTCTGGTCACTTCGACGTAAGTTGAAATTGGCTTCCCGAGATGTTACACTAAAACATACTTGACTTTGATACGTCCCGCACAGAATACGGAAGCATACTGTTGGATCCACACACAAAGAAACAAATCAAAGAAAATTGAAAAAATACAGAGGTGTGCAGCAAGGTTTATTATGTCTAAATATAGGTACATAGTCTCGGCTACTGAAATGCTGACTCAACTAAAATTGCTTGAGCTTTCATTGCAACGAAAAATGGCTAGATTACAGCTCATTTGATTACTGAAACACAACTGCTTTAAATTCAACCCGTACAGACTCATGGAAAACAGAACGTCACGTATTTCACGGGTTGTTAGATCTATCCACGAGGACCAGTTTGTGCCTTTGCCTACAAAGGTTGACACCTTTCAATATTCCCTCTTCCCGAAAACGATTGAACAACGGGACGCACTACTCATGACCATAACTCAAACCAATTCAACAGAGGAATTGGAAAAGACGATAATATCATATTACTCCTCTAGGTAACCATACCGAGGCGTTGTTACCTCATCTCTTCTACCCGGCGATGTTCTCTTTTTTGTATATTTTTCTATAACTATATATTTCTGTAACTGTACTAACTGTTTTTTTGTATATTATTCTATAACGTTGGTTCCTACGACGCTGAATTTTGTGATGCATATGGCATAGCCTTCGTCAAGTGTGTTGTATGAAGTAATGATACCATGCCAATTTTTCGTCACTACAGTGTAAACCTTAATTACCTCACCTGTTGAATTGGTCCTTAGTTGAAACTGCACGTTATGTTGTCTTTTTTTATTTCACTTTTTAGTGCCTCTGTCAACAATTGAAGTGTATTTCTTTACCCCACCCTGTAACGAACTTCGGCTAGCAGTATCAATAAATAAATAAATAAATAAAAATATAAGGTCCTCTTTTTCAAAAATGCGTCTTTTAGGCAATCGATTTCACCAAGTTTCAACAAAAGACGCAGCAGCAACATTTGTCAGAAGGCGAATTGGTTATGCATGTACATGAAGATGATAGCACCTGCACAGACAGGAAGAGTTGTTGGACTGCATGATGCATTTTTATTACTGAAGTAGCGTGAATAGCCATGGTAAAACCCCTTCAATACAATACAAAACTCCTTCAATACAATACCTCTCATCCTTTTTAAAGCATATATTCTGTCAAATGAACAATGGTATTTTTGGATAACATTAAGAAAGCAGCATTGGTCCAGAAGCACTCTTCAGTGTACTTGTTTCTTTTGCGTGTATATATATATATATATATATATATATATATACATTTAAAAACTTTACTGAGGTTGTACCTTTATTTACGGAGGAGGTGATTTTCATCGTGTAGCTTCTGTTGTCAAAGCTTTATTTTATTTCTATGCTCTCTATTGGCAGTCCGGCCGCTTCTTGGGAGTTCTAATAGACAGAAACCTGTCGTGAACTATGTGAAGAAGCGGCTGATCGCAACATGTCACATATTCAAGTTACTTGCAGGTGAGAATTGGGGAATGCCCACACCATTTATGGTACCACTCTACAGAGTGCTGTTTATTGGATTCTTACGGTACAGCTTACCTGCAATATCTAACACTAGCGAGACCAACCTGCGCGCAATTCAGAGCATTCAAGCCCGAGCACTTAATATATGCGTTAAATTACCCCGCAGTGCTTCAACGGCTGAAACCACTGCCATCGCTCAAGATCATTCAATAAAGACGCATATTATTACCGAGACAATGCGCATGTACCTCAGAATTTATGCCAGGACCCCTTCCCATCATCTGGCAAGCCTCTCTGCTTAAAGGCCCCGCAGGACATACGGTTCCACTGTCTGCAAGCATCGTTTATCGTTTACTGAGGCGTATGCACCTGGATCAAAGCCACTGCTTCCTCCTTGGAGCTTGAGCTGGCCGTGATATCCCCTAATGATTCCAGGAATGCGGAGAAAATCGGTTTTACTGTCACGTGTCCTGAAACAACTTAGCCTATTCATACTCGAACAAAACTACAGTAACCACGTGCACATTTACACAGATGGCTCGACTACGCTGTCTAGTTCAGGTGGAGCCGTGGTTTTATCGCCACAAGGGGTAACTTGGTCTTTTAAGACATCACATGCGACAACGTCTACGACGGCAGAACTCGAGGCTCTGCGCAGTGCACTGAAACTGGACAATTCTGAAAAATACCAAATAAATGGGCTATGTTTTCTGACTCAAAACCGGCGTCACGATGCCTGCTGTCAGCCCTCCAACGCGGATGCCACGACAAGTTCACCTACCAAACCGTGAAACTTCACCATCTCTTAATACAAAAAGGCCACGACATCGTCTTTCAATGGTCACCTGGGCATTGTGGTATGAGCGGAAATGTTTCTGCAGGTTGATGATTGATCGATATGTGGGGTTTAACGTCCCAATACCATTATATGATTATGAGAGACGCCGTAGTGGAGGGCTCCGGAAATTTAGACCACCTGGGGTTCTTTAACGTGCACCCAAATTTGAGCACACGGGCCTAAAACATTTCCGCCTCCATCGGAAATGCAGGCGCCGCGGCCGGGATTTGAACCCGCGACTTGCGGGTCAGCAGCCGAGTACCTTAGCCACTGGACCACCGCAGCGGGGCAATGTTTCTGCAGGTCATGCTGCTCGCACGTCACATGAAGCAACGAACATTGTTTCAATTCCGTATTCAAGAGCGGACACGGCAAGGCAGATTCGTCAACTGGCCCGCAGTTTCACGCTGACTGAGTGAAACATACCAAGCATACGACCTACAAGACTGCCCGAGCTTGACCCTGCACTACAACTCCGTCCTCCATCAAGCCTACATCGACGTGAAACTTCGGTTCTTTATCGCCTTTAGCTGGCAGTTGCTTTCACGAAAGCCTATACCTCGTTTATCAGAATGAGTGAAAGTACTGCATACGATGTAGCGGCACCAATGAAAATATCGAACACCTGCTGTGCCGCTGTCCTTGATTTGCCACGGACAGACAATTACCTGCCAATGCAATGCGGCGATTGGATGATCGGCCTCTTTCTGTGAAAGTGCTATTACATCAACGTCCCCAACCCTCCAATGCCCACAAGGCAGTGAAAGCTCTGTGTTTTCTGAGACTTGTGTGAATGCCTCTGACATGCGGTGGAGTTTTACACGCTGCAGTGGAAATGCTATCAGTCTTTTTTTTTCTTTTTTACTCTCTTCCCTCTTTCTCATCTTTCTCGTCTCCTTCTATAGTCCCCCAGTGTAGAGTAGCCAAAGGAATGTTTTTCTAGTTAACCTTCCTGCATTCTCCTTTTTGTTGCTTCCTTCCTTCCTTCCTTCCTTCCTTCTTTCCTTGCATCCTTCCTTCCTTTCTTCCTTCCTTCCTTCCAGTTACTTAGCCATATCACTGACCATTAAACGACGAAATTTGATATGAGCTCTGGTTGTCAGCTCCCACAAATCGGCAAGATTAAAAAACTGGAAATAAGATTGTACAACAGTGAAGTGGTGGCAGTGAAACTGTTCCAATACTAAATTTTATCCACATGGCATAATTTGGCTTTTTTGAGAAATAAAGCATATATAAACTGAAAAAAAAATTAGTCGGTCAAGTTTTCAAACAAGCAACAGTGATGCAGTATGTTCAATGTTCTAGTCCTAGTCAAACATTTTCTTAAGAACCTCAACATGCAAAAAGTCGTGAAAACATAGGCAACATATTTCCTAGTAACACATTGCCACCACACGTAAAGGGTCGACTGCAAGAGCGGCTCTACCATATAGAGGAAAGAAAGAAGATCGCGTGCTTCTTCTATACTCGAGAGCCAGCCGTTGGACGCACCAGTTACTATTTTTCTTCAGTACCATCAAGAAATAATACCCCAGGTTAATTGTATTAAATATCTGGGTGTACTGTACGATCAAAAACTGAGCTGGCGTGACCACACTGAATATATTAAAATTAAGGCTTCACGCGCTGTTGGAATGATAGGTAGGCTTGGCCGCCTCCGTTCCGGTCTTGGCAGAGATACGCTGATCATGGTTTATCGCATGTATGTTCGTCCGATTCTTGAATTCAGATGCGTACTATTCTCTGGTGGACCAGCATGCAAAATAAACCCCCTCATTCTCTTAGAGCGGGAAGCCCTACGTAGTTGTTTAGGTGTGCCAAAATTCACAGCTAACAATGTTTTGTATCAAGAAGCTCGGATACCCACCCTTGCTTGCAGATTTCGTATTTTAACAGTAAACACCTATTTGAAAATTTCTGAATCTACTTTAAGAAGGCGACAATTTGTATTCTTTGCCGAGCCTGGTGTCTTTTTCAAAGAGCATTGGTCCCGTGTATATAAACCCCATGTGCTATTTGTTCAAACACTTCTAGATGCTTTAAATGTTAATATATTCGAGATCACACCATCTGTCAAACCAATCGGCCAAGTGCAAATAAAATTTGACGATATCTTCCCCATGAACGCTAAGCACTTGCCCTCTAAATATTTGATTGGTTTATTAGAACAACACCTGTCTCAATTAGGTACTAATATAGTAATTGCAACGGATGCATCTATGAGTGGCGAGAAGGCAGGTGTGGGTATATTTTCTCTCTCATTACTCTGGTCATTTTCTTTACGCCTCCTAGATTATATATCAATATTTGAAGCGGAATTATTGGCCGTTATACTAGCTATTCGTAAACTTCCTGCGACTCATTCGACAGCTGTGATAGTGTCTGACTCGTATTCCGGGTGTTCATTCTTATCATCGTCGTCGACATCAGCAGTACTAGAGACTTTTAAATCATTAATCTCAGAAACATTCGTCTAGTGCGAATGATATGGGTGCCAGGCCATCGCAGTATATTTATAAACGAGACGGCTGACACACATGCGCGAACATCTCTTGATCTTCCGATTGTGCCAATCATGCCTCCTACAGCTTATGTAACAGAAGCGAGCTTTAGAAATCTTTCCCTTCTTGAGGACTCATCAAAAATCATGATACCGAATCCAGATTTCTCGCACCTGCACTCCACTTGGAATAATAAATGGTGTCCCACGCGTAAATTGGAAGTCTTGATAACAATGTTACGTTGCCGTGTACCACCTCTTAATTCCTATTTAAACAGGTCTGGTCTGGTGCCATCCCCTCTGTGCTCAAGCTGTAACGAACCTAAACATATCGACCATTTTCTTATCATATGTCACCGATTCAAAAATAAAAAAAAACTGCTTCGAAATTTCATTCAAAAAACTAGGAATATCACTTAATACTCCCAATATTTTGTCTTTTGGGGCCACTTCATTGAGACACAGCGACAGGAAAATCTGCGGGGCTCTCTGCGAATACATATATAACACAAGAAGATTACCTTGCTGAGTCAGCGATCAGCTCTCGAATTTTACTAGTCACACTACCACTTATAATTTAACTGATACACTGCAATGATTCAACTCTGACGAAAATTTCATATAACGATTACACCTCTCATATTCAACAAATTCTATTACTTCTCTCCCCCCTTTTTTTCTTTTTTTACATTGCGCCAAATTCATTTCACAGTCAAAACACAGTATTCATATTCCTCTAGTCTAGAAAATCTAAAGATATTGTCTTGCATTAACCACCGGCTTCTTGGCCAATCCCCCTTAGTGGGTGAGAGCGACAAAAGAAAGGAACAAGCAAGCAAGCAAGCAAGCCAGCCATGACTGACGCATCGTGCCAGAGCTAGCTATTAGGTGGTTTAATAAACCCCCAGTACTTGTGATTCACCGTGACAAATTGGTGGAAGTTGCTGGGTAGTCTCACGGATGCTACGAACCCCCTCCCCCCCCCCCAGAAAGCCATAATACGAATCCAGTGCCAGCCAATACTCCCGTGCATCGGACCAGCCGCCGAATGAGGGGTTTTCCTCCGGAAGTCAACAATACTGCTCCCATCATATCAACAAACATGACCAGCACTTCGGTGCAAACATTGCCAGCTGGCATGGGAAGCACGTCGTCGAACCGCTGTACGTTGGAAAGCCCACGAGCACCGGCGACGTTCCATGGTACGGAGCGCGAGGACTTCGAGGTCTGGTTGGCGGACTTCGAGCACGTAGCCACCTTGAATCAGTGGGACGACGCGGTGAAACTGGGTCGTGTCTACTTCTATCTCGAAAAAGGGGCACGCACGTGGTATCAAAATCGAGAGGAGCAGCTGACGACGTGGCCCGAATTCTCTCGCAGACTTCTGCAGAGATATGCCAGCGCAGACCACCAAGAAAGAGCTGAACGAGTTATTCGTGCCCACGTCCCGTCGCCAAACAAAACTGTGACCGCGTACGTTGAAGACATGACGTGCCTCTTCCAACGGGCAGATTCAAGAATGACGGAGGACAAGAAGTTGAGTCACTTGATGCGCGGTGTCAAGGACTAGCTTTTTGCCGGCCTCGAGCGAAGCCCTCCGAAGACAGCCGCGGAGTTCTTGTCCGAAGCCGTGACAATGGAAAAAATGCTGCAGCAGCGATCCAACCAATACGAGATGCAAGTCAGTGGCATCTCCACTGCTGACATTTTCACCACCGCCGGGACCAGCAATGACTCCCTGCGTGAACTCATCCGTATTATCGTACGTGAAAAGTTGCAAAAGGCTGGTGTAACACCTCATCCTATGGTTAGCTCTATTGCAACTGTGATCAAGGATGAGCTGCACCAGGCCCTCCGGGACACCTTGCCTCTCGATACAGCTGCGTCAGCTCCTTCTGAATACCGCCGTGGGACAACCTACGCGGAAGCCTTGAAACGCCGTGCTGCATCGCCACCATTGTTCGTTCATCCTGTCCCTGCTGTTTCAATCGAGTCAGCATAGCACATACCATACTACGAAGGCACGTACACGCCACCGCCCCTGCCCTGTGTCCGTGGCGTTTCCGTCGCCCACCGTTTTGTGCAACCGGTCAGGTACATCGACCATCGGCACACGTCTCATCGGAAGTCTGATGTCTGGTGCACACCCGATCAGCGGCCTTTATGCTTTCACTGCGGAGAAGATGATGACTAGTACCGCCAGTGCCCATATCGCCGTCTTGGGTTTCGCGGCTTTTCTGCGTACTCGCCGCCACCCCGTTACGGCCAGAGACCACGCGACAACGAAAACTACCTCTCCCAGCAGCATGCACCACCGTCTGCCGAGCGCCAGTCACGCTCGCCATCGCCGAGGCGATTTTCATCAACGCCCCAGTGGTGTTCTACCACACAATCTCTCAGCCCCCACCAGGAAAACTAGCCGAAGCGACCTCGGGGGAAGGGGTCACTGAACGTCGATGCGCTGAAGACCGCCCACAAAAACAGGTCCGACATCACCTGCTGCTGCGAAGGATAGCCGGCTTTCACTCGACATAGCAGTGACAATTGATGGTCGTGTAGTGAACCTGTTAGTGGACGCCGGCGCCGACTATTCCATACTGAGCGGAAAACTGACAACGCAGCTGAGAAAGTAATCACGCCGTGGCATAACTCGCAGATTTGGACAGCTGGTGGCCATGCCGTTATTCCACTGGGCGCCTGCACAAGTAGAGTACAGATTCAAGGGTATACATTTGTAGCAAGCTGCCTTGTTCTACGTGAGTGCTCCCATGACGTCATACTGAGAGTTGACTTTCTACAGGAAAATGGAGCTATCATTGATCTGAAAGAGCGCCGCGTCGCGTTGTCAGCCCAGCGAGCAATCAACGTGCAGGATGACGGAAGGCGTGTCGACGTACTCCGTATTTCTGAACAGAGCGCGGTGCTTCCTCCCCGAGCAAGTGTTCTAGTCCACGTAACGTGCTGTGGTTTGAGCGATGGCGATGTGGTGGCCGAGACAATATGGAACACTTCCTGCAGCAAGGCATTTGTGTAGCGAGAAGCGTAATACACGTTCGTGATGGCCGATCTGAATTGCTCGCTACGAACTTTAGCAACGAGCATCGACACCTTTTCCGTGGCACGTTGAGAGAATCTGCCTACGAAGCAGCAAACGTAGCCGACTGTCTACGTCAGAACTAATAGATAACGCAGACACGTCAGTGATCAACATTGACATCAATCCTGATCTGTCCACCAACAACCAGACTGCGCTGCGAGCGCTCTTGTTCGAGTACAGGTCTTGCTTCGCAAGTTGCACAAAGATCCGCCAGACGTCCATCACTTAACACAGGATCCTCACGTACGAGGACGCAAGCCCAATACACCAGCACCCCTACAGCGTGTCGGCTCAAGAAAGCGAAGCAATACGTATGCACTTTCGCGAGATGCTTGACGATGGCGTCATCAAGACATCCAACGGCCCGTGGTCATCTCCAGTCGTGCTTGTCAAAAAGAAGGACGGGTCACTACGCTTCTGCGTCGACTACCGAAAGCTTAACAACGTGACCAAAAAGAATGGGTACCCGCTGCCCCGTATCGACGATTTGCTGGATAGACTTCGTCGTGCCCATTATTTCACTTTTCTTGACCTCAAAAGCGAGTACTAGCAAACCGAGGTAGATCAGCGAGACCACGAGAAGACGACCTTCGTGACTCGAGACGGCCTCTACCAATTTTGAGTACGTCCTTTAGGCTTGTGTTCAGCGCCGGCAACTTCCCAACAAATGATGGACACTATCCTCACAGGGCTCAAGTGGCAGACTTGTCTTGTCTACCTTGATGATGCGGTGGTCTTCTCTGCCACGTTCGAGCAGCACCTTCACCGCCTGCGCAGCATGCTGGAGGCTATCCGATTGGCGGACCTCACACTAAAGCCACAGAATTGCCACTTCGGCTATGCAGAACTAAAATTTCTTGAACATGTCGTTAGCGCCGAAGCAGTCCAGCCCGATCCAGACAAGCTTGCCGCTGTTGCCGATTTACCAGCTCCTGTCGATAAGAAAGCCGTCCGGCACTTCCTTGTTTTGTGTGCCTCCTATAGCCGGTTCATTCATGGCTTTTCTCAGATAACGGACCCTCTGACTCGTCCCACAAGGGACGACACACCGTTTTTCTGGGAAAATTAGCAACATGCAGCTTTTGATGAACTGCGACAGCGCATGCAATCAGTGCCCGTTCTCGCTCATTTCGGCGATGATGCTGACACGAAGGTTCATACTGACGCTTGTAGCGTTGGGCTTGGTGCAGTGCTCGTTCAGCGTCAAAAGGACATCGAAAGAGTGATAGCCTATGGCAGCCGCTCTCTACCCCGTGCCGAGGTGAAATATTCCACTACGGAGAAAGAGTGCCTCGCAGTCATGTGGGCAATCACCATGCTTCGCCCGTACCTTTATGGTCGTCCGTTTAAGATAGTGATGGACCACCACGCCCTCTGTTGGTTGGCAAGCCTGCGCGACTCTTCAGGACGACTACCATGGTGGAGCTTGCGGCTGCATGAATTTGACGTCACCATCGTCCATAAGTACGGCCGTAAGCATGAAGAGGTTGACACACTCTTTCTTTATTTGTTTCTTTCTGTGGCAGTACAGAAAACGGAGCGAAGACAAAAGGCTGAAAGCCTAAGGGCCCTTCATGCGTACCCATTCATGTCGCGTCAGCCAGGAAGCAGAGGAAGACGAAGGCCTCCTGGCCACCATTAGCTCATCAGACTTGAGTAAACGGCAGCGAGAAGACGCAGAGATTTGTCCGATTATTGGTCATTTTGAGTGCCGGGGCACAATCATACCACGTCATTTATTCCGCTCCTTGCCGTCGTTCTGCCTTCGAGACAGTGTGCTGTACAAAAAGAACGCTCGTTCGAACAACCATGCGTACGTTTCTGGTGGTTCCTCGAGACATGCCAGACGACGTCCTCTTCGCTTGGCATGATGAACCCACATACGGTCATCTGGGCTACTCACGGACACTTGCCATAGTGAGTGAGAGGTACTATTGGCCAGGACCTTCGGCAAGCGTCAAGAAGTACGTCAAGAGCTGTGGGGAATGTCAGCGCCGAAAGCAACCATCTGTTAAGCCAGCTGGTTTGCTTAGCCCATTGAAGCACCTTGCACGCCATTCGACCAAGTCGGCGTGAACATTCTCAGGCCATTTCCACTGTCTGCAGACAGCAACAAATGGGGGATCGTCGCTACCGACTATTTGACACGCTACCCTGAGACGCAGGCAATCCCACGAGCCACGGCTTCTGAGGTAGCACAATTGTTCATGTGGCACATCGTGTTACGATACGGTGCTCTTCAAATTATAATAACGGACAGAGGGACGGCATTCACGGCGCAGCTTATGGACGAAGTTTTCAAACTGAGCAAGACAAGACACCGAAAGACAACTGCGTACCACCCACAAACCAACGGACTTACCGAGCGACTGAATAAGACCATCGCAGACATGATCTCAATGTACATCGACGTACAGCACAAAACATGGGACCAGATCTCACCTTACGTGACCTTCGCCTATAATACCGCCATGCAAGAGACCACGCGATTCACGCCATTATGGCTTCTGTACGGCCGCGAAGTGCAGACCATGCTGCACTCCATGCTACCGTGTCAAGACGAAGACGAGTTGGTAACTGACGACGAAGAATTCGCAGAGCGTGCTGAAGAAGCCCGGCAGGTCGCGCGACTACATATCGGCCAGCAACAGCAGGCAGACACATGGTGCTATAACACCCGCCACAGAGAAGTGTTTTACAACCTTGAAGACTAAGTTTGAGTATGGACGCCCGTCCGCCGCCGTGGCCTTAGTGAAAAGTTACAGAGTCGGTACTTTGGAACAGATAAAGTGTTACGTCACGTCAGTGATGTGAACTACGAAGTGGTTCCGGACTCAACATCGCAGGCACAGAGCAGGACACGACCGAGGCCGGACGTCATTCTTGTGTTGCGCCTGAAACCATTTATGGCGCGTTGTTAGTAACCTTTTCTTGCCGTACACTGTTCTTTGTGTTATTTGTTTATTTTTGTGAACTTGTTTATTCGTTCATTGATTTTTTTATATAATAGCACGCTCGTTAATTTCTACTTTTATTTATTACGAATTTTCAATTTCTTTTTTTCTCACGTGCCTATGTAGTAACATCCTGGTGGTGCTATGTAGTTTTCTTTCCCTCTTTTGGGACTTTTTTTTCTTTTCGAAAGGGGAGATAATGCCACCTACACGTAGTGTGTCGATTGCAAGAGCGGCTCAACCATCTGGTGGGAAGAAAGAAGATCGCGTGCTTCTTCTTGACTTGACAGCCAGCCACGACTGACGCAACGTCCCACCTCTAGCTATTCGGTGGTTTAATAAACCCCCAGTACTTGTGATTTATCGTGACAATATTTTCAACATAACAGTTCCTAGTCAAACGCCAACAGAACAAAAAGCTGTGAGGATGTTGCCGATAAAATTCAAACAAGAAACCAATTTATATGTTTTCTGTTGATACTCACGAAACAGAAGAAGCAGCACATTTTTAGGCTTTTAAAGGAAAACTGTTCCCAATGACCTAGCAGTACTTCTTTTTAACCACATTAGATAGATTATTATGGAGCTTTCTGTGTACAGCGTATTACACAATGCTGACATTTTCTAGGAATGAATAGCTGATTTTCAACAAAAAATAGCAATAGCTAAATTAGAAAGTTGATAAATTTAGCACATGTTTGAAATATTGCCACAACAAAACAGCAACATTTCATCAAGTTATTCATTGCACGTTCTGCGCGGTACTTGTAGGACTGGCAAAAGTTTTGCTTCGTTGTGGAATACAGTGACAAAAATTCACAAAACCCTGTGTGTATTTCGGCCTAATTTATTTTTTGTAAACAGCAATTTTTGTGTAAGTTTCTGTTCGACAACTGAATGAATAGTTTTTGTATAATTTAAAAATAGGCTGATATGTGTCACTTACTTCGTGCAGGATAATAGAGCATATATACGTTACTACTATTACATTTACCTGGTGTTAGTTCATTTAGGACAGAATATACACCAAAGATTCTGAAAAAATACATTACACTCAGAATAGCCAGGCTCGCCAACGTTGCCTTACTGACCAACGAGAACTTTCGAACTACATCTGAAATGACAACTGTCTCAATATCAATAAATGAAATGCCGAAGTCGCTGAAGCTAAAGTTACATGATAACATTTTTTTCAGAAGTGAAATTCTACTTAAGTAGACCCAACAATACCGAGGAACCTTATTGAGTCAAAGCTATACGTAGAAAAACATACACGCGCGGCTCGAATTTGAAGATAGATGATCCCCGGACTTTCTCGCATTCTTAACCAGCCTTCATATCTATTTACCCTTTTAGGTATGACCAAACGCTCAAGTTTCTAATTTGGAAATGATTGATAAAGCATTGGCATCGACCCTAAATTGCGTGGCCCTTCAGCGAGATGCACTCATCATCAGCGACAGGCACTCCCGCCGGAAGCGAACAGGACATGGCCGCGCACCGCTCGTCAGCATATACAACTGGCGGCTGGGCGACTATACTTCGGACCGTGCCCAGATGTTTCAGTTATTTTCAAGTTTTCCCCAGAAACAGTGAATCACTCATTAAGAATAAAATTACCACGCCTGCACGGAAGGCGCAGCACAGTCACAGCGAAAGCTAGAAGAGCGGCCTTTCAGAGCTTCTTGAAAACTCGCATTGGCAAACTAGTGCAAGCACACTTGCTTGATACCCAGCAGGGCATTATTACTTATTTACTTGGGTAGCATTAATTATAATCACTTGTTTGGTTATTCGCTATGTCATTTTTGTCATTATTCTGATAAACATGGTATTCGCTAAACACTTGCAAGGAATTTTGTGCCAATTGTTCATGCAGTCCCTGACGACGATGAGGAAATATGGCTGAAGTGGGTACGGGAATAAAAACAATCTTTTGTAATGAGCTGGAGCATGGGATGGTCCACTAGTTATGCTGTTTGCAATGTGCAGACGATTCGTTGTTGTATCTATGTTTCAAAACGCTTTATAAGTCTTATTAACGGGATTGCTTTGCTGACATCAAGCATGTCTAAGGCAAGCTTGGCAACAAGTCACAAGCGCTGGCGTAACTCAGTAGCAGAATACTGAGCCAGCACCTAGCAGGCCCACGTTCGAGTCGCACTGTGTCATTAGTACCACGTTTTTTTTCTCATTTCGCGCAGTGTCGTTATGGACACCGGCATCGGCGGCGTCGGTGGACAACTGCGTGTGACCCGAGTAATGATCTTATAACAGCATTCGCTGTAAAAATACGCCGAATTGAGTCAGTGCTCCAACACACTAACCAAGAAAGCTTTGAATATATCCGGTTTTAGCTTGTAACAGAGAAAACTACGCTACGCGCAATCTCGCCATGATGAACTAGGGCTACACCGGCAGCGCCTCTTTCTTAACACATGCGCCACTTTCGCCACCGTAAACCGGACCACCAATTCGCATATGGCACAGAGAGAACAAGGGCACATACTGGTACTGCTGATGTTTACTCACCTTCTATTTCACTTGAATAAAAAGCTAGCTTGTCGCTGCGTGGTCGTGACACCCATCCAACTTGCGAACAAGGTGCGCGCTGCCGCAAAGACGGCGCGCAGTCATACACGCGTTGAAATGTGGAAGCGAGGCATACACGGCCCATACGTCTATACTGGCCTAAAACTAGGTGAATTGCAATATTTTGATGACTTTTTCACTATCACGTAAGTGCCTAATAGCCATTGCAGTTTCTGGGCTTTGGATGCTTTGATGAACTATTTTTTAGCGCAGTAGGGCTGTGCGCGGGCCAAACTGCGTTCGTGTAGTAAGAAGTGTGCAATTTAAATGCCACAGTGTATACTTGCAAGTACATTTCTGATTCTTTGGTCGAAAATAAGGAAAGGCATTCCGTAGAGGAGCCAGTGTGATCTAGTTAATGACCACAAAAAATGATCATCCTTCGCTATTTGGTAGCTGTTCGTCTGACCACGACAAACTGCTCCAAAGAAACGCACACATCCACTCTAACCACTTCGCTTTTTTGCCGCTTGTACGTGTTCGCGGGCCCGGAATTTCCGTCGAATAGTATGTGATACACGTAAGTATGCTTCATGACCGGCAAATTCTGTGAGCATTGGCCAGCACCCATTGTATATGTCAGGCAAGCTCTTGGCCTCCATGTTACATATCACAGGTATTTTCAGAAACTTTTGTTCTATTTTTGAAAAGGACCAACAACTTAGAGAACTGTGCATTTTTGAAAAAATATTCGAGGTTTTTGCTTCCATTTCGTGCATATTTTTTTTGTAGGCCATGCCCTTTTCTGTCACACTGTCCGTGCATTGGCCAATAATAATGGAAGCCGATGGGAATCCAAGCTCCTTGCAATCAATGGTCATAGGCCACTGCTCGTAGGTTCTGCATATAAGGAACCCACCTCCAGCCGGCGTTTTTTTCCCTAACTTCACCATGATGTGTGCTTGCAAAGCGGTGAAGCTTTGACAGCACGCCCACTATTATATAACAAAAGCCACGCGAAAGAATGGGGTCTGCGAGTAGTTAATTTCGGAGGCTAATTTATTACAAATCTATTAGCAATATAACTAAACTGAATGCTTAAACGAAGCTAATACTCTTCTGATAGTTTTCAAATAGTAACGCAAGCTTTTTTTCCAATAATCCTACAACTCCACAACACTTTATTTCAAATTAGTATTCACAAATTTTCATTAAATAATATTACAATTAGAAGAACTGTGATAAGCTTGTATACAGCAGTGACCAGTATCTCGAAAATACTTCTCAACTATATGTCGAACTACCGCAGCAACTACACTATTCAAGTCGAAACTCTGTTCCCAATTTTTAAATAAAATTGCGGAACAAAATCTTAACAATTTCAAAGCAAACACCATGCATGCAGCTAAAGACTTATTGAAACAGGCAAAAATACCACAACATATACCTTGGCACCGAGAGCAAGTGAAAATGAAGTGTTTTTGTAAAAACAATTTACGTGAACGAAAGCCTTGCATGTGTTTTTATTCGTGAAGCTGGATGCAGCAATAGTCCCTAAATTCATTGATGGAGACAGAAAATGATTAACTTGATGCATCTCGACCATAGTAAAAATGGAGTAAAAAGGTAGTTTGCAGCAAAAATGCTTTATCCTTTAATGATTATAGAATCAATAGTGTTGCCAATACTTGCGCTTCAGTTATCGTGGTAATACAGAGATTACAAGCACGAAATAAACCTTTAGTTGATCCCAAGTTTTTCTGCTTCAGGGTTGTCCCATAGGGGCCGATTATTTTTTGAAATATTTTTTATTTTGTATGTGTACCATTCTACTCGGCTAGCGATTGCTGTTTCATTTGTTCTTCAAATATTAACACACGCCGATTAATGTTATCATTTCGAATAGCCCACCATCTTTTTCTGTGGATGCGATTGGCGTGTGTAAAGACCACAAGTGATTTTTTGTGCTGTATCCCATCCTTAATTGAACATGTTCTTGCCCATGCCTCAGGGTACGTAAATGTAAAAAAGTAAACGTACCTGGCTACAAGTGATGCCCGTTTGTGACATCAAATGGGAGGAAAAACTAAGTTGTGTTTTGTCGAAATCGCTCTGAATCTTGTCTATTAGCGAGAAGGATCAGTTTGTAGCCCATCTTTTTTAATCTTAGCTCGCATCAGTAAACTAAGAATGAGCCTGTTCATAGGATCTTGTTTGTATAATGTTACAATGTTTGTGCAATAGTTATAAAAACACAAAGTCAGACAGCACAAATAACTTTGTTGAACTAGGAAAGAGTTTAACACACCAAATCACACAAAAGTACCTTTTACAATTCAGCACACGCTAGACAGAAAATAGAGTGAGGGTCAACACATTGGGGCAATTCTTGCCTCGAGTGGCAACCTGGCTAAACTATAATTGGTAACATTGTTACGTGAAAAATAACAGTAGTCAGTCTACAGCCTCAACGCAGCTCGCCGTTAGTTTTGTTTGTTTGTTTCCCTGGGATGATGGCTCATACCCACTCAGGGGGACTGGCCAAGAAAGTGTAGTGCAGTTTTTCTGTGATCATTTTACCTAAGTGTAATGAATTGGTATTATAAGAGGACTAATGTAAAAATACCATAAAAAGAGCAAATGGAAAAAAAGCAAAGTTGAGCAATTTTGAGATTTGAGGTGTTATGATTACCGCTCAGCTGCGTTTACTTCACTCTGCCCTGGGGCGAGATAAATAACAATTTGTTGATTGAAGATCACAAAGGTATACGCTTGGTTGCCTGAATATAACCGCAAACGGCACTGAAAGCATCTCTGTGGCAATGTCCCAAAACTGTGGCACCAAAGCTTAGCGCCGTTTCCGCCATCAATTTAACGCCTATTTCATAAATGGCATAACTAGTAACCTTTTTCGAAGTATGGCGTAGCGGCGAAAATACAAAAAATAATGATCTAGTGATTTCATTTCTTCGCAGAATGCGCAGAGGGGTGATGTTGTCTGACCAGCTCTGTGTAGGTACAGGTTTGGGGGGGGGGACACGACATCGAAGTTTAGTAATTAGGACGTCGAGCTTTCTGGATTGGCTCCAGTGCGGTTGCCATGGAAACATGAGGTGGTTATATTCTGTTCATGTAGTTACTTTTTCTATCGTATCAGTGGAGATTGCTGATTTTCGATATCTTATTGCCGTGATATATTCAACATCCGGCAGTATGTACAAAACTGGCCCATCAAGTGCGGCTCGCGCTAAGGAATCGGCCAATTCATTTAGTCTTAATCCACAGTGTCTCGGAACCCATAGTAACCTCAGAAATCTCAACTGCGGGGGTACTAATGTTTTGAATGTGCTTAAAGTTCGAGAGTTCTCTGAAGCTGTCACAGCTGTACAAACTGAAAGAGAGTCCGTCATTGACAACGTCCACTTCTTTTCTCTCAGTCTGAGGCACCCTTATTGGGTATGTCCCATTAGGCCCTGTTTCTGTCAGACGAAATCACGTAACACGACCCCCGGCGGCAAAAGTGCCGACCTGGCGAGTTTACGGGGCCACAGCAGGAGCAGAGTGGTAACGCTTGAGCCTTGATACGTGGACGATGTCCCTTGACAGCAGAGCAGAAGAAGTTTATGGATTGTCAGGGACAATTTCTTATGTAGCGTTGTTCATTCGTGTAAGCACGCGGTATGGGCCTGTGAAACGACAGAGAAGTTTTTCTGAAAGACCTGCATGTCACGTAGGGGACCAGAAAAGAACGAGAAAACTTGTTGGAAAGTGTTCGTCGCGATGCCGCTCGTCGTAACGATGCTTCTGCGAGTCTTGGGACGCCAATAATCTGCTACGGGCAAGCTGACGAGCATGGTCAGCTCGGGTAACAGCGTCGCGTGCATATTCAGAAGTAGACTGCGCAGCGGCTGGCAGGAAGGTACGCAACGGCAATGTTGGTTTGCGTCCAAACAGAAGGTAAAATGGCGAGTACCCAGCAGTGTCATGCCGGGAGGAATTGTATGCGAACGTCAGGTAGAATAGTGCAAGCTACCAATCACGATGGTCGGCCGAGACGTATAACGATAGCATGTCTGTCAGGGTGCGGTTTAAACGTTCTGTAAGCCCGTTTGTCTAGGAATGGTACGATTTCGTGAGCTTATGTTGGGTAGAGCAGGAACGCAGGATATCGTCAACCACTTTCAAAAGGAACGTAGGGCCTCGGTTTGTCAGCAGTTGACGAGGGGCTCCATGCACTAAAATGAAATCGCGTAGTAGAAAATCAGCGACGTCTGTAGCGCAACTTGTTGGCATGGCTCGCGTAACTGCATAACGGGTCGCGTAATCCGTAGCCACCGTGACACACTTGTTTTTGCAGGCGAATGTTGGGAAGTGAACGAGAAGGTCCAAACCAACACAGAAGAATGGCTCCGAGGGGATGTCGATGGGCTGAAGATATCCGGAAGGTAGTTCCGACAGCTTTTTGTGACGCTGGCAAATTTCACAAGCGTTGACATAACGACGTACAGAGCGTGAAAGGCCAGGCCAGTAGAAGCGGTGGCGCGCACGGTCATATGTGCGAGAATCACCAAGGTAACCCGCGGTTGGCGCGTCATGGAGCTCGCGTAGGACTGTGGAGCGCAGGTCCTTTGGTATGAACAGAAGTAGGTCATGACCATTGGGTTATAAATTACGCCGATATAAGGTGTGGTCCTTTGAGGTGTCTTGCGAACATGCGAACAGAAGCGTCTTGCGGTGAAGATTCGAACTGTTGTAATAGGCGGCTGATATCCGGATCGCGACGCTGCTCGTTCCCCGAGATGAAGCAGCTGGGAGGTAGAAAGGACGCAACCCACAGAATTAGTGCTCGTAGGATCGAAGTCGGCCACAGGGTAGCGTGACAGACAATCCACATCTTTGTGCAGTTTTCCTGATTTATACACTACGGTGTAAGAATACTCCTGGAGGTGGAGTGCTCAGCGGGCGAGACGACCTGTGGGATCTTTGAGGGAGGCGAGCCAGCAAAGTGCGTGGTGGACGGTGAGAAATATAAATAATTGGCCGTAGAAGTAAGGGCGAAATTTTGCGACTTCCCACACCAGCGCTAGGCATTCGCGCTCTGTGATGGAATATTTACGCTCCGAGGGAGACAGCAGTCTCCTGGCATGAGCTATCACGCGATGCTACCCACGTAGTCACTGAGCCAACACAGCACCTATTCCGTAACCGCTGGCATCGGTGCGGACTTTGGTCGGTGCCGTAGGGTCGAAGTGAGCCAGCACAGGAGAAAAAGTGAGCAAAGTGGTCAGGTCGGAGAATGCTTCTGCTTGCGAGGAACCGCAGGTAAACGTCTCATCTGGTTTGATTAAATCTTTTAGGGGCCGAGCCATTTTCGTAAAGTTCTTGATGAACCGCCGAAAATAGAACCAGAGCCCCATAAAGCTGCAGACATCTTTGGTGGTTTTTGGCACAGGAAAGTCCTTCACAGCACGAACTTTTTCTGGGTCAGGCTGTACGCCATAAGCGTCAACAATATGCCTAAGTATTCTAATGCGACAGCGACCAAACCAGCACTTGGATGAATTGAGCTGAAGGTTGGCGAGACGGAATACGTCAAGAATTTTCGACAGTCTTTCAAGGTGCGCTTCAAAGGTGGGAGCAAACACAATCTGGTCATCCAGATAACAAAGACAGTAGACCACTTGAATCCATGAAGCAGGGAGTCCATCATTCGTTCAAAGGTGGCGGTGCATTACATAAGCCGAAAGGCATGACTTTGAATTGGTAGAGGCCATCGGGTGTTACAAAAGCCGTCTTCTCTCGGTCCATGGGGTCCATGGCGATCTGCCAATAACCAGAACGAAGATCGATAGAAGAAAAGTAGGCGGCACCATGGAGGCAATCAAGGGCGTCATCAATGCGGGGCAGAGGGTATGCATCTTTCTTGGTAACGTTGTTAAGGTGGCGATAGTTCAAACAAAATCGCCACGATCCGTCCTTCTTTTTAACTAATACCACCGGGGATGCCCAGACTCTGGAGGATGGTTCAATAATGTCCTTCGCTAGCATCTTGTTCACCTCCTTCTGAATTATGCTCCGCTCAAAACCAGACATTCTGTAGGGACGGCGGTGAACAGCGTTGGCATCACCTGTGTGTATGCAATGCTGGACAAAGGACGTCTGCCCTGGAGGTCGGTCGCCAAAATCTAAGATATCCTGGTAGGCCTCTAGAAGTTGTTGTAGGGCATCAACTTTCGGAGGCGAAAGATCAGTGGCGATCATGTCTATAATTTGGCGACTGCCCAAATGTGTTGCGAGTGTTGTGTGCTGCGGTGAAACAAGGGTGTCTAAGGCAAGCACTTCAATTTGTGAATCGAGCAACGGATACAGGTGGGCCACGAAAATGCCTTGTGGACGCACATGATTTATGTAACCAAAATTTACAAGTGGTAGAGAAGTTTTGTTATCTGCTATGCGGAGCACCGTATAGGGCACTGCAACCTTGTGCGCAAGGAGTACGTCGGTGAGAGGCGTAGCGTAATAGTCACCATCGGGCACAGCTAGTGAGCAGAGAAAATCGACGTACGTCGCAGTTTTGGAGGGCAGGTGAACAAAGTCGCTGCATTGTAATCGGCATGTAAATTGGTACGGGGCGTCACTAATTTGTGGCAGTTCAAGGTGGAGCACACCAGCGGAGCGATCAATCAGAGCCGAATTGGTGGCAATAAAATTGAGGCCTAGTATGAGGTCGTGGGGACATCTTGTAGGCACGGTAAAAAGGACGACCACATGATGACCGGCGACGGTAAGTTGAGCTGTGCACATACCGACGACAGGGACTGTTGTGCCATCTGCAACTTGGACGACACTGGTCAAGGGGAGGCGTGAGGACCTCCTTCATGCGATGACGAAAACACGGACTCATAATACAAACGTGAACACCTGTGTCTATCAAAGCTTCAACAGGTGTGCCATCAACATATACTTCTAGGGTGTTCCTGTTAAAACGTAAGGGAAACAGAGGATTTTTGGGTAAGGTCGACAGGGCAGCTTCATTTTCAGAAGCTGCGCAGCCTAGTTTCCGGGGACATGCGGCGGTTAAACGATGGCCAGGGAGAGGGGTGACGCGTCGTTGGACGAGAAGGGCGGCTTTCGAGGCGGTGGCGACGACGGGACAGGGTGGCCGTAGCCCTCAGGGGCAGTAAATGCTGTAGACTCAGTGCGGGTCGGATAACGGTGGTTTGGTGGACGGAACGAGTTACTGTAAGCGGGGTACGAGCCAGAAGACATAGATGGCCATTGGCTGCGGCAGTAACGAGCGATGTGTCTTGCGTGACCCAAGCGGAAGCAGACTGGCTTATCATCAGCTGTTCGCCTTTGGGAAGGGTTCCTCGTTTGAATAGAGTACGGACGGCCACGTCTCATGTCCACAGAAGCTACCGAGGGACCAGTATTATCCAGGGTGGGAGCAGTGGACAGGATACCAAGATTCGCGTATTCCTGGCGGACAACAGCCTGGATTAAGGTGACAGCTGGCGTTGAGGTGTCGGGCAACGTCGGTTTGTTAGCAGCCAGGTACGCGGCCTCGAGTTCACGTCGGACGATGCACGTCACGTATTCGGTTGTAGACGGATGACAAGGAGCGACTTGGCAAGACGACGTTGCCACGGTGTTGGGTAGGCGCTGGAACTGCTGCAAAATGCGTCGACTCTTCGCCTGCTCGAGACGGCGGCACTCTTTGATCACAGCGTCGATGGTCATTACGTTGGTAAATACAAGCAGGCTGAACGTATCGTCGGCGATTCGTTTTAAAACTTGCGACATCTTGTCGGCCTCAGTCATGTTGGGGTCAGCCCTTTGACACAACGCTAAGACGTCTTGAATATAAGTCAAGTAAGGCTCAGTAGACGTCTGTGTACGTACGGCCAATTGCTTTCAGGAATCAAGCTGTTGACCAAACGGGTTGCCAAAGAGGTCGCGGAGCTGTTTAAACATTTCCCAGCTTGTGATTTCGTGCTCATGGGTCTCAAACAAGATGCGAGGGGTCTTGTCAAGATAGAAAATAACATTCGCAAGCATAACGACTGGGTCCCAGCCATATTGCTTGGTGACTCACTCGTATATACTAAGCCACTTGTCCACATTCACGTTGTCCTCACCAGTAAAGGTACCGGGATCACGGGGTTGCGTTAAGGTGACGTACCGGGTTGCTGTCGTTGCTGAGGTAGGTGGCGAAGCCGTATCCTCACCCGGAGCCATAGTAGCAGACCTACGGAGGCGTCCACTGCGTAGCTCCGTTGTCAGAAGAGTACCCAGCACCTCCACCAAAATGTTACGTAGAAAATAACAGTAGTCAGTCTGTAGCCTCAACGCAGCTCACCGACAACGTCCACTTCTTCCCTCTCCGTCTGAGGCACCTTTCTTGAGTATGTCCTGCTATGCCCTGTTTCAGTCAGACGAAATCACGTAACAATATCAATGAAGTTTATTTTCTGAGAAGTTTTCGAAGCATCCATTTCCTGGCTCAAGTTGAGTAAATTGCCTACATGACCTGCGTGCTTTCAAGAAAAATGAAAATAAATAAAAAACCTCACATCAACTTTTGAATCTTGTCCTGAAAGAATACAAAAAGAATGTAATATGTTAGTGGTTTTTGCCAGAGAATTCTCTAGCAAAAAACATATAGAATGTTAACAATTATCGCTTGCATAACAATTGACAATACAGCTAAAACTCAACATATTAACAATTAACAGTTACTATCGCAATCCCAGTGGCACTGGCCCAGCGCCATACTTGATTGCTTGACCACTGTGGCGCTAACGCTGGGACAACGGCACGCTGCACGAGGCACGCTTACGCTACACGCTTGGGCACCCATTATCGGCTGAAGTCCAGCTTTTCGATAGTTTTTAAATAATTCTGTCTTGTGCACATCATAATCACGGCTGAAAACACGAGCGCATCAAACTAAAAAGAAAATATTGAAAAAAAGTGGGTGAGCTAGGCTTGAACATACTACCTGAACAGCATTCCACTTCCCGAGTTGAACATACTGCCTGCCGACTACACCACACTTTAAAGACGAGAGCAGCTGTATTGTTTCTTAATCTTAAAATCAATACAGGTTTTCAATATTTTAATTTTGTTGCTTAGGAGTGCAGGGTTTCATATCTTCATGTTTGCGCAAACTTAACAGGTGATTGTTAGCTTATTTCTTAGAGGTTGCTTTGGATCACATCTATATGGCACCTTTTGCATGCTGCGAAATTTGTCTTTGTAACCGCATATGTGTAACGACCAACGCCGTGAGTCGCTATGTGGTTAGCCATATTTATATAGAAAACAGCGTAAAAATCTGAACTGCTCAAAAAAGCTGTATATTTCGTCACTCGTTGTGAACTATTTCCGGTCCTTCTTATTTACATTCCGCGTAAAACAGCTCCTGCAGTTCACTCGAGCTGAAATGACCATTAGATTAAGGGCCGTACTTCATGTGGTATGGTCACTCTGAACATGTTTACATTGTACATTGTACATGTTTAGTTAGAAAGAGTGTGATAACCAGTAAACTTTAGTTAGATCATAACTGACCCATGAGTAGTCATATTTCTAGCTTTGACTATACAAATCAAAAGCTCAAAACACCTAGATTGGACATTATAGCGGCTAACTGCTGCCGGAGACGTGCGGCTTTTTGCGGCACGAGCCGGAATGACTCGCTGTTGGAGTACGTTGGTCTTGTTTATCAAACTAATACTACTGTCATATTGCTGTTGCGAATTACCAGTTCTACCGATGCCATTTATGAAATGCATTCATGAAACTCGATCACACTTTAAGGAAAGCGCGCCCCTGCCAGGAGGGGAATTTGTAGGTGGGCTGGAGCCTTCTTTCCCGAAATTCTCGCTTGCCCCCCCCTCCACCAAGAGATGATTGCTTTGACGTACTCGCGCATTTTTCGTCTAACTGAAACTGAAACTAAAGCTATATATGTTTAGCATATAGATAAGATACCATTATATTAGGTAAAATTTACACTCGCGACATCTCCTAATTCAACATGAGCTCTCACAGAATGTGCCGGCCTGATCGCATCTAGTTACTTCTGATGGGCCGCAATGTTCCGCTAACAACACACCACATTCAGGAGTTTTTTTTCTTTCTGGGATGAAAATATATTTTTCCTTGGAATAAATTTAGCATATAATTGCCTGATAACAAGTACATATTTTATTTTGTCGCAGACAAGTTTCACCGACAAAGACTCTAAGCAACACTCGGAGCAGGCGGCGCAACAGTGTTTGAGAAGCTCCGTGATAACCTGAGATCACATTGCTAAGGTTGTGGATAGGACGTGAATAGTTTAGAACTTACACGGCCAGCAGCAATAACCCTAGAATTTGCGACATCACATGGGTGAAAGCAGACGTGCTGCTTGTCAGAATAATAATGGCCGACGCATTGTTTGCCGCTGTCAAGGAAGGCCATGTATTGGTTGAAGTTTTACTTTCTGTTCTTCAAGAAAAGGTTCGCCGAAATGAAATGTTTGGTCTCATTTCCATCGACTACTGCAGTTTTAAACATTATGACCACATGAAAATATTAGTTTTTCTGTCTTCCATTGAGATGTATGCTTACATTTCTAAATACAGAAACTCGAAATTTCATTTCTCAGAAATGTGAATATTGTTACGGGAAGAAGACGTATGAAAAATACCTTTAATTTAAGTAAACAGACAGGCATACAATATGGAGCCCAGTCTGTACGAGCTCGCCCTGATCATAATCCTCTTTCCTATTATGTTCATTTGTGGCACCCCGCAGCATCACCCCCGGCGGCGAAGGCACCATCTCAGTGCTTGGTTGTTCCGAGTAATATCACTTTAGCCAAGTGACGTGAACAACGTCAGAACACGATCGCGCGCTGGTGGCGTTAAGAGGTACCAGTTCTTATGTAACGTCGGTGACTTTGCGCACCACACGATACGTACCCGAGTACGGTGAAGTCAGCTTCTCGCGCAGGCCAACTTGGCGTGATGGCGTACAGAGAAGGACTGTCTTACCTTGACTGGAGTTGACATCATGATGGCGCGCGTTCTAGACCAGTCGTTGTCGTTCCTGCAAATCACTCAGACGCGGGTTAGCAATCTCACGTGCATATAGAGCTCTAGAGTACACATCTCGGGCATATTCTGACGTGTGGCTAACGACAAGAAGGAGCGTGTCAAAAGGCAACGTAGGTTCTTGTCCGTACAGAAGGAAAAATGGTGAAACCTGCAGTATCATGCCAGGACATATTATAGGCAAATCTCACAAATGCGAGGGAGGAGTCCCAGTCACGATTGTCGGAAGAAACGTACATCGCGAGCATGTCCATAATAGTTCTATTTAGCTGCTCCATGAGCCCATTAGTTTGAGGATGATACGCTGTTGTGAACTTGTGCTTTGTAGCGCAAGAGTGTGATATGTCTTGAATAACTTGTGATAAAAAGTATCGACCGCAATCGGTAAGCAGTTGCCGAGGAGCACGTGGTGTAGTATGTCTTCTTCTAGAAGAAAGTCAGTGACGTCGGTCGCACAACTGGTAGGAAGGGCCCGCGTGATGGCATACCGAGTGGTATATTCTATGGCGACTGCTATCCACTTGTTTCCGCAGGCCGATAAAGGAAACGGTCCTAGTAAATCAACACCAACCCTCTAAAATTGTTCGGATGGGATCTGAATGGGCTGAAGGCGTCCTGCTGAAAGGGTTGCTGGCTTTTGCAGTGTTCACAGGATTTGCGTGAGGCGACGTAATGGCAGGCGGATGGATGAATACCAGGCCAAAAGAAGCGATGTCGAACGTGGTCATAAGTTCTTGAAACTCCCAGGTGACCAGCTGTCGGAATATCAAGCAACTGTGAGAGGACAGTCTGACGCACATGTTGCGGTATTGATGCGTTTCTGTTTCCAGATGCCCAAAGTCGTGATATCTTCCTTTTGGTTGGAAAACCAAACTTTAGCTGTCCCATGAAGGTAGAAAGTATCATTGGCTAACATGGGCGTCGGATCCCAGTTGCACAGAGTGCTCACCCGTCCGTACAGCTGAAGCCATTCCTCTATGTCAGTACTGTCACTGCCCGAAAAGGTGTCTGGGTCACCCAGCTGGGTCAGGATGACGGTGCTGTTAGTAGTGGCTGGATGTGGTTCAATCGGTTGCTGCGTAGTTGGACGAAGTACGGTTGGGGTAGTCTCCGAAAATTCCTCGTTCTCGTATTGATCAGGCATCGCACAGGCAGCCAAGGAATGTCCATAGCGTAGAAGTGTCGTGGATGTTGACAGTGGGAAGACCCGCACTCGCCACCAAACTGTTACAGGTAGAATGTGTCTGAAAAATACCTTTACTTTAGGTAAGCAGGCAGGCATACAATATGGAGCCCTGTCTGTAGGAGCTCGCCCTAAGCAATGTCTTTTTTCCTATAATGGTCATTTGCGGCACCCCGTAGCAATATGTACAACTGCAAATTGCGAAATGCAATACTAACAGCTATCTTCTTTTTGCTTTATTGTGAATTCATTTGGTGGAGCAGAACACTATACAAGTGCTACTGTCAAGAGAGACTATATCACAAGCCTCTTGACCCTTTAAACAGCTTAAATTTCTAGCTGTCTAGCAGGGTGTAGGAGTAAATATTTTGAAACAAATGTCAAAATGAAGCAATGGCATGCTGCTCACAATGACCTGCTTGTGGTCCCCCATTTTCTCAGACTAACAATGGCATGTAAAGAGCTCTTGTAATGGCACAGCAGAAGTCCTTGGGCATCATTATTTTTAAAGACCTACATAGCCATAACACCGTAGTTGAAACCGCAGGACCGGTTGAATCACTTACACCAATAAATTTGAATATTTTAAAATCACTTGTCGCCAGCAAAGAGCATTTCAATTTAAGGATTCTGAACGCGCTAGAAAGTGAAGTTATTGCACAGACATGATTGATTCACGGACGTAGAGCATCGAGAAGACGGAGAGCGTGATTGGCGTCGCTGCAGATTTGGAGACGGGAGACTTGCCAAGTTTTCTGCGATGGCGCGGGGTCGTTCTTCGTCCCTGGGCCGACGAGTGTGTGGCTAGAATCTAGGTAGGCCAATCTGTCTGTACGAGCACTCCCGTTACAAGTGACCTGGCTCACCACAGTGGTAGCCTAGTGGCCGATTGTCGGAAGCGCGCCACACGCTAGATTTCCGCAAATTAGATCGCAGATTCTCATTGTGTGGCGGGCCCGAGAAGTACTGTGGCATCTGCAGGCAAGTCGGTCGTTGGTTTTCTTAGTGAGGCACGCCCGAGAAGTGCTGCGACGTCTGGTCGGTCTTTCGTTTTCATAGTGCGGCACGCCCGAGAAGTGCTGCGGCGTCTGCATGCTGGTCGGTCGTTGGTTTACATAGTGTTGCAGGCCGGAGATGTGCTGTGGCGTCTGCAGGCTGGTCGGTCGCAGATATAGCCGGCTGCCGGTGCAGGAGTGCGTACAGCTTCCGCGTACTTTAGCAGAGGAGCTTCGGTTGGAGGTGGCACTAATGGTCGTACCAGCTGCCGCACCTCTTCACGGACGACGTCTGTCAGAGCAGCCACTTGAGGCTGTGAAGGTACTGCATGAAGCTTTTGCAGCTCATCGCGTACAATGCCACGGACTAGCTCAGCAAGGTCTCTCACGCTCGTGACATCGGGTTTCGCCAAGGGTGCTGACAGACATGCAAGGTTGTCGGACCGGTCATACTGCGAAGACCGCTGTCTCAGCATCCGCTCCATTGTCGTCGCTTCACGGAGGAAGTCTGCCACGGTAGCTGGTGGGTTTCGTACATGTCCTGCACACAGCTGCTCCTTGACACCCCGCATCAGAATGCGCACCTTTTAGGGGCGAAGCTCCTTAGGGCGTGGGCTGTGTGTCCCCTGTAGCCTGTATGTAGCCACCTCTAGTTTAGTTCTTGCAGTGTTCACTAGATGGCGGTACCGTCCCCTGTATGTAGCCACCTCAAGTTTAGTTCTTGCAGTGTTCACTAGATGGCGGTACCGTCTCCTGTATGTAGCCAGCTCTCGTTTAGTTCTTGTAGTGTTTACTAGATGGTGGTACTTGTAGCTGATGATGAAAAAATGCAAGATGTTATAAACTAGAAAGCGGTACTTGTAGTTGATGAAAGACGCGAGATCTTATAAAATAGGAATGATGCCTCATATGGCGCGTGTCATTGGTTGAAGGCAATCGTTCGATTTAGTGCGGCGACGTACGCTAGGGGGAGCGATGTAATAAAATCGAGTGGGCGAAATGTACAGAGGATTCATGGTTTACCAGGTTTACCTCCGGAGCTTCGCCCACTCATCATCATTCACTTCCTGGATATGGCGGAATTTTTTTTGTCTTCCGTCATTGCAGAATCCGCTCGACGAAACAGACGAGACATCTCCTCAAGGAACATGGCCACGCTTTCGTTTGGTCTTTGATTGCGAGAATTGAGGAGACGTTCGGCTTGTCCTTTCCGGTCGGCGCTACCGTACATGCTCCACAGCTGAGTGCGAAACACTGGCCAGGTTGTCAGAGCGGCCTCGTGGTCCTCAAACGAAATACGTGCTGAATCCTCCAGGTACAAATAGACATACTGCAGTTTCCGGTGCTCGTCCGACTCGTTGGTGACTGCGACTCGATCGTATTGATCCTGCCAGTCTTCAACGTCTTCAACGTCTTCGTAGGGCTCCCCATGGAAGGGCTTTGGGGTTCGAGGGGCTGGTGACCAAGGAGCTAGCGGAGTCGTGGTCAGTTCAGTCTGGCTTGCAGTTGTTGCATTTGCCATGGTTCTGGAGCGTTCCGGAAGAGGGCCGAATGGGGGTGGTAGGCCTAGTACTACCGACTGTGTCGAAGGTTGGCTGTTTCTACCAAGGCGTCAATGCTGGGGCTGAGGGCCTTACAAGGTTTTCAAAGGACCTTACAAGGTTTACAAACCTTACAAGGTTTTTGGGGCCTTACCTTGTAAGGCCTTAAACCTTCAAAGGCTTGGGGCCTTACAAGGTTTTACACCGGCCTACCGATGTCACATACGAGATTGCTCCATTGAACAGTCAGTCATCGTCGTCCGCACCCGCTACTGACGTCGTCCACGTGACCCGCCTCAAACCGTACATATCTGCATATGATCCTACTCTCCTTTAGGCGCCGAGACGGCGCTGCCAGCAGAGGTGGGTTATATGTTACACGACATCGGCAACGAAAGAGCATCATAGACGACGAAGACAATGAAAGCGATCCTGATCGTGTTGTTGTTGCTGCTGTTCTTCCATCTGCAGTTGCCTCTGACTCTCCTTGTATATTTTGTAAATATATTTATTTCATTCATTCTCTCACCCCCGTGACAATATATATATCCTCAGTTCAACCATCGCAGAAAACGCGTGCAAGAATTTGCGGTCGTAAGAGCCGCCACAAAATTAAGAAAAAAGCCGCGCCATGGAACGCCGTCCTGCTCGAGCCACGGGATCGGCACGAGATTTGAGGGGCAGAGAAAGGAACCGACGAAGTTGGAGTCAGCGAAGAAGGAACATTTTTCGCTGATCATTTTAGTTTTGAGTTTACGGGCACAGATTCGTCCTAAAGAAATAGATTATATAGTATCAGGTGCTATATTTATTGGTCACAATCTGGTGGAGGTGCTGGGTGTAATTCCAAGCCCACCACAGGCAAGGGAGAGAAGCCCAGATACCAGGAGATTGGAGCCAGCAGAATAAACACCTGTGCACCAACGCACAATTCGCCGACTCCGTGGTGAGCCGCCCGAGTTTGGCCCCCTAAATGACCCATCAAGACCTATAGAGACCTCAAGCACAAGCGTCACTGCGATGACCACCCAGTCGATGCCGTCTCCATCTCACATTATCGTGGATTCACCACGTACGCCAGAGGTCTTCCACGGTGACATCTTTAAAGACGCCGAAGACTGGCTTGAAGGCTTCGAGCGCGTTCAACGCTCCAATAATTGGGACGACCAGATTGTGGACGACTAGAAAGACCAGATTGTGGAGTTGATCAACAATTTCGCAGAGTGGTTTTCCTCTTCATCGAAAGTCGGACATACTCCTGTAGCAAAGCACTGCATTTTAATCGAAGGATATGTTAGACCAGTATGTCAGCGTCTATACCGAGTAGCTCCGAAAGAAAGGGGGCAATAAAGAAGCAAGTACAAGAAATGCTCGACGATGTAATACAGCCCCCCAAAAGCCCGTGGGCATCGCCGGTAGTACTTGTGAAGAAGAAGGACAACACCTTGTGGTTCTTTGTTGACTACAGAAAACTCCACCTCGTCACGAAGTGGGACGTGTACCCACTCCCACGAGTCGATGATACGTTGGATAAACTGCGCAATGCTCACTTTTTCTTTCGTCGTTGGACCTAAAAATCGGGTACTGGCAAGTGGAAGTCGACGAACGAGATCGTGAGAAGACAGCGTTTGTGACACCCAATGAACTCTACGAGTTGAAAGTACTCCCATTTGGTTTGTGTTCTGCGCCCGGTACCTTCCAGAGGATGATGAACACTGTGCTCTCCGGCCTCAAATGCAGTCATGCCTTGTCTATCTAAATGACGTAGTATTTTTTTCCACTGCATTCGAGCAACGCGTACATAGATTGAGAATGGTACAGGACGTTATGCACACGGCTGCACTTACGATCGAACCCGAAAAGTGCCACTTTCGATTCCGGGAGCTTCGGTTCCTCGCGCACACTTTCAGTTCTTACGGTGTCCTCTCAGACCCCGATAAGATCACTGCGGTTCAAAATTTTCCAAGGCCAAGAGACAAAAAGGCTATGCGACGTTTCCTGGGGCTTTGTGCTTAGTTGAAAACTTCTCCAAGACTGCGGAACCACTGACACGGCTTACAAAGAAAGGTGTACCATTCATCTGGCATCAAAAGCAAAAAGACGCCTTCTCTGAGTTGCGACGGCGTTTGCAGTCACCTCCCATACTCGCTCATATTGACGAAGATGTCCAAACAGACATTCATATTGACGCCAGCAAAGTTGGCCTGGGTGCTATTCTTGTTCAGTAGCAGAACGGGGAAAAAAGAGTTATTGCTTACGCAAGTCGCACTCTGTCGAAAGCTGAGTATAATTATTCAGCAACAGAGAAGGAATGTCTCGCAGTTATGTAGGCCATCAGTAAGTTCTGTCGATATTTATATGGTAGACCACTCCGAGCCATCAGTGACCATCATTCACTGTGTTGGCTTGCGAACCTCAAGGATCGTACCGGAAGACTTGCTAGATGGAGGCTGCGTCTACAAAAATATGACATCACCGGAGTGTACAAGTCTGGCCACAAGCACATTGATGCAGATTGCTTGTCACAAGCACCAGTCCAGACCTCGTCTCCTGAGCATGAACAAGATTCCGCATTTCTTGGAGCTGTGAATGTGTCGGAGATGGCTCTTGATCAGCGAATGAACCCATAATTACTTCTGCTCATTCAATACTTTGAGGGGCAGCAAGTCAAAATACCGCAAATTTTCGTTCATGGACTACGTTTCTACGTCCTCCAAATCAACGTTCTCTGCAAGAGAAACTTTAAACACACCGGCGAAACATTTTACTGCTGAAACCATCGTCACTGCGAGTGGAAATTTCAGAAGCATGTCACGATGACCCATCAGCAGATCACTTGGGCATTAGTAGGACTTTGGCAAGAATCCGCCAGAGATATCACTGGCCAAAATTGGTGGATTCGATACAACATTATGTCAGATCATGCCAATAATGCCAAAAACGCAAATAACCGCCCCTAAAGCAAGCAGGTCTTTTGAAACCGATAGAGCCACCGAAAGTCCCATTGGAGCAGATCAGAATTGATTTGCTAGGACCATTTTCTACGTTATCCTTCGAAAGTCGCTGGATAGTTGTAGCAACCGACTACATGATCCGGTATGCCGAAAAGTCATCTCTCACAAACGGAGCACTAAATGAAGTGGTTCAGTTTTTTTATGACCCAGATCGTGCTGCGAAGTGGCGCTCCTAAAGTCCTTATAACTGACAAAGGAACTGCATTCACTTCCAGGCTAGTACAGTCTGTTATGCAACTAACTCACACCGACCACAGAAGAACTACAGTGTACCATCCGCAAACTAATGAGTTAACTGAAAGGCTGAACAGGGTGCTTGCTGACATGATCGCAATGTATGTGGACGTCGAGCATTCGACTTAGGACACCATATTACCCTATGCTACATTTGCATACAATACCACAGTACAAGAGACAACCCACCACACGCCATTCCAACTTAATTATGGTCGGACAGTAATAACGACATTAGACGCGATGCTACCTGTCAACAACACGAATGAAGAGGACTATGACGTCAGCGAATATGTAGAAAGGGCAGAACAGGTGCAATAATTCGCACGGAACCACATTATTCAAAAGCAGGACGTCGACGCGCATCGTTAGAATCTAAGACGAAGGGACGTTTAGTACTCCCCCGGAGATCAATTGTAGGTCTGGACGCCTGCACGTGCACGTGGCTTATCAGAAAAGTTAATGCGGCGCTATTTTGGCCCTTACAGGGTTCTTCGTAAGCTAGGCCCATTAAACTACGAAGTGATCCCTGAAGTTCAAGTATGCACAACAAAGTGCATCAATCTTCCGGAAGTTGTACATGTAGTAGAGATGAAACCATGCTATGACAGGAACTCGACAAGCGAACTGACTCACGTCGTCTAACTCAAGAAGAAATCATATTGTTTGGAGACTGTCAGCCGGCTCTACGCACCGGGGCCATGCGTGCTAGGAAGGGGACTAATGCCACAGTTCGACCATCGCAGAAGACGCGTGCAACAATTTGCGTTCGTAAGAGCTGCCACACACTTAAGAAAAAAGCCATGCCATGAAACACCGCCCTGCACACGCTACGATGTATATGCCACGGTACCGGCACGACACTCGAGGGGCAGATAAAGGGACCGATGAAGTTGGAGTCAGCGATCAAGGGACATTTTTGGCTGGCCATTTTTAGTTTTGAGTTTACGGGCACAGGTTCGCCCTAAATAAATAGCTCATATAGTATCAGGTGCTATGTTTATTGTTAACTAATATATATATATATATATATATATATATATATATATATATATATATATATATATATATATTGTTACGGGGATTAAAATTACACAAAAGAGAGAAAGGAGTGTATTTGCAATGTTTGCAGGTAGGTGTGACACCTCAGGGCTGCTAGGATATCGCGCGCCCAATCCGCTTCTTCTTCATCCATGCGTCTACGACGGGGCGGAGCCATGTCGACTGCCTCCTAATATTGCCCCCGGCGGACGAAGCGCCATCACAGCACCGCTAAGTCAATCAGAACTGACAGTGTATTAGCATTTTAGTCGCGACACTTGAACAACATCAGTAGGTGGTGTGGCAGAAGATGAAGGTGGTTCAACGGGAGTGATGAGGTAGTCGACGTCGGTTACCTTGCGGAGAACTTTGTAGGGCCCTGTGTATCGTGGGAGGAGCTTCTCGCACAAGTCTTCACGTCGATGCGGCGTCCAAAGTAGGACGAAAAAGTCAGCAGGGTTGTCAATGTCGCGGTGCCAGTCATTGTAGCGGACTTTTTGTGAGGCCTGAGAACCAGTGAGCCTCGTGTGCGCGATTTGGTGAGCGACGCGGGCTCGAGAAGCAACGTCCTGAGCATACACCATTGGTTTTGTAGTATGAAAAGGAAGGGGTGTGTCGAATGGCAAGGCAGGGTTGCGACCGTACTGAAGCAAAAACGGAGAATAGCTGGCGGTGTCATGCCTTGATGAATTGTACGCAAACGTAACGTAGGGGAGCATTGCGTCCCAGTCACAGTTATCAGCAGAGACGTACATGGACAACATGACTGTACGAGTTCAGTTGAGGCGCTCTGTGAGACCGTTGTTACGGGGATGGTAGGCAGTAGTAAGGTGATGTTCGGTAGAGCAGCTACGGAGGATTTCGTCAATAACTTTAGCGAGGAAGCAGCGGCCACGATCCGTCAAAAGCTGGCGCGGAACTCTATGCCGCAAAATGACGTCATTCAGTAGAAAGTCTGGAACGTCTGTAGCGCAGCTACTTGGCAAGGCACGAGTTATAGCATATCTGGTCACATAGTCAGTTGCGACAGTAATCCATTTGTTACCTGACACGGACGCTGGGAAAGGTCAGAGCAAGTCGAGGCCGACATGGAAGAATGGTTCTGGGGGAATGTCGATTAGTTGGAGCAGGCCAGTACGGACAGCAGGAAGTTTGTGACGCTGGCAGCGCTCGCAAGCAGCGACATTGCGATGCACAAATTTATACAGGCCAGGTCAAAAGAACCACTGCCGCACGTGTTGATAGGTGCGTGAAAAACCCAGGTGTCCTGTCATCGGAACATTATGCAGATGTTTAAGAATGTTGGCACGCAGGTGTCGGGGGATAACTAACAAAAGATCCGAGCTATCAGGCTTCATGTTGTGGTGGTACAGAATTTCGTTGCGGAGGACATATTGATGGAGCGAAGGGTCAGAATGTCCTGAAGATACTCTCTCAACGACCGTCTTGAGGGTTGCGTCCCGACGCTGCTCCGTGCCGATGTCGTACAAATCGGATATGGCGATGATGATGATGAGTGGCGCTTTATGGCGCGAGGGCCAATTGATGGCCAAAGAGCGCCATTTCAATGAATATAGAGATGTGGACAATGAAATGTTGCGTGGCTGTATAGGGGCCTTAAAATTCCTCGCGATAATGCGGGTAAAAACTTAAGTATTAAAGACATGACAGTAACGTGATATGCATAGTAGAAAGGGTGACAAAGGTTTTGATAATAGCAACGTGTAAAAATATTTGGCACTAGCACAAGTGCCTCATCAGCGCCCTTGTGTCCACGGGCTGTGAGGCAAGTGCTTTCTTGCATATCCACCGCAGCAAAAACCTCTCGGCAGAGGTCGTGCTACGGGATGCCCGGGTATATGTTATCAAAACTATGAATTTATATAAAAACGCTAACAATGATTTATGACTAAAAAGCGGTTCCCTACCGACGAACATTGCAGGGTGTAAAGGTATATGTTGTCGGTCGGGTAATGGAAAGTGTTGTTTTCTTAGAGTGTCCAATTGTTTGCACTGAATTAAAATGTGGAGAACTGTTAGTGCTTCACCACATCTGTCACACAATGGCGGATCGCTACCGGACAAAAGATATGTGTGTGTCGTGTATGTGTGTCCTATCCTGAGCCTTGTTAGTGTTACCTCTGTTATACGTGATTTTGATACTGGTGGCCAATGGCCAAGATGTGGCTTGATAACGTGTAGCTTGTTTTGTGTGTGTCTATCCCACTTGCTCTGCCAGTAGTCCCTGAGCTTCCGTTTCAGAGACGCCTTAAGACCAAGGGGCGAGATCGATATGGTTGTGGTGGAACTGATTTCGTGGACGGATGCACCAAGCTAATCCGCCATCACGTTGCCTTGGATCTCACGGTGCCCTGGCACCCAGCACACTACAACATGTTTTTCGAGTGTGTAGACCCTACTGAAACGTTCTGTATGATGCGGAGACCTCAAGTACGGTATTATTCGAATATGGAAGACGTATGATGTGGACTCCGCATTTTATGAAAAGACGTATGATGCGGACTCCGCATTTTATGAAAAGACGTATGATGCGAACTCCGCATTTTATGGAGAGACGCATGATGCGGACTCCGCATTTTATGGAAAAACGTATCATGCAGAAAAACTGAAATGTGTGCATGTTACGTCCGAATCTAGTGCAAAGCAATATAATGTGTAAATTGAATAGACGTCCACATCTTGAGTACATGCAATACTGTGTAAAAATCAAAATATTTCTTAAATATGCATGATGAGGTATTGAATCATCGGCATCCTTCTCATGGTCGGGTTGCGGAAGCAAAATTAGCTTTTAACTAAAATACGTTACAAAGCTACTAAATTTGTAGCGATCATAAATGGTGGTTACATTGCAACACAATAATGCAGTGTTCTATGCAAGACTTAAAGAACTTATAAAGTTATTATTTGCAATAGAGAAGCATTATTATACACATTAGCCCTGCTACAATCAATATATTTTTTATTTGTCTGTATGCTTCAGTTGTGAATAGCGACATTGCAGTGTTGATGGTACACAAATGAGGTGACCGCACCGTAATTTCACAAGCTCCACCTAAGCCACTGGATGGTGGCACAAAACACAATGTAACAGCAATTTTGGAATGAAATCTTTAAACATAAATAATAATCATAGCATTGTGAAAGTGTGGCGCTGTGTTTATCTTACGAACGCCTTGTGGAGATCGGCGAAATGCAGCTTGAGGCTCCAGCACCACTGTAGATTTGGGAGGTCACTGCCATAGAACCTATGCGGCCTTCCTAGGCACCTGGAAATGTAAATAATTGGCACAACTAATGTCAGAGACACATGTTAGCACGTTAGTTTTTATGCACAAGAAGTATAACACACAGAATGAAACTGAAAATGTAAAGCACAAAATCATTCATGTTATGCCTATGTGAATAATAGAAGAAATAAGTGTATAAATTAGTTCTGCCACTTTAAAGAAAACAGCATGCTTATCACAGTGAAAATAACTAGGTTGTCACAATTTTCAATGGTAGAGATAATCTATTGATATTTCCTTATGAAATTATGATTTAAATGCTTCCTGCACAGTAAAACTTTAGGAACTACCGGTGAAAGCACTCAATGTACATTTAATAGTGTGTGCATGTACATCTGCTGCCTTTATACTATACAGTTTGTGCACAAAATTGGCATCTTGAATAATTCTGAGAGGTAAACCTATGCAAATTATGAAGGTTAAAATCACCATGAAAGCAAGTAGGATCAGTCAGGTGCCATTAAAAATCTGTGCAAACCAGACAACTATAACCGAACTGCACAGAAATAGGGGAGCAAGAGTAACAGAAATTCGGCTGCTGACCCGCAGGTCGTGCTATCGAATCTCGGCTGCATTTCCGATGGAAGCAGAAATGCTGTGGGCACGTGTGCTCAGATTCGGGTGCACGTTAAAGAACCCCAAGTAGTCGAAATTTCCAGAGCCCTCCACTACGGCGTCTCTCATAATCATATAGTGGGTTTGGGACGTGAAACCCAACATATCAGTCAAAAATTACAGAAATAACCTGCCAACAGAAAAGTTAGGTGCATGTGCTGTTTGTAAGTGCTTACACCTTACTACATACAGCATGCTCATTCCATTTTGAATAGCGATATTGAAAATAACTGCTCTATTAGGAATGTAAAAGGTAAGGTAAAACTGTATGACTTTATAAAAAGTCACCCTATTATGACATCACGTTTTCTTATAACAAAATTGACTAAGACTCTGAAATGTTATTATGCAAGAAAAAATCTTCAAAAGAAGAATCAAGTTTGAAGTCATAATTTTTAATATGGCTACTATGTTTATAACCAAGAAATCGACCTCAACATGGCTAATGTTAGTTTTTAAGGCCAATGTTCACTAGACAATGAACTATACCCCAAAAAGCACAGCGCTCAGGCAAAGCACCACACAAAAAAAGAAAGCAGACCTTTTTGTTATTATCTACAATGCTTCTAAATTGGTATTTTTACCTCTACTTGCCGCTTTTTATCAAAGTAATTGGTGTGACACAATTTAGCTGAAAATGCACTGTGCCTCCAAAACCTGTTGGTTCAATCTGAATTTTTAAAAATTGGTGAAGCTTGCACTAAACTGGGCTCCACAAGCCTTGGAACAGCGAGACTGCATGACTCTTAGGACTACTTCGGTTACTTGTGTTTTGTTTCTGGGCCTAAGCATGAAGACAAGGGCTTAATTGAATTGCTGATAACAAATGCTTTTGAAATTGCCCGAGCGTCAAAGGATGCTAAGACATTTGTTGTTTTTCCCACTGGGCTATCCTGCAACAAACATCCAAACCATACTGCCTGGCGACCATCACAGATATATAGTTTTAAAAGTGATGGTAATTTACTCTTTTGAAAATAGTTATTTGCAGAATTATTTTGAAGAGAAAAAAGTAGTGGTCACGTGGGTACCTTCAGAATTTCGCAGAATGTCGTGCGGGTGTTATTTGTGAGACAAATTTAAAAGTACCGCTTTTTCTTGCCATATCAATTTTTATCTACAAATTAAGTAAAGGTGCTTCTTTAAAATGTTTGAAGCCGAGTAACATTACTGCAATTTATCCGCTACATAGGCTTTGAAGAATTCAAACTATTTGTCGTTTGCATTTCTTGTATGGCAATACTGCATTTTGTATGAATATTTGAGCCACAAATACTCTTTCCACAGAAATTATATTTCACGAAAAAAAATAATGTTAGGTCCAGATTACAAATATCTATATATAATCGTTTTTGTCCACATTGAGATGTGATTTGAACTATGTGTTTGTCTAATAGAAAATTACTTTTATGTGTAAGTTGAAAGCAAATAAACAGTTCTTGTTATAAGACAAGTGTTATCATTACAATTTTTGTTTCAATGAGGAAAATGATTTTCGAAGTCTCCTATTGAGGGCCATGGGGAACTTCGGAACGGAAGCTGTCGTATATCAAATGCAGAAAACAGCCACAGTTAGGAAATTTTAAAAATTAATTTATTATTTAAAACAAAGTGTAATCATATAACTTGCCATATAAAGAGAACTGCTTTGTTGCTCTTGATGTGGCAAAAAAATTGCACTAATATTACTGAGCTTCATGCACTACACACAATCACCTTTACTTAATGCCTAGACCAAATTTGGTGTAGAAGAGGCAGTATTTTTGAAATACTTCTTTTTACCTTTTACAAACAACACCCGGACGACATCCTGGGAAGTCCAGAAGGCACCAAGGTGGCCTAATATTTTGTTCTCTGCGATAGATTTTAGCATTTTGCTGTTTTCAATACAGTAAACGAGCACAATATTTTTTTAAAACACATTTAGGATGGTTGGCAAAATGGCTGGGATGTTTGATGTGGAATCGCCTCACTGCCAGCATTTATTCTCAAAGCTATCACCTCTCTGTTACTGCCTTCCTACATACAATGCCTGCATAGGAAAGAAAAAGAAAGGCAGGTCTGACAAGGTTCACAAGGCAAGATATTTTCATGTTGGATAAATTCATTACCATAAACAGCAGCAAAATAACATTCATTTTGAGTAGTCCAAGACACAAGCTATATACCAGTATACTAAGAGCCAAGCGCAAACTTTTCATTTGATCATGTGTGGTGATAGACAGGAAGCGCTTATAGCAAGACTGATCAGCCTGTAATTAGTTGAATGAAGTACAATGCACTGTTCAATCCAACACCACATAGGCATCTTTGCTACAGGAAAGCCATGTGTCATTGATTCGTGCACTAGATGGGACAATGCAAATGTAACAAAAAAGATGAAGAAAGAAAACAAAGGGAAAAAAGAAGAAAAGGGGGGATGCAAAGTAGGAGCAGTGTAGCACACTACTTTTACTTTCCATTCTCCTTTTCTTTCTTCTTTTTCCTTCTTTTTTTCTTTTACTTTTTTTGCTTCTCTTACCCCCAATCTGCGACAGGAGAACACTTAGTATCATCGCAACCTAACTTGAAAGGAAGCAAGGGCTGCACGCTTCTGCGTTATAGGTTTTTTCAGACAAACATTTTAAACAGGCACACACGCCTACACCAAAAGATGATGTCATTACTAACCCCATATGAACTAACACGTCAAGGATGACATTGTGACTTCTAAAAAATAGGTCCTCCTATCGCAACATCGGCCAGCCTGTCTGAGGCACTTCCAATGTTCACCCTCATTACCCGATTAGATGCTTCTATCTGTCGACTCGCATCTTCATTTTGGATAACACTAAGACGAGCTTAAATTGATGAATACGCACGAAAGTTTAGTGATGTATCATTCATCAGATTAAGCAACTGTGTTAAAAAATTATTGATAGCTTGCTTCCTGACTTTTTATACTAACAGTGCTTGAAGTAGCCTGAAGCTGCGTAATGTCTTCTATGCACATGAACCAGATTGACAACGTAATGCACAACATGCTTAAGAATTTTGCAAGAAACATGATAACGACAAAAGGACCAGCCACCCGAATTTCTTGCTGTACATATTTATAAAATGTTGATGTACACCCAAACGAGGTGCTTATCATAGAAGCCGAAAAAACCTACATGTAGGGCCTTGGGGCCTACTGTAAGTAGACGTGTAGCATTTTTCCTGTGGAGGGCTTTACACCCATAAGTGAGGAACAAAACACTTGTACAATGAAGAATGTTGGCAGCTATCAGTTATAGAAAAAACTAATGCAGCTAACCTTCCCCGACACATCTGTACATTTAGAGAGGTGACGAAGCTTTTGTCATTTGTGGCAGTAACTCCAACAGGACCAGTGCGAAAATTGGCACTACTTGGCTAGACAAATGTCCAAACATGCCTGCCCGACTCCCTCTAGCCATCCCGGCTTAATCTGACACATGATTTCTTGATTGCTGGCTGGACAAAACAAAACCACCGACGCACTCACAATACACAGTGTTAAGTTCCTCTAGAGTGGTCAACTTCGTGTTTTGCAATGAAAGAGCAGCACAGTGTCCTGATAAGGCACTCCTTGCAATGGTTTTCAATGCCACACAGTGACTTTGCTGTTACTGTCGAAGAGAGCTTGTGGAGCTTGGAGGGTGCTTGCTCTTTTCTGGGGGCTGCTGCCGCTCCTCGTTTTCTGCTCAAGGTCAACCTGCACAAAGTTGTTGACGAGGCTTTAAGAGTTGTATATAATGATATACAAAATTTTGCTGAACACACATTTCCTCGTGGCACAGTAAGGAACTTCTTGAAAAACTTAAGGCCTCGCATGTGAAAACATTTACAATCGATCCGAAGATGCACTTGACTCTAAAGGAGTAAGTTTGTTATGTAGTGTATATAAAGAAAAGGTCATTCAGCACAACCACAACTACAATTGCACACAAAAACAACCTTAGCAGGACGCTGTGTGCCGCTTTCGAGACATAGCTTAAGCTGACACTGATCATCCAACGATACTAAAAATATGCGAAGATTGCCTGACCGATTTCAGGCAGTACTGAAAGGTAGGGCATGAATCTATCATTCTACTCATGAGCAGTGCACAAAATTCAACATCAGTAGCAACCCAATCAGCAAAACATTTTGATTAGGATTTCTTCATTAAAGAGACTGACAAGTCGCCAGGATGTGTGATTGGAGGTGGAAATCAAAAATTGTGAATTGAACTGCATCCTTTTGCAACTTGAGTGGCATTTCCTTTTAAGATTGCACTTAAAAAGCCTGAAAATCAGTATGTCATGCAGCCTGTTTGTTTACTGCAAATTATTTGATGCTTTAACATGCAAAAAGATTAGTGGTCAAAGTCACAGCATATATCCATATTACCTGTGCCAACATTATTCTGTGCTGCCTACGCAGAGGAGTCAACCCTCAAAAAGCAGCACTTTCATCGTGGCAAACAGTGCCAAATATGTGCATTTCACACGCACATGAAATGCATGCTTTCGCAGCAAACTGCAATGCACAAACATATAAAGCTGTTATGCTGACCTCCCACTGTTTGCTGCCTGTGTTGTGTGACACTTCATAGCAGTCAGAGACCCAAAAATTCTTTAAATCTTTCCGGCACTTTCTGTGTTACCACTAGATGTACTCATGAAAGCCATGTCAAACAGAAAGAAACAAGCCTCGAAAATTCTCTTCTTTCACTGCATGTTTATACGATCAGACCAGTAAGCTTTTTATTGCAGAAAAAAACAGCTGCTATAAAATTTGATATTCGGTCCCATTAACTGCTTTATATTTAAGCCATGTTATTATGTTAAACGGGTGTCCTGCTTTACACGATCTGGTCTGCATGAACTCTTGAACCTGGCACCATATAGATTGAAAGATACACAGAGTTTGAGACAAACCTAGTTTCCCGTGAAGCATCCATATGCACTATAACAACACATCTCAATCAAGTTAGTTGATTAGAACGAGGTGAAAACAGCTCGCACTTGAAAAGCACGGGCAGAAGGAATGACGCCTGCTCCTTGTGCTCCCTTTACATTCTCGTTGAGGGTGCAGATTTCACCTTATCCTTATGCAATTTCGCATTTATAACATTTTTCGCTGCATATTCTTTGTGGCATTAAAGTGTGCGATACCGTCATGAGTAGCCCATTGTCACACCGGTCCCGTTAATTGGGAGGCAATCGCCGGGCTAATTCCAAGAGCCGAAGTATCGGCCCCCCGAACCGCACCACGAGAGCGTGGACAATTTAGAAGTGGTCCTTTTTGGCGCGCCAGCGGACGCCGGCTGTGGCCCAAAGAACAAGTCAGAGCCGAGAGTTGATAAACAAACAAATTATATTTTCAATAATGGCAGATCGAAAACAATACACAAAAATGCACACTCCACAATAGTTGCATACAATATGTCACCAATCAACCCAATCAATCAACGTACTACACAATACAATCAGCCACACTTTAAACAACGGACACGGACAACAATACGCACTACAATGCAGTCGCATGCATTGAACAACCAAGATACTTAAAGACTAAAGAGATAGAGAACCTATTCAGTCCAAAGTTCTTGGAACCAAAGTCTAGATGATACTCTTCCGAGAATCACTCACTCAAAGTCCCGCGTTGTTGTCGTTCCGCAGCCCTAGAAGTTTCTCTTCCAGGAAACCTCGCCGGAGTTTCTCTTCCAGGAAACCTCCCATCTTCAATAGGCCACTCTCCAAGCTTCAAACTTCTTCGCCGGAAATCCGTCGGCTTCACACACGCAGCTGTTGCCCGCGTCTTCGCTCGATAGCGGTAAGCCCACGCTCTTGCCTGTAGCTCGAGCCGTCACCCCTCAGGTGGAAATCTCTTCCTCTCCGGCTTCGTCCCTACGGACCAAAACCTTCGCCGACTACACGGCGAAATCCCTACGCACTCTGGCGCTCACTTCCGTCTCCTCCTGATCTCTCATCTCGGCTGCTCGGTTAAATACCTTGCGCGCGACATTCCAGATGTTTCTCGTCATTTCGTCGGCGCGATACGCAGCGAAGGCTGGGAAGAGGGCGAGACGGTTGGAAGTCCCTCCGCGTCGCATGACTCAACTCGGCGTGGCCACGCCTCCTTCGTTCTAGAAATATTGCATGCTATCTAGGCCGCCGATGTGGGGTGAGGAGGTTCGTCGGCGAAGCCACGCTTCCAAGGGGAGAGCGCGCGCCCGGGGAGTTTGGATGTTTTTTTTCTTTTTTTTTCTTTTGACCTCCCGGCGTCTCTTCCGCGCGTTACCGCAAGGATTTGGCGGCGCGCCCATTGTTAGCGCTCGTTCTGTGACACTGCCCCCCACTTTAAGAATATTATCTCATAATATTCAAAACCCCACAGACGAGCGCGAACAGTCACCACACACTCTCACAGACTGTAACACCATCAGTCGCTCATGACACTTCACATTCACAATAGATCACTTAATACAATTGTACATTGTAATTCAATTAAACAACACGTGAAAACACCACCACAAGCACATGAGTACAACACTGCACCACACATTCCCAATAATACAATTGTACGAAGTTCTCTCATTACAACAATGGTCCAATACTATTCATCACATCACAGCACAACACTTCGACACTTGCGACACAGGATAACACAATATTAACACAACATATGGCACTCAGCACTGCCCAACATATTCTGATTCGACCTCAGCCCTTATCCTGAGTACTTCGAGCAGCGCTTGCGCCCCCTTTTGCGGTGCTCGCTCGATTTCTTCTTGTTTTTCCTTGTACTTTTTCGGCGAGCCCTTTCCAACGACGGTATCTGAGGCGGCGTCTCAGCCATCGTTGTCACTTCCGACACCGTTAACGCGTCATTACATTCGACGGGTCCTGTCTGTTTATTTACCCGCTTGATCATGCCTCTACATTTTGCCCGGCTGGCCAACTCCGTCTCCTTTACACTGTCGGTCGGTTGAGGTCGTGCCGACGTAAGTCCGGTTGCTCGGCCCGTGAACTTATTCGACACGATCGTCTTCTCCTTCGATGTCTATTGCGCCGCAGCTTCACCTTGGGCTCTAGTGAGATCCGTCACGGGATGCTCCTCCACTGTATCTCGCGGCCGCTGTGTTGGCGAGGGCTCTATCTTCGGGTCTTCTCCCAAACATTCTGGATCACTTGGCCCTCGCACCCCGTCGATGTTTCCGATGACAAGGTCGTAAAGGGGGGTCGTCATACATAGAGCGGTAACCTTCCCGCTGAAGTACGGGGTTTCCACCTCAATCTCTGCTTCGGGAAGCATCCGAACTGTACGGTCAATTAAGCAAACCGGTTTTGTTTTGCCTGTTAGCTCACTTTCCCGTACCAAATTTCTCCGCACGATAACAGTGGAGCTGCCGGTATCTCTTAACACCGTAATCTTTTTGCCGCAACTTTTCCAGGCAGCGCTGGCATTCCTTTCGTAACACCGGTTGGCTGTTTTGACATTACAGCACCCACAATAGAAATTTTCTCCCCATTTTTCAGCTCTACGAATCCATCGGTGACGGCATTATTACCGGATTTCGGTGCCGCTTGCACACAGGATACCTGGTGAGTTTGACTCACTCCGTTTCGACATGCGTCTGCTTTGTGCCCAGTCTGACCACACTTGAAACATTTTACTGTCGTAGGGCTCGTAAAGATTGTTCGACAGTTTTTCGCGCGATGACCCACTCGGTTGCACAGAAAACATCGCGGAATGCTCTCTGGTGCACGCTTCTTTTCTTCGGGAGCCAATTTCTTCGAATCATCGGAACACTCCTTCTTTACCTTGGCCAAATTAGTGCCACCTTGCGCTTCCAAGAATTGATCAGCCAATTCAAGCATGTCTTCAAGTGAGTCAGCTCTCCTCTCTTTCAAGTACAGCGACAGGCTTGGGTGGCAACTAGTAAGAAATTGTTCTCTAATTAGGAGCTCTCTAAGCTCATCGTACTCCTGTGCTGTCCCTGAAAGTTCAATCCATCTGTCGAAATAATGGCAAAGTCGGGTGGCATACTGCGTAGCTGTCTCACCGTCAGCTGGCTTTCCTGTCCGAAATCTGTCCCGGAATCCTTCCACAGTGAATCTAAATCGCTTCAACAAAGCAGCTTTCACCTTTGCGTAGTTGGCTGCATCGGTCGGCGTCAGCCTACCGTACACACTGAGCGCTTCACCACTCAAGCAAGTACTCAAAGCAGTTGCCCATTGATGTTCCGGCCAATTCTGGCTCTTCGCAATCGTCTCAAATCGGTGAAGGTACGCGTCAAGGTCGTCCTTCCTTTCATCAAACGCTACGAGCAGCTTGCTCGGGTTCAAGCGGAAGCCATGATCTTCCCGTTCGCTGCTTTCCACTCTAGCTTGGACGGGAGTTTCACTTCGCTGTTGCAAACGGAGCCGCTCGAGTTCCATCTCGTGCTGCCGCTGCCGTTCCCTTTCAGCCATCTCCGCTTCTCTTTCTTCTTTCAGCTGTCGCTCCCTCGCTTCTCTTTCTTCTCTCGCCCTTTCGGCTGCCAACTTCTCTCTCTCCAGCTCCAACTTCAATTGCTGCTCTCTTTCTTCCTTCAGCTGTCGCTCTTTTGCCTCTCTTTCTTCCTTCAGCTGTCGCTCCTTTGATTCTCTTTCTTCTCTCGCCCTTTCGGCTGCCAACTTCTCTCTCTCCAACTCAGCTGCTTTTTCTTCCTTGGCTCTCTCAGCTGCCAACCTTTCTCTCTCCACCGCCTCTTTCTCCTTCTGGCTTACCCATTTCCGTAGTTCGGCGCCGGAAAGACCCATCTTCTCACCAAGCGCAACTAACTTTTCGAGATCCATTGTGTCTCGCAACTCGCAAATAAAACCTTGCCGCGTGCAAAAAGTATCTGCCTAAATCGGTCTATCGGAACACTCCCCTGCACTCGTTAACAAGAACACTGAACAACACACAAAATCGTTCCGATAGCACTATCAACAACTCGAGGCTCTTTCTCATTACTTTGGACACACTGTGCACCAAAAGGTCCTATGTCGCGGACGCCAGATTAATTGTCACACCGGTCCCGTTAATTAGGGAGGCAATCGCCGGGCTAATTCCAAGAGCCGAAGTATCGGCCCCCCGAACCGCACCACGAGAGCGTGGATAATTTAGAAGTGGTCCTTTTTGGCGCGCCAGCGGACGCCGGCTGTGGCCCGAAGAACAAGTCAGAGCCGAGAATTGATAAACAAACAAATTATATTCTCAATAATGGCAGATAGAAAACAATACACAAAAATGCACACTCCACAATAGTTGCATACAATATGTCACCAATCAACCCAATCAATCAACGTACTACACAATACAATCAGCCACACTTGAAACAACGGACACGGACAACAATACGCACTACAATGCAGTCGCATGCATTGAACAACCAAGACACTTAAAGACTAAAGAGATAGAAAACCTATTCAGTCCAAAGTTCTTGGAACCAAAGTCTAGATGATACTCTTCCGAGAATCACTCACTCAAAGTCCCGCGTTGTTGTCGTTCCGCAGCCCTCGAAGTTTCTCTTCCAGGAAACCTCGCCAGAGTTTCTCTTCCAGGAAACCTCCCGTCTTCAATAGGCCACTCTCCAAGCTTCAAACTTCTTCGCCGGAAATCCGTCGGCTTCACACACGCAGCTGTTGCCCGCGTCTTCGCTCGATAGCGGTAAGCCCACGCTCTTGCCTGTAGCTCGAGCCGTCACCCCTCAGGTGGAAATCTCTTCCTCTCCGGCTTCGTCCCTACGGACCAAAACCTTCGCCGACTACACGGCGGAATCCCTACGCACTCTGGCGCTCACTTCCGTCTCCTCCTGATCTCTCATCTCGGCTGCTCGGTTAAATACCTTGCGCGCGATATTCCAGATGTTTCTCGTCATTTCGTCGGCGCGATACGCAGCGAAGGCTGGGAAGAGGGCGAGACGGTTGGAAGTCCCTCTGCGTCGCATGACTCAACTCGGCGTGGCCCCGCCCCCTTCGTTCTAGAAAAATCACGGGCTTGCTGGGCCGCCGATGTGGGGTGAGGAGGTTCGTCTGCGAAGCCATGCTTCTGCGGGGAGAGCGCGCGCCCGGGAGCCTTGGATGTTTGTTTTCTCTTTTTTTTTCTTTTGACCTCGCGGCGTTTCTCCCGCCCGTTGTCGCAAGAATTTGGCGGCGCGCTCATTTTTAGCGCTCGTTCTGTGCCACCCATGTAATTTATAAAAATAGAAATCAAGATAGCTCGATTCAAAAATAACAAAGTGCATCCAGCACCATGTCCTGTAGCTATTCTTTAGGCAAGTGGCAGAATGATTTATTCTTCAAAACATATCTTACTTGTAACCACTACAAGAGCTAACTCATACACTAGCACATTCTGTTTCCCTCTTCAGATTATAAGGTACCTTTTTTACACCAGAAAATCTGGAAGAAGATTAGAAGTGTTGTTATTGTGAAGAAAGAAAGTTAGAAGGAAAAAAAGATGACCTGCCCTGGACAGGGACCGAGCCTGCGAACTTCGAATAACATGTCCGATGCTCGATCAACTGAGCTACCATGGCGGCTATCCTTTTTCCATTTTGTACGTATATATGTGCATTTAATCATAGAAGAGTCAATCAGCGCTGCCTGTTACCATTATGGCGAGTGTGGGAAACCTTTTTTGCCTACTGGCAATCACATTACAATTACTTCCAATATCCCTATACTTCATTGGCAGCATTATGCATCTGTTAGTTCTCAGAAAATCTGCTAGTCACAGGAGGTGGCAATGGTTCGCCCTCCCACCTGAAGGCATGTACTTGAACACACGCACAACTGATCATAAAACAAGTCACACACCGCTATGATTACTGAGATTCACTGTTTCAGATTCATGAGTGAAGGAAAGAACTATAAATTCAAGGATTCGATGTCTTTGTTGAACACAGTATAATGAGATTTAGCAGACAATGATGCCAAACAAACTATAGGTGATGTTATTAAAAATAACTTCAACAAATTTGTGAAAAGAAAAGTGAACGAAAACGTAACTTGGTGGCAAGTTACTAATGGGTTGACATTTTTTGACAATTGAATTGACATTTCTTTTTATTACATCCTTATATTTTCCTGGATAGTTTTGTTGGGTAATTCTCATTATTAGAGTGGTGAGTAGGCTGACAAAGGAAGGATACGGAATTGATACTTCTTTTGAACACCTAATAGTTTGAGGACCTTAAAAGAGCGGAAGCTCCTTTGAGTAGACCAGAATATTTAGCTGGAGCGAAAAAAAAAACCTACACACATTTGAACCAGGCTTTCCAACACATTTTGAGGCATAAAAGTGTATGCTGCCAGTAATGTTAAATACCATTACTTTTGCCACACTATGCACTGTAGCAGGTGTACTTAAAGTGGTGATAGTTAAGCATTAATCAAGCACACCACCAACTGCATCTATGATCGCGTATTTTAAAAATAAACCTGCTGTATAGTAAAAAAAATTACAGCGTTTATGATTTTATCCAAATCAAGTTATACCGACTGGGTAAGCAAACCATTTGCATAAAGTCAAAAGGCATAAAGTGATTCATGTATTATAACTATATGAACAATTTCAGCAATGCAGGGCAAAGTGACAACAGTTTTATTAAAAAACCCTCTCATTAAAACACGCATGATGAGCACCACACCAGAATATTTTATAGTGCATGTAATATCGAGACTACTAGACTGTCTATTGACCTTTAAGAAGAAGGGTATCTCCTTGACGTTCAAGGGACAACCACTTAGCCTTTTCCTGAGCTTTGCTGTGAATATTTCCTGAATTTCAGAAATTATTAGGATTGATTTACAGTGAACAAATTTTGCTTACGCATTGAAACCTAGTTCTGTATGTAACTGCAATAAAGGGTGCCAAACCAACTCCAAGTATTTTTTTAACATTTCAAGCAAGTGTGTGCAACGACTACAGAATAGTGTCCTGATCAACAATAACAACTGCAGCAGCACAACTAGCTATGGGCGCCCAAAAGGTAGCTAGAAACAATACCTTTACCTCTTTGAGCCCATTGGAAGTGTTCAGCCCCTCAGTACTCGCCTTACAACATTTTTTTAAAATACGTGTTTGTGTGGCCACTGATCTTGCTCCTTGCACAGTGAGGAGGAGCACTTAGCAAGAAGAGACAAGAAAGACGCATAGCGAAAAAAAGCGAACTAAGCGAGGACCTCTTTCGTATCGTTTAATGTGTGTAACATTACTATTGCGACAACATATAGAAAAATTATCACGGCTATGCATCCATTGCAGAGTCATACACAGCTGCAACACCACGACTAAATTTCAACCCTGTGTTGCTTTAGGATCCCTTTATAGTGGCAAGCTAAAGATATCTGCATTTGTTCGACACATATTAAGATGCAGTGAAATGTGATATAATAATCTCATTTAGAATGCACGTCCTATGGCTTCATTGTATATGTGGCCACAAGTAACTCTGGTTGCAAAGCAATATGGCACAGCTTAAACAGACGTCACCGACCACTCCAATCTGAACTTGCATTTGCTACTTGCCCATTATCATCACAGCAAAAAATGAACAATTAAATCTGCTATAGATATGTGCAAGCTTATGCTAAGGACCAAGTATGAAGGGTGTTTTGTCATTATTGAGATCAGTTATTTGTTCAAGAACACTTGCTGTCAAACACAAATACATTGCTTTCGAAGCATCAAGACTCAAATATAAAGCAAAAAGAAGTGTCTCTTTAAAATTTACAGGCTTCTAGGTGCAAGGTAAATATTTGATATACTCGGGATGTGAGGCACGCGCAAGAGGTGCTGCCATATTATACTTTTCCTTGTGTTGAAACCTGCTTGCTTTTGTCACCGAACACATCTGTAAAGATGCCGTGAAAACACCGAGCAGCTGATGCAGCATGGTTGAACACATGTCCAGGGATTCCACCATTCATATTGGCTAAGCAGCCCTACAGCCTCCACAGTCCTGCAACCATTTGTAAGACAATTATAGTTCCACCCAAAGTTCTTGGTTTACAGACACACATGCAAGACGCAAAACCACTCTATAGGAAGTTTGCATAATAATGCGCTGGGTAGCAAAACGGGTGCCAATATCAAGTAAGTATCCCGGTCTGCCGCTTCTTTCTTTCCGATTTTAAAAATTAATCAATCCATGGTTAACAAATGTTCCTCCATTGTGAAGTGTACTGGCAGTCCAGTGAAGAAATGCAATGTATTTCAAACACAATCCAATTCATGGCAAGTAAGCATGCAATAGCGTTTTGTCAGCTGTTCAAGAAAACAGCATGAAGTTTAGCTAAAACTCATGTTTTTTATAAACACCATTCAATTTGATATAAAAGTTGTGAGCATTATGTGAAAGAACACGGATTCATGTTTAATCAATGATTACTTATAATGTACTGATATGAATGCAACTTAGTTAATATGAAACGATAAGGTTTGCTTGAGAATTTTGAGTTATGAACACTATCGCAATTGCCAGCTGCATCTTGTCCAAAACAGCGGCAAGTTAGGCTAGTTTCTGTAGGTGAACAGTAATGAACAGTGCAAAGTAACAACGAGAAACACCAGTAACAACAGTATGGGGCAAGCATAGACTACTAACTGTATAGTTTATTGCACAAAAGTTTATTTCACGTAACTTAACTCGCAGTAGGAATTTTATATATACATATAGATAGTTTAAAATGGACAATATTGCACACACAGACATTGGTTAAATTTCCTTGCAGCACAGTTGAAGCATCTATGTAGAACTGAAGCATCAAAAAAAGCTCATGCGTCCTCACTTTATTGCGCTTTACATAGCTTGTATATGTCCATTCAGCCATGATATATTTTAAAGCATTTGTTTCACCTATAATCTTTTTATTCATTGAAGCTGGCCCATGAGTTGTCTCTTATGTAGCACTACAATTGAAGCATAATCTGCATGGTGGTCTGAAACAATGCTTTTGAAAATCTCAAAACGAGCCAGCTCTATACACGACCATCCTAGCATCAATGATAAGCACCATTATGTGTCCGTACATATCAGTTGTGCTCTCATACTTAATTATTTTTCTGACCACTCCCTCTACCCCTACCTCGTTTCTGTTGTGAAGCTGTGGCAAGTTGTGTATAGCCGTATTTATATTGTAGGAGCACATTCTATCAATAAAAAATTATTTTGAGGCTACATGCAATTATTTTTCATAGATTTTCATGTCTTTTGTCGGTGCTCAGGAGGGCTAAGCTCATGGTAGATATTTTAAAATGACATTTCTCTTTGCCATTTTTAATGAGAACTGTTTCATTAACATTGACAAGTTCATTCGCATTGAATTTAGTTCTCATTATTATAGTTTTTTACCGAAAAACGAGCTCTTGAAGGTATGCTTTTTTTGCTCGATTTGTTTTCGTGTGACAGCATGCAAGTAAAATGACAGTGGTTGTCATTTCTTTTGAATGACACATTTTCCCTGTGACAGATTTTAGCACCTGGTCATCTGCAGAAGTTGTATTCATTCTGAAAAAGGGCAAACAGCGGTGACTGACAACACAGACTAGCCTGCGTTATTCTTTTGTACTATATGTCACTGTGCATTCATTTATAACTATATAGAGCTCGAATTTTCTGCTGAAAATGTGACAGTAAATGTAGATTTTCCACACTTTTGCAACAATACACATGCCTTTCATACACTATTGCACCTTGTCGTAAGCACCTTACAAAATCTGTATATTTCCCTAAGACCTTACGTTCCGCATTTTCCTTAAGAAAGCTTCTGTACACTCCATACACTTTCCTTATCCTTCCATATCTTCTATAATGAACTCTCCGTATGCTCCATAAACTTTCTTATCTTTCCATATTTTCTATAAAACTCACTCCATCCATGCCATAAAACTTCCTTCTCTTTCCATATACTCCATAAAAAGCATTCCATATATGCCATACATTTTCCTTATCTTTCCGTATACTCCATAACAACCTTTTCGTATACGCCATACAATTTCCTTATCTTTACTTATACTCCATAAGAAGCTTTCTGTATATGCCATACAACTTCCGTATATTTCCATAAAACTCCATATTTTTTCCCTATGTAGCATAAGGCAATGTTACGGAGTCCATATATTTGCCGTAAGGTTTCATACGAAACGTTTCAGTAGGGTCGAGTGTGCATAAAATAGAGTAGAGCGAGATGAGGACAGGGTTTTTTGTTTTTTAAGATTGTGCAGAGCCGTAACGACACTGAGGGAGTCCGTGTAAATTACTGCTGTTTGTATTTGTGATTGCTTGATGTGTTTAGCCGCCACAAGTATCGCGTAAGCTTCTGCTGTGAAGATACCTGTGCCTGGATGTACAGGGCCAGCATCCGAAAAGGGTGGGCCGAGAGCAGCGTAGGACACAGAGGATTTAGACTTGGAGGCATCTGTAAAGAACTCAGGACGTGTGTATTTGTGTTGAAGTTCCAGAAAGTAGTTTCGGATATGGGCAATAGGTGCATGTTTTGTAACTTCTAGGAAAGACACATCGCAGTGTATAATCTGCCACTGCCACGGTGGCGGGTTTACTGCAGGAGCCATTAAACTGTGTTCAAGTGACACTCCAGTTTCCTCAGTTACGCCCTTCAGGCGAACTGAGAAGGGCTGCCTCATCGAAGGCCAGTTTTGAAACAGAATAGAGCTCGACAAATCATTATTAGTGGAATAGAAAGGGTGCTTTTTGTCTTCTTTCACCTTAAGAAAATATAGAAAAGACATGTAAGTTAATTGTAGATGAAGCGACCATTCATTTAACTCAACGTAAAGGCTTTCTACAGGACTGGTGCGAAAAGCACCTGTAGAAAGGCGGATGCCCAAATGGTGCATGGGATCCAGCATCTTCAAAGCACTTTGAATCACAGACTGATAAACAATGGCCCCATTATCTAAGCGTGTGCGAATGAGGCTCCTATACAAATTCGAGACATTGCCTGTCGCTACCCCACGTAGTACGTGACAACACTTTCAGAACACTCATGGCTTTTATACATTTTGTTTTTACATACTTATTTGCGGTACGATGGTCCACTTGTTGTCCAAAATTAGGCCTAAGAATTTATGCTTGGCATTTACAGACAGACGTTGACCATTCAATTGAATGTCAGGTTTTGAGTGCATACCTCCCTTTCGGAAGAACAAGACACATGTGCTTTTTGTGGGTGCAGTCGGAATCCATTTTCTTTTGCCCATTTAGAGACCTTGGTCAAAGCTAGCTGAACCTGCCGTTCACACATTGCCAGGTTGTATGACTTAAAGCCAAGCTGGACGTCATCGACATATGTACAATAAAACATATTGCGGGGGATGGGAAGGTGCAAGGAATGAATTTTGATAATAAAAAGTGTAAAACTAAGTACACCGCCTGGCGGTACTTCCGTTTCTTGAACAAATAAGTGGGAGAGAACACTTCCCACACGCACACGGAATGTCCGATTGGACAAGTAGCTCTCGATTATGGAAAGCATTCTACCGCGCACACCCAGGTGAGACAAGTCTCTTAATATGCCAGAACGCCAGGTTATGTCGTAAGCCTTTTTGATATCGAAAAACACAGAAAGAAAGTATTGTTTGTGGACAAAAGCGTCTCGGATAAGAGCCTCGATACGCACAAGATGGTCGGTGGTAAATCTACCCTATCGAAACCCACATTGGTATTGGTCAAGCAGATTGTGTGTTTCAAGGATGATATGTGGGGTTTAACGTCCCAAAACCACTCTATGATTATGAGAGACGCTGTGTTTCAAGGAAATATAAAAGTCGGTGGTTTATAACTTTTTCAAAAAGTTTACAAAGGCAGCTGGTTAGTGCAATTGGCCTATTGCTTGTAACAGGGGAAGGGTCCTTGCCCTGTTTCAAAATAGGGATAACAATGGCTTCTTTCTAGGAGGTATGTATGGTGCCAGAAAGCCAGATAGCATTGTATAGGGAGAGTAAAGTTTTTCGCGTTTCAAGCGGCAGGTTTTTCAACATTTCATACATGACATGGTCGTGGCCTGGGGCAGAATTACTGCAGGACTTTAGTGATGTTTGTAGCTCAGCTAAGTTGAAAGGTTGGCTGTATGCCTCGTATTTTGTAAACTTGTATTCTAGTTTCTGCTTCTCGATTTTTGCTTTATATCTTTGAAAAGCTTCAGTATAGTACGGCGAGCTAGAAACCAGCTCGAAATGTGCACCGAGGAAGTTCGCCTGATCTTCCAGCTGTCACCCCGTGTGTTTACGAGTGGGAATGAATGCACTTGTCTTCCTGCTACTCTACCAACCATGTTCCAGATTTTAGCCTCTTGGGTATATGAAGTAATCTCCGATGAAAACTTCTGCCAGCTTTCTGTTCTGGCCTGCCGACGCGTTCTCCTGGCCTGAGACTTCATTTTCTTAAAAGTGGCAAGATTTTCGGCTGCCGGTGAGTTCCGAAGCACCCTCCAAGCTTTTGTTTTGTTGCCTGCGTGCATTTTGGCACTCTGAGTTTCACCATGGCACACGTCGTTTTTCATGATGTCCATTAGTTTGTGGTATGCTTTTTGTTGCTGCATTAATCAGAGATGCTGTAAAGTAGTCGACAGCCGCATAAATGCTTCAATTGCATATGTCGCGCCAGTTTAAATGAGTGATGTTATAGAACTGTTCCCTGTTGGCTTTGCTTAATAGCCATTTTGGAACCTGAGGCGGGCAGTCAGTTGATGTAGGTGTGCTCAAAACTACAGGAAAAGGGTCACTTCCGTAGGGATTGGTGATAACTTTCCAGTGAAGTAGAGGCACAAGCGATGGAGATACTATGCTTAGGTCTATTGAGGAATAGGTATTGTTAGCGAGGTTATATTAGGTTGGTTCTTTTCGAATGAGGGGACACGCGCTTGAAGAGAGAAGAAACTGTTCAATCAGTCGACCTCGGGCGTCACAACGAAAGTCGCCCCATAGCCTGTTATGTGCATTAAAGTCTCCTAGAACGAGATAGGGTTCGGGAAGTTCATCTATCAAGGACTGGAATTCATGTTTGTGTAGTTGAAAATCTGGAGGTATGTATATAGAGCAAATGGTGACGAACTTGCTTAGAAGCACCACTCGAACAGCCACTGCCTCAAGAGACGTTTGGAGTTTCAACTGTTTACATGCCAAACCTTGCTTAACTATAACAGCTACACCTACAGATGTTGCCACGGCATCATCATGGTTCTTTTGCAAAATAATGTAACTGCGTAGAAAGTTGGTGTGTTTAGACTTTCAGTGTGTTTCCTGTACACACAGCACTTTTGGTGAGTGAATGCGTAGAATTTCTTGGACATCATAGAGGTTTGTGAGAAGGCCGTTGTACATTCCATTGTACAATCTGTGTTTCCATATTTGATGGAAAGTGGTGCTGTGTGCACGGAAATGAAGTGGCTGTTCAAGTGGGAAATTGTAACTTGGGTAGCAGGGCCGTCTTCGGGCCCTGTTATTGGTTTCTTGGTTCTTTTAGCGCGCTCTAGGGAGCCACGCTGCATTTCCGGCACCTGAGGTACCGTATTTTTGTCCATTGCCTCACGTGAAGCACTGGACGCCCGCGTACGCAAGCTGCTGTTGGGTATTTGCAACCTCGCCTGGTGAGACGTGGTCGGTCGACCCGATGACCCTGGAGTCGCCTGAGTCTCTGGCTTGGTAGGTGGAGCAGGCTTGGCTGCTTCCACCATGGGGGCGGCCACCACACCAAATGGCTCACTTTGCGTGTGCCTAGGTAGTGGCGGAGGGTGATGCGACGCTGCCCCCTGACGCGCCACATCAACGTAAGTTATGCCGTGAAAAGCCGAACACCTTCGACGTGCTTCCTTGAAGGAGATATTTTCGCGAATCTTCAGCGTAATAATGTCATTTTCTTTTTTCCACTGTGGACAAGAACGTGAATATGACGCGTGGTCTCCGTCACAGTTTACACAATGTAGGGTTTCATTACATTTGTCAGAGATGTGGCCTTAGGCACCGCATTTGGCACAAGCAGGTCGACCAAGACAGCTCTGAGAGCCATGGGCGAACCTTTGACACTGGTAACATCGGCGGGGGTTTGGTATGTAGGGTCTGATCGGTGTATTCGTATAGCCAGTTTCTATTGTTTGTGGTAGCTCACTGGTGGCAAAGGTCAGTACCAAGTGTTTCGTGGGGGTTTTCTGATTGTTCCTTCGGATGACGATTTGCTTCACATTGGTCACATTATGTTCTTTCCAGCCCTCGAGTAGTTCAGCCTCCGTCAAGTCAGGAGGTCTGTGTCAGAAACAACTCCGCGTGCAGAGTTCATGGATCGATGAGGTGTTACGCTGATGGGAATGTCGCCGAATGTTGCAAGGTTCTTTTATTTGTCAAATTGTGTTTTGTCACGGAGTTCTAAAAGAAGGTCACCACCAGCCATTTTTGTAACTTTGCAGCCATCACCTAATGTGGCTGTCAGGAACCGCGATACTATGAACGGGGACACTGTTCTGGCTGTTTTGTTGGGCTTCTCACTGTGTACAACATGATAACGAGGGAATACTTCTTTGGGTCGGCTGAAAAGGGAAAATTCTTCGGTGCGTACGCGCTTTGAAGCGGCACGATCATTGAGGAGTGAAAAGCTTCTCTGCACGATAAAGGAAAGTAATTCGGTAACGATGGCGGCCACCCACCACGGAACCCAACGAGGGGACGCTACAAGGTTCATGAAACGCGAAACATGCAGACGCCAGCCGTACACCGCTACGATAAGCTAATTCGCGTAGGCCAAGGTTGGCTAGTTGCACAAGGTTAACCCAAGTCGCCCATGAAAATGGGGAAGTAACAGAAGAAATTAGAAGACAGGATAGATTTAAACAGGAGAAAAGACGAAGGTGTGGGGGAGAGAGAGATAGGAAAAGGCGACAGCCGATTTCCCCTGGATGGGTCAGCCCAGGGGTGCCGTCTACGTGAGGCCGGGGCCAAAGCGGTGTGTTGCCTCTGCCGGGGGGGCCTTAAAGGTCCAATCACCCAGCGTCAGCTCAACCCCCAGGATCCCCTTTTCCCCGGACACGGCAAAGCCACGCACGGCTAGGCGTGGGAGGAAGTAGAAATTCCCCCATTAGCTCGGGTCCGTGGTGTCGCTACACACCAAACGCCTACTTGCGCAGGCGCCCCTGTGAGGGCGGGTATGGCGAGCACTCAAGAATCGCTCTCATGGACGGCGAGGCTAGCAGGGTCCACCGGATAACAAGAGAGGCAATCGGCATCTTGATGTAACCTTTCCAGACTTATAAATACGTCGAAGTTATACTCCTGGAGACGTAGAGCCAAGCGACCTAGGCGACCAGTTGAGTCCTTGAGCGACGACAACCAACACAGAGCGTGGTGGTCTATTATAGCTGAAAACTCCCAGCCACACAAGTAGGGGCGAAATTTGGCTACAGCCCAGACTAACGCAATACGCTCGCGCTTCGTTATCGAATAGTTTTGCTTAGATGTGTAGAGAAGGCGGCCGGCACACGCAATAACACGCGTTTGGCCCCTCTGGTGTTGAGCGAGGACGGCGCCGATGCCGTGAGCACTGCGTCTGTGCGAACTTCAGTCGTCGCGGACGGGTCGAAGTAAGCAATTATTGGTGGTGAAGTGAGCAGCTGGATCAGCGTGGAAAACGCAGCTGCTTGGTCTTAGCCCCACGAGAAGGGCGCATTCTTTTTGAAAAGATCAGTGAGTGGTCGTGAAATCGTAACGAAATTGCGTATGAAACGTCGGAAGTACAAGCATAAGCCCACAAACAACGAACATCTTTGGTGGTAGAAGACAGAGGAAAGTTCTTGACAGCGCTAATCTTGTCAGGGTTCGGTTGGACGCTAGCAGCGCTTACACGATGACCAAGAACCATATTTTCTGGTTGGTCGAATTTGCACTTTTTGGAGTTGCAGTCTTGCTCGATGAAAAACAGCTAGCATGGTCGACCGACGAGTTAGGTGGCTATCGAATGTTGGAGAAAAAACAATCACATCGTTAAGGTAGCAAAGGCGGATGGTCCATGTATAGCCACGCAGAAGAGAGTTCATGATGCGTTCAAACGTAGCCGGGGTGTTTCACAGCCCAAAAGCATAACCTTGAACTGATGAAGGCCGTCCGGTGTGCAAAAGGCAGTTTTTTCGCGGTCTAAGTTGTCGACAGAATTTGCCAATAGCCTGAACGTGGACCTACAGATGAGAATTCTCGCGCACCATGAAGGCAGTCAAAGGCATCGTTGATTCGTGGCAGCGGATATAGGTCTTTGCGGGTTATCTTGTTCAAGGCACGGTAGTCAACGCAATATCTACAATTGCCATCCTTCTTTTTGACTGAAACAACAGCTGACACCCATGGACTTGAAACGGCCTCTATGACTCCTTTGCAGAGCATCTTCTAGACTTCTCGTTGTATGACCTGGCGTTAGGACTGGGAAAAACGATATGGTCGCCGTCTAGCAGGACTAGCATCGCCGATATGTATTTGATGTCGCACGACGGACGTTTGACCTAAAGGGCGGTAAATGATGTCGAAAATATCACAGTAGGTGGTAAGAACCTGGTGGAGTTGCGCAGCCTGACAGGGCTTAAGATCCGAGGCAATTATCATCGTCATTTCATCGGCAGGTGCGTTTGCTCGGCTGGCTGCAATAGGGGACGAGCAGTCTTCAGGGACTAATGCCACGATGTTACATGCATCAAGTGGGGAAACATGGCCTAACGAAATGCCTTGCGGGAGATTTTGGGTCGAACTACTAAAGTTGAGAAGCAGAAGCTGAACGTAGTTGTCCACAATAGTCACGATGGTATGCGGCACAGCAACACTTCGCGCCAAGAGCACATCCACTAATGGAGACACTATGTAGTCACCGTCAGGAAGAGCTGGTGATATTGTTAAGGCCACAAACGTGGTGGCTTGCGGTGACAGCCGAACATAATCAACAGCGCACAATCGGTGTGACGGTGAGGACGGCACAGCCCCAAGTCGAGGCAGTTCAATTCGGAGCACGCCGGTTGCACAGTCGTCGAGAGCGGCTTGAGTGGACAAGATATCCAATCCAATAATCAGGTCATTGGGGCACTGCTCAATAACTGCAAAAAGAAGAGATGTGGGGTGATCAGCGATTGTGATGCGTGCTGTGCACATTACTATGATGGTGCCAGAAGCAGCCGGTGTGAGAACTTCCTTCAGGCGGCGACGAAGTCGCGCACCCATCACAGAAATATGTGCCCCGGCGTCAATAAGCGCAGAAACAGTCAGGCCGTCAACGTCTCCGTCGATCAAGTTTCGTCGTGTCGGCAGTACAAGCAGAGGATTTGAGGTCGGTATCGAGAATGCAGCTTCACTTCTAAGAGCTGTACCGCTTAGTTTCTCTGATGAGAACTGAGCGGGAAGGTCGGGCGTCATCGTAGAGAAGGGAACGACGGGCGACGTGCAGGCTGCAAACGAGACTTATGACCTCGAGGCTATGGTGAGAGGCTGTGCTGCGTAATAGGGGCATCGAAGAGTGGAAGGCGGCGGTAGCTGTCGGCGATCGGCGCAGGAGGCTGGAAAAGGCCGTAGCTGTCGGCGGGGCGAGCAGTGTTATACTGTGTTCGAGAGGAAGCCGAATGGTTGCGGTAATACCGTGCAACGTACCCTATGCGGCGGCAGTTAAAGCAGATCGGCCGATCATCGGCCGTTCGCCAATCGGCCGGATTGCGAGAGCGTGGAAAAGACTGTTCCTGGGGTGGTGACCCTGGGCGAGGCGGCGACTTTGAACGCAAGCCAATTGGTCAAGACTGAGCAACGGTGCAGACATCGAAGCCCAAATTGCTGAGCTCTTCCCGCACAATCAACAGCACCAAGCGAACCTGAGGTACTTGCGAATCGACATGGCCGTAGCTGGGAAGAGCAGGTGTGATTGCTTTGATTTCCCGCGGAACGATTCGCGTAATTTCAGACACTGGTGAAGACTGCCGATGAGAGGTCAGTCTATCTTCGCAGGAGGACGTCGTAGCGGTGTTCGGCAGCCGAGTGAAAGATCCTGAAATGCTTCTGCTTTTGGCCTGTTCAAAACGCCGGCTATCCTGAATAATTTCCTCGACGATCGCGCAGTTGCGGCACATTATCAGGTTGAACACAACGTCCGCTATCCCCTTGAGAACGGGGCCAACCTTATCCGACTCCGACATGTCGTTGTCGACTTTACGAAATAGAGCGAGTCCTGTATGTACGAGATATACGGCTCTGTGGACGTCTGAGCACGTATGGACAACTCCTTCTTTGCAGCCGTATTTCGACCGATGGGCTTCCCAAATAAGTCGCGAAGCTTCTTCTTGAACATGTCCCAATTGCCGATCTCCTCCTCATGGTTCTCGTACCAGACTTTCGCCGTGCCTTTCAGGTAAAACAGCCCGTTGGCCACCATGAGAGTCGGTTCATACCGGTTGAGCGCGCTAGTGCGTTTGTAGTCGACTATGCAGTCGCCAACATCAACTTCGTCCGTACCGCAGAACGTTCCTGGATATTTCGAATGCATCATCACGTACGTGGGTGGGGGTGGGACACTGTAGGCGTTGCCGTGGATGGCGCAGGTGTCGCCGAGGCCGAAGGAGAGATGGCCGTGGGATCAGTCCCGTGTTCCATCACGGAAACTCTGATTTCACGACCACTGCGGAACTCCGTAGTATGGCACTTCGTTACCCAGCACCTCCACCAATTTGTTACGGGGATTACAAATTGTTATGTATGCGAGTCCATAGCGAACGTTCATGCCTCTGAAAAAGGCAATCTGTGTCAAGGCGAGCACGCGAGCCCGCCTGACGCGATGAACAACTCAACGGCGTCATCACGCGACGGCGCCTTTCTGCCGCGCACGTGCAGTGAGTCACCTCAGCCAGCGAGCCGGCGCCTTCCTGTCTGGCGAGTCTGGCGCAATGTGTGGTGACGTCACTCGTCCTTGGGTGCAGCCACGTGCAGCGCAACGGCTTCAGATTCGATGACGCGGCCCAGCGGCGACGTCATTGGAGGATTCTGACCTCACGACCAGCGGCGCTTCTGGTTGGACATTTGGTTACTCAAAGAATCCACCCGGTGCATATAAAAGAAGCCCTGCGGCGCGTCGCGAGCATTTGAGCTATGTGTTAGCAGTAGACCTATTTGTTTGGAGAGCTCGGCTCTTCGAGTCTCTGTCGGCCCCAGTGCCGAATTTGTAACGCCTCTGTATATATGCTGTACATAAACCTTGTTTAACTCACCGTCGTCTCACCTGCTAGTCTATCAGCTCTGCGCAGAAGCAGTCGCGAGATGAGAAACCTACGCTACCAAATGGCTGGTGACCTTCCCGGCGAAGTTCGAACCAGTGGCGCCTTCGGGACCATGTTGGCGTCGCCGTCTTTCGAAACAGATGGTTGCAGTGGTGGGACTTGTGGCGCCCTTCGTAACGTCATCGGAGGCGCGCTTCACAACGAAATACACGGAAGAGAGAAAGGAGTGTATTTGCAATATTTACAGGTAGGTGTGACACCTCAGGACTGCTAGGGTCTCGCGCACCGAATCCGCTTATTCTTCATCGATGCGTCTACGACGGGGTGGAGCCATATCCGCTGCCTCGTAATTATATATATATATATATATATATATATATATATATATATATATATATATATGAAAGTAGTTGCGCCTTCACATAACAACTGTTTATTGTGCCGATGTTTCGACGGGAAACTCGTCTTTTTCAAGGCATAATACTATTTACACATGTTCCGTGTCTTCTTATAGCCTGTCGAGACAGGAGGGAAGGGGTCAAAAGAAAAGTAAAAAAAGAAAAAAAAGAAAGAAAAGAGAGAGAGAAAAAAAAGAAGAAACAGTGAAACGGGAGCACAAAGATTAAAAAAAATATATCGAAAATCTCGGAGAAGAAGCAAGACCGACACGGCGTAATTAGAAAGGGGCAGCATTTCAACAGAGCAGGGCAGAGGTAGATGAGCAATGTCATCATTGTTAACAATACCTCCCCCGCACCCACTCTTCTCCCAGTGGGCAGTAAGCCGCCGTTCCTGTATTCCACCTTTCCGTGTATTCCGCTGGCGGCTCGTTTCTCTTTGAAGTTTAGGACAAGTTAATGGGGAGGGCTTAAGCGCTTCTATTGCGTGCTGGTGGCGTCGGGAGGAACAAAAAAGCCGGTGATTGAGGCACCGCCATCGATAATAATTATATGCAATGGCTCCTTGTCAGTGAAGGAACAGAATGTGCGTTAAAATGTAAAGAAGAAAAAAAAAACAGGGGGGGGGGGAGACTGTATGACATCCGGGACAGTCACCACACAGTTGCGGCTCACTGGGAAGACATGCGTGCATGTATGAAAAAGTTAACGAAACCCCCTAGCTGTCAGCTCCTTGTCAGTGAAGGAACAGAATGCGCGTTAAAACTTAAAGAAGAAAAAAAAAGAAAAGAAAAAGGGGGGGACCGTACGACATCCGGGACCACTTATCTGTGCGTTCCGGCTGTGCTTGATGAGGCAAATCATTTCTATGTTATCAGATGCATAGGCAAAAAGCTTTGTTAGCGCGTAGTATTATTGTCGTAATGAAACCGGACTGATTTGAGAGAAGCGTTTGCGTTTTTTAGCGGTCGTAACGCTGACAGAGTGCCTGGGTGTTCATTTATTCCGTATTCTTTTGTGTTAAATTTGTAGATAAAGTAAGATTCCCGTTGTTCCCGTTCTCTGATTGTTCGAAAGTTGTTTTCTAGTAGTGTAACCCTGATGTCATCAAAGCTGTGGTCTTTTAATGTGCAGTGTTTTGAAAGTGGAAGGCCTGGCAGAGATCGTACATGTGCCCGATGGTTGTTGAATGTAATTCTAAACGGAGTGTCTGTCTGGCCCACGTATTGCTTGTTACATACCCCACATTCCAGGAGGTATATGACGTTGTCTGAGTCACAGTCTAGTGCACCTCTTATCCTGTGCTTAAAATCCGAGTGGTTGCTTTTCGCCACTGTCGTTGTCTGCATGTGTTTCCATACCTTGCATCTACTTTTTCCGCAAGGGTGACACCCACTTTGAGGTTTCACACCTATCTTTGAATTTATTAAATGATCCTTTATATTTTTTGGCCATCTGTATACAACACAAGGAGGAGAAGTGAAAATTTTGAATAGTCGCACGCTCTGTTCCAATATGTTAAAGTGTTTTCTTAGGACCTTGTTTATGTTCGGTGGGATGCTCGTGAAAGTTAATAGCAAGTTTTTGTTGCGATGTTGGTGGACGTTTTTCTGGTGGTTGGGAAGAATCTGGCGGTCCATATTTACAGCTTTTTTGATGGTGTCATCGATGATAGCTGGCGAGTATTCTTTATTAAGGAGTACTTCGCGCATATGTGTGCTGTTTTTGTGGAAGTCCTCGGTGCGGGAGCAGATTCGTCGGAATCTGTGTGCTTGGGAATAGGGAATGCTGGTCTTGAAATGTCGCGGGTGGCAGCTTTTTAAGTGTAGGTATTGTTGCCCGACCGTAGGTTTTCTGTATACGTTAGTTACCAACGCACCATCGTCAACTCGAATGAGTACATCAAGAAAGTTTATTTCAGTGTTAGAGTAGGAGTGTGTAAAATAAATGCTGGGGTGTACCTGGTTGAATGCCTGTATGAATTTGAGGAGCTCGTTTTCCTAATGTGTCCAACTTATGAATATATCATCTAGGTACCGTTTATAGAATAATGGTTTGATATTACAAGATGAAAGAAAATTGGACTCTATGTGGTGCATGAATATGTTAGCGTAGTTTGGAATCATTCTTGTACCCATTGCCGTACCGCTGATTTGAAGATCTATCTTCAAATCAGCGGTACGGCAATGGGTACAAGAATGGCCTCAAACTACGCTAACATATTCATGCACCACATAGAGTCCAGTTTTCTTTCATCTTGTAATATCAAACCATTACTCTATAAACGGCACCTAGATGATATATTTATAATTTGGACACATTCAGAAACCGAGCTCCTCAAATTCATACAGGCATTCAACCAGGTACACCCCAGCATTTATTTTACACACTCCTACTCTAACACTGAAATAAACTTTCTTGATGTACTCATTCGAGTTGACGATGGTGCGTTGGTAACTAACGTATACAGAAAACCTACGGACAGGCAACAATACCTGCACTTCAAAAGCTGCCACCCGCGACATTGCAAGACCAGCATTCCCTATTCCCAAGCACACAGATTCCGACGAATCTGCTCCCGCACCGAGGACTTCCACAAAAACGGGACACATATGCGCGAAGTACTCCTTAATCAAGAACACCCGCCAGCTATCATCGATGACGCCATCAAAAAAGCTGAAAATCTGGACCGCCAGATTTTTCTCAACCACCAGAAAAACGTCCACCAACATCGCAACAAAAACTTGCTATTAACTTTCACGAGCATCCCACCGAACATAAACAAGGTCCTAAGAAAACACTTTAACATATTGGAACAGAGCATGCGACTATCCAAAGTTTTCACTTCTCCTCCTTGTGTTGTATACAGACGGCCGAAAAATATAAAGGATCATTTAATAAATTCAAAGGTAGGTGTGAAACCTCAACTTGGGTGTCACCCTTGCGGAAAAAGCAGATGCAAGGTATGCAAACACATGCAGACAACGACAGTGGCGAAAAGCACCCACTCGGCTTTTAAGCACAGGATAAGAGGTGCACTAGACTGTGACTCAGACAACGTCATATACCTCCTGGAATGTGGGGTATGTAACAAGCAATACGTGGGCCAGACAGACACTCCGTTTAGAATTACATTCAACAACCATCGGGCACATGTACGATCTCTGCCAGGCCTTCCACTTTCAAAACACTGCACATTAAAAGACCACAGCTTTGATAACATCAGGGTTACACTACTAAAAAACAACTTTCGAACAATCAGAGAACAGGAACAACGGGAATCTTATTTTATCTACAAATTTAACACAATAAAATACGGAATAAATGAACACCCAGGCACTCTGTCAGCGTTACGACCGCTAAAAGACGCAAACGCGTCTCTCTAATCAGTCCGGTTTCACAACGACAATAACATTACCCGCTAACAAAACTTTTGGCCTATGTATCTGACAACATAGAATTGATTTGCCTCATCAAGCACAGCCGGAACGCACAGATAAGTGGTCCCGGATGTCGTACGGTCCCCCCCCTTTTTTTTCTTTTCTTTTTTTTTCTTCTTTAAGTTTTAACGCACATTCTGTTCCTTCACTGACAAGGAGCTGACAGCTAGGTGGTTTCGTTAACTTTTTCATACATGCGCGCATGTCTTCCCAGTGAGCCGCAGCTGTGTGGTGACTGTCCCGGATGTCGTACAGTCTCCCCCCCCTGTTCTTCTTTTTTTCTCCTTCTTCAAATTTTAACGCACGTTCTGTTCCTTCACTGACAAGGAGCCATTGCATACAATGAATATCGATGGCGGTGCCTCAATCACCGGCTTTTTCGTTCCTCCCGACGCCACCAGCACACACTCGAAGCGATTAAGCCCTTCCCATTAACTTGTCCTAAACTTGAAAGAGAAACGAGCCGCCAGCGGACTACACGGAAAGGTGAAATACAAGAATGGCGGCTTATTGCCCACTTGGGGAAGAGTGGGTGCGGGAGAGATATTGTTGACAATGATGACATTGCTCATCTACCTCTGCCCTACTCTGTTGAAATGCTCCCCCTTTCTAATTACGCCGTGTCGGTCTTGCTTCTTCTCCTATATTTTCTATATACTTTTTAATGTTTGTCCTCTTGTTTCGCTGTTTTTTCTTTTTTTTTTCTCTGTCTCTTTTCTTTCTTTTTTCCTTTTTTTACTTTTCTTTTGACCCCTTCCCTCCTGTCTCGACCGGCTATAAGAAGACACGGAACATGTGTAAATAGTATTATGCCTTGAAAAAGACGGGGTTCCCGTCGAAACGTCGGCACAATAAACAGTTGTTATGTGAAAGCGCATCTACTTTCATATTTATAACCTTGCGGCACCGAGCCGAAGTTATTCTTCTGTATATATATATATATATATATATATATATATATATATGACGCTACGATGAATGGGCGACGTGGCCTGGCTCATACTCCATGTTTATTCTCTTCTGCACTTCTTCCTTCTCTACCTCTACTAACCATCACATGATACGTCACACGATTCCCCCTCTCCCTGAAAGAATGAGCACGTTACAATCAACAAAACAACAAAAAGCATAAAGTGAAGAATGTCAAAATGCACGGTAGTTCGATTTCATAAAGCAGTTTCTTATCTCACACAAAAGCTTCACATTCATAGCAGAGGGCAGCTGTCCGGTCAAATATAGGGTAACTCTGGTGGACGAGGCTGGCTGTTGCGTTCTGGAGAGCATAACCCTGCATTCGACGTGGAAAATGATGATGACACAGCCTGGATAGTAGCGAAAAACGAACAAGGTTGGGAGTCCTTGTAGCGTTGGAAGGTTGTATGCCTAATGCGTCGGATTTCAAGTCGTGGCTGCGACAGACGCATTGTATCTAGAATGCTTGCTTCTTGAGAGATGGTGACGGCTAGATGCCTGTGTGCTGGCGGCGTGCAAGAAGTGCTTCCGCGTCTTTCTGGCCGTTTTCCGTGGTGTTGTCTGTGTAACCGCAGACGCAGAGACCGTCTGTGGCGATGTTCCTTTATCCGGAAACGTCCTACTTCTTGAAATGACCCTTGGATCAAAGTCCTTATTTTTTTAAGTAGTTCAAGTCATGAGTGTGGATCTGTTGAAGTTTTCGTTCGTCGTCGTATTTTCTTGGTTTGGTGATGGCTCTGAGAAAATTGTGGTTGGTCATCGTCGTTAAATAAGGAGACGCTGTCGGTAGTGCCAGCATTATTTACGAGTGGGATGCAAGAATGATTTCTGTCATGAAAAGCAGTAGATACATTTTCGTTTTTATCGGCGAGACTCGCATTGAATGGTGACTCCGTAATGTTTCCACTTTCGGTTGCTCCGGTTCCTGAGAATGACATCGCCGCAAACATCGCTTGACGTGGTTCCAATTCCGTAGGTTCGTTTCTTTGCGGGAGAATTGAGCCAAGCGTTCCTGAAGTACAACCGCTTTCGGAATGGCAGTGGCTTGACAAGTTATTTGGCCAATATTTCAGGTGTTCTGCTGTGTATTCGGCGATATCTTGAGGGGTGCGATGAGAGTAACGAGCACCAGACGACCTACTTGGCTCAAAACCAGGTGGTGGCTTACGTAAGCAAGATGAAGAGTCAAGTACATTGGGTGCTTGAATATTGTCTTGATTTGTGTATTGCATGGAAGAGGTTAGCGTTGGCGATATTTGTGCAGATGCGAAACCAGGTGGAAGGTTGGGCCTTGCAGAAAAACTGCTGGGATGTCTTTCTATGAGCAGATGACTGACTTCGCCTGACGGGAATTGTAAACTTCTGCTTTGTGCTCGAATGCGTGAAGGCTGCGTATGACTGTGATTACTGGATTTGAATCCATCAATTTGGCTGGTTGTAACCGAATCTTGATTATAGTCTTGAAACCATATGATCATGTTTTCTTTTATCTTTTGCCAAGACTCATCGTTCTCGAAGATGTGGGTGAGGTAAAACTTGAATGCCTCACCTGAGATGTAATCAGTGAAGTTTATGATCATCTCCCGTTCCGACCAGGATGCAGCGGCGGCGTGGACCTCGAATAGGTTGAACCAGTCCTGTACGGGTCCGTCGTTCGCTGATCCGGTGTACTTGGGGATGTCGAGCTCAGTCGATGGTTCTGTCATGGTGCCGGTAACTGATTGCGCCTGAGATCACCTCTTCTGTGGTCGATATTCAGTTGAGGCGTACTGCAGGTGGCTTCGTGAATGATGTGAGGTTGATGAGTAGTGGCCAGGTCTTCATCCTGTCGACTTGTGTGACGCTACGATGAATGGGCGACGTGGCCTGGCTCATACTTCATGTTTATTCTCTTCTGCACTTCTTGCTTCTCTACCTCTACTAACCATCACATGATACGTCACATATATATATATATATATATATATATATATATATATATATATATATAAGTTGTAACAGACAATAATGCCAAGGAAGGTATAGGGGAAGTTATTAGGCCAATTGTAATGTAAATTAGAAGAAAGAAATGTGGGTAAAAAGAGAACTATGCTGCCCACGGCGAGTTATCTTTTCGCCCACTTTCCTTTCTTCTAATTTACATTACAATTGGCCTAATAACTTCACCTATACCTTCATGGGCATTATTGTCTGTTAGATATTATCAATATTGTGTAAACACGAGAAACGAGCCCTTAAGTATACACTTGTTTCCCTTAGATGTATATATATATATATATATATATATATATATATATATATATATATATATATATATATATATATATATATATATATATATGCGCTTGCTAGATAAAAACATTCCGAACCCCCACAGGCCCTTCCCTTCGCTGCACTCCTCGTCGCTAGGCTTGAAAGTAGGCGTGGCGGTCACATATTCATAGAATTGAAATGCTGGAAGCCCATGAACTCCGCGATATCCGTGTTTGTTAATGATCACCAGATGGTTAATATTTCTGGATCTTTCCACTTCAGCATCGAGCGCAATCATATAGTAGTTTTGGGACATAAAACATGAGATATTATTTTTCGTATATATTATTAATGTTATATTTATAACTATAATATTACTATTATTAGAGTTATTATTAAACTATCAGGTTTTAATTTTTCTTCCTAAACAGCAATATACAGTGGTCCAAGAAGATCAACATTTTGATATGCGGTATTTCTTGACTGGTTCCTAATGCTGTTATGTTTTTTTTACCTTAGCAAAGAATAATGGGCTGCCACTAAATGAAAGTAAAAAGTGGGAAATATCTCCTAAGGGGACCCTGATGGGATTCGAAGCAGCAGCGGTGCGCACGGCATTGACCTGGTTGAAACGGGCATCGACGCGGAAGCTGAAAGAACTGTTTGAAGCGAAACTTCATGTAGCGTTTACTTGAGTAAACAATTGTTTGAAACTCAAAGACATGGGAGGTGGGACGCGTTGAAAATGCCTGTGCTCAGATTTCTTGGCTCAGGTCTTGTTGGTGTTACCCGCGCGCCGTCTTCATTCTCGAACACGATCAGGGTTCGTGACTATAGCATCTCGTCGGTGTCGCTGGTCTTCCACTGCCAACGCTTCCGTTCGGTTTCCCTGGCTGGCACCTGGTCGGTGTTGACGTGCCCATTTGCGAGCACGATCGGCTTCGCTAACCCTCGCAACGCCGGCGACAGCCGCGAAAGGTACGCACATGCTAGCAGGAAGCAGGCTGCGGCAGCGTTGCGCCCGTCGGCGCGATCGCCCGGAAAGCAGCGGCGCGCTGTGGACACTGTAAGTGCCTCGAGATGCTCGAGGTGGTGGTAGTGGTTCGGTGAAGAAAGAAAAAAGACGCTTACTTCTGCAGTGCGCGTGCACCCGCCAGCTCGCGGCTTCTTCTCGCCGACAGATGGAGAGAGGTGGCAAGGCTGAGAGCATGGAGGGAGGAAAAACTTTCCTTCCTCCATGGCTGAGACGAGACCCACGTGAGTAGTGGGCTCACACGTTGCGATCGAGAGCGTGAAGGGGTAGAGAGGTTACATGCGGCGACTGCATGGCAGACGAGGAAGAGAGACGTGACCGCACACTGCTAAGAGGCCGTGAGCTACTTGGCACCTCTCTACACCTGCGGTGAGGGGTTCGGTGCGAACGGAGGGACAGCGTTACACAGGCAAGCCAAGGAGCTGCTTCTAATCTAAAGATATATTAGACAGCTGATGTGAACTAGCGCGCCCGAGCCTGCTACATTGCTCGGGTGACGGACGTTCGAGATTTTCTTCTCCACGACACCATTCTTCAGCATAAAGCGCCTTTTTACTGACACACAGACCATGGTTGCTTCTTCCTTTCTTGTGTAGTGGATGATCTACTTCAAGCTTGGGCTGCCCGACAAAATTTCACGACATTTAGCTTCATCAGACTAACAGACTTATGGAATGTCTCAGCCGCACACTGACGGGCAATTATTCCATGCACGTTTTTGACAAGATGATTTACACTCAACCAAAAGTTTTGAAACAGCCCAATGTTTCGAAGCCAACTTGGTTTTTTCCTCTGTGGCAACTGCAGGACTACGTAGCAGCGGCGTCTTCAAAGCACTCGCGGAAGGTTAATGACCTTTTTCTCTCTTTCTCTCTCTCGTTTTGCCGTGGAGCGCAGTCCATGTGTATATGCTGAGGGAAGAGCTCCGATAGAGCGGTTGATGTTAAGAGGGAATGAAAGGAGAGGCCCACTTAATTGCGGACCTCAAAAAAAAAGATACCCGAAAAATGCATGACTACGAAATCTTAGCGCCAAAAAAACACAGAGACAAAAGAAAGAAACGTAGACAACACGAGCGCTAACTTCAAACCAAGTTTATTAGGAAACACACATGAATATATACGAACTCAAATCTCAGAAATCTCACGCCTTCTTTTTTAAACAATGTCATACAAAAACAAGAAATGTATTATCAGGAAATAAACAGGTAAACGCGCATGAGTAACTGGAACCAAGAAAACTTAGAAAAACTTAACAGCCCCCCGAAAAACCCTACAAACGAAAAAACATCAACTGCGCAGGCTTAACTCGGTGAAACTATGAAAACGTGCTCATCAGGAATGAAAATTCTTTATCGTGAAGGAGCACAGACGGTTGACTCACGCACTTATCGCCATGTTTTCGGATGATGCAGGCCTCAACTAATTCTCGGGTTAGCTGCTCTCTGTGACGAAATAGCACAGCTGTTTTTTCGAACATTGGTGTGCAGCCACACTGACGGCAATGTAATGCCAAGTGGGATGACGGTGTGCCTTTCAAAGAGCTATGGTGCTCGCGTAGACGGATATTGAGACACCGCCCAGATTGGCCCACGTAAACGTGTCCGCACGAAAAGGGCGTCTCGTATACCACCCCTTTTACACAAGACACGAAACGAGTGCCATGTCTCATTGTGCACTTGCTTTTTTTACCACTATTTTTATTTTCACGGTGCTGCAGTCTCGGGCAAATTTCCTTCAGTTTACTTTTGGCTGAAAACACCACGTTGACGCCAAAGCGTGCCGCCACTCTCTTAAACCGGTGGGACACTCCGTGAATATAAGGGATTACCGAGAAAGGCCTGCTCCCTTTGCATCGATCCGTCGGCGCCAGTTTACCACCTGCTCTTATGGTTTTAAGCAACCTTTCACTAACAGCGGCTATAACAGCATCAGGGTACCCTGCCTGCCGCAACTTAACTGCTTGTTCCCACATGCTTTGTCGCATCAAGTGCGGGCATGACTTTGAGATGGCAGACCGGATACAGGAGCTGGCTATTCCGTTCTTTACAAGTCTGGAGTGACCAGACTGGTAGTCGAGCAAGCCCTTTTGAGACCTTGGTTTATATCGCCAGCATAAACTATCAGGGCTAAATGCTAACTGGAGGTCTAAATACTGCAAAGCATCGTTCCGGGGCACCTCACACGTGAACGTCAAACCGTGCCCTTGCTCCCTGAACACCTTCGTTACATTAATCATTTTTCTGATAAAATCACACCTGTCCACGAAAACCAAGTAATCGTCAACATAACGAAACACTTTGATTGCCAGATCAAAAAGACTACCCTGTATAGCCCTGTCCACCTTTGCCAAAAATATTGTGCTCAGAATAGGCGCGACACAAGAACCGATACATACGCCAGATTTCTGAGCAAATACTTTCCCTTTCCATGTGACGAGTGTCGCTTCCAGGTAACACCTCAGTACCTCGAGGAACCCCTCAACTGACACACCTGAACGAGAGGTGAACTCATGTTCGTCCTCTTGAATCCCAATACACTCCTTTACACTCTGCAGAAGAGGGGCTTGCGGTAAGGAGTAGTAAAGATCCTCGATGTCGAGGCTAAATGCCCTTAAGCCTACCGAGTCGTTGTTCCTAAGAAAATCTACGAGCCAATCCGAACTGGCCACTTGAAAAGGGTCATCCACAACAAGAGATTCAAGGTTCTTTTGAAGATATCGGGACACTATTTGAAGCCAAGTGTTCCTTTCAGAAACTATGGTACGGAAGGGAATGTCGGGCTTATGGGTCTTAGCGGTAAAGAAAACATCTAGAGTATCACCCATTTCTTTCTTTACCTTAATGACCAGTTTATCTAAACTTAGGCTTTTGAGCAGTTCCACTGCTTGTTTTTTTACCTTGGAAGGGTTGTGCGACACTTCGCGAAAATTCTTGGCAATAGCCACGCTTCCTTTCTCGGAAAACAAACCACGAGTCAGAACCACGAAGAACCCTTCCTTGTCGGACACTACACAAGTGAGGCCAGAGGAATGCAAGAAATCAACAACCGAAGACATGACAATATCATGCACTCGCCTTGGTCTATGCTTAAGCAGAACATCGGTGCACTCCGCCACACAAGTAGTCCTGCTGTCCTCGGGCACTCTTCGAGCCACGGACCTTGAAACCGATACCAGTTCTGCCGGGCGAAGGGCCGGTTCCACACAAAACTTGGGACCTTTACTCAACACATCCAAGTGCTTGACTGGCACTTCACATTCACTCAAGTTGAGCACCTTGGTCTCCGAAGTTGCCTTAGTTCTTGTTCTTGCAGGAAGCGTGGGTCTGACCTGGTTCCATAGCCACTCAGTAACTTGGTTGCAAAGCTTCAGCCACAGATTATAATTGTAGTTCACATGGGGCGGGCTTAAATCCTGTTGACACGTCAAACGCAAACAATCCTTGAGGAAACGAACCTGATGCCACCATTCTGAGCACAACAAACGGCACATCCTTCTGGAGTGTCCAGCCGAAGGACGCAACACGCCAACGATCACCTGTAGATCGGGGGGACACATAGACGTCTTAGCATACCAAGACGCCGTCCGGGCTCGACATATATATACTGCGATCAGTGACGTGAGAAGGCTGGGATTAGAGAGCAAAACGTTAGAACAAATAACAGAGCCCTTCGTACTAGAAATAAGACTGATGAGTGCGGCGAGTTGGGCGGGTTGGTAAAGATGCATGACTACGAAATCTTAGCGCCAAAAAAACACAGAGACAAAAGAAAGAAACGTAGACAACACGAGCGCTAACTTCAAACCAAGTTTATTAGGAAACACACATGAATATATACGAACTCAAATCTCAGAAATCTCACGCCTTCTTTTTTAAACAATGTCATACAAAAACAAGAAATGTATTATCAGGAAATAAACAGGTAAACGCGCATGAGTAACTGGAACCAAGAAAACTTAGAAAAACTTAACAGCCCCCCGAAAAACCCTACAAACGAAAAAACATCAACTGCGCAGGCTTAACTCGGTGAAACTATGAAAACGTGCTCATCAGGAATGAAAATTCTTTATCGTGAAGGAGCACAGACGGTTGACTCACGCACTTATCGCCATGTTTTCGGATGATGCAGGCCTCAACTAATTCTCGGGTTAGCTGCTCTCTGTGACGAAATAGCACAGCTGTTTTTTCGAACATTGGTGTGCAGCCACACTGACGGCAATGTAATGCCAAGTGGGATGACGGTGTGCCTTTCGTAGTCATGCATCTTTACCAACCCGCCCAACTCGCCGCACTCATCAGTCTTATTTCTAGTACGAAGGGCTCTGTTATTTGTTCTAACGTTTTGCTCTCTAATCCCAGCCTTCTCACGTCACTGATCGCAGTATATATATGTCGAGCCCGTACGGCGTCTTGGTATGCTAAGACGTCTATGTGTCCCCCCGATCTACAGGTGATCGTTGGCGTGTTGCGTCCTTCGGCTGGACACTCCAGAAGGATGTGCCGTTTGTTGTGCTCAGAATGGTGGCATCAGGTTCGTTTCCTCAAGGATTGTTTGCGTTTGACGTGTCAACAGGATTTAAGCCCGCCCCATGTGAACTACAATTATAATCTGTGGCTGAAGCTTTGCAACCAAGTTACTGAGTGGCTATGGAACCAGGTCAGACCCACGCTTCCTGCAAGAACAAGAACTAAGGCAACTTCGGAGACCAAGGTGCTCAACTTGAGTGAATGTGAAGTGCCAGTCAAGCACTTGGATGTGTTGAGTAAAGGTCCCAAGTTTTGTGTGGAACCGGCCCTTCGCCCGGCAGAACTGGTATCGGTTTCAAGGTCCGTGGCTCGAAGAGTGCCCGAGGACAGCAGGACTACTTGTGTGGCGGAGTGCACCGATGTTCTGCTTAAGCATAGACCAAGGCGAGTGCATGATATTGTCATGTCTTCGGTTGTTGATTTCTTGCATTCCTCTGGCCTCACTTGTGTAGTGTCCGACAAGGAAGGGTTCTTCGTGGTTCTGACTCGTGGTTTGTTTTCCGAGAAAGGAAGCGTGGCTATTGCCAAGAATTTTCGCGAAGTGTCGCACAACCCTTCCAAGGTAAAAAAACAAGCAGTGGAACTGCTCAAAAGCCTAAGTTTAGATAAACTGGTCATTAAGGTAAAGAAAGAAATGGGTGATACTCTAGATGTTTTCTTTACCGCTAAGACCCATAAGCCCGACATTCCCTTCCGTACCATAGTTTCTGAAAGGAACACTTGGCTTCAAATAGTGTCCCGATATCTTCAAAAGAACCTTGAATCTCTTGTTGTGGATGACCCTTTTCAAGTGGCCAGTTCGGATTGGCTCGTAGATTTTCTTAGGAACAACGACTCGGTAGGCTTAAGGGCATTTAGCCTCGACATCGAGGATCTTTACTACTCCTTACCGCAAGCCCCTCTTCTGCAGAGTGTAAAGGAGTGTATTGGGATTCAAGAGGACGAACATGAGTTCACCTCTCGTTCAGGTGTGTCAGTTGAGGGGTTCCTCGAGGTACTGAGGTGTTACCTGGAAGCGACACTCGTCACATGGAAAGGGAAAGTATTTGCTCAGAAATCTGGCGTATGTATCGGTTCTTGTGTCGCGCCTATTCTGAGCACAATATTTTTGGCAAAGGTGGACAGGGCTATACAGGGTAGTCTTTTTGATCTGGCAATCAAAGTGTTTCGTTATGTTGACGATTACTTGGTTTTCGTGGACAGGTGTGATTTTATCAGAAAAATGATTAATGTAACGAAGGTGTTCAGGGAGCAAGGGCACGGTTTGACGTTCACGTGTGAGGTGCCCCGGAACGATGCTTTGCAGTATTTAGACCTCCAGTTAGCATTTAGCCCTGATAGTTTATGCTGGCGATATAAACCAAGGTCTCAAAAGGGCTTGCTCGACTACCAGTCTGGTCACTCCAGACTTGTAAAGAACGGAATAGCCAGCTCCTGTATCCGGTCTGCCATCTCAAAGTCATGCCCGCACTTGATGCGACAAAGCATGTGGGAACAAGCAGTTAAGTTGCGGCAGGCAGGGTACCCTGATGCTGTTATAGCCGCTGTTAGTGAAAGGTTGCTTAAAACCATAAGAGCAGGTGGTAAACTGGCGCCGACGGATCGATGCAAAGGGAGCAGGCCTTTCTCGGTAATCCCTTATATTCACGGAGTGTCCCACCGGTTTAAGAGAGTGGCGGCACGCTTTGGCGTCAACGTGGTGTTTTCAGCCAAAAGTAAACTGAAGGAAATTTGCCCGAGACTGCAGCACCGTGAAAATAAAAATAGTGGTAAAAAAAGCAAGTGCACAATGAGACATGGCACTCGTTTCGTGTCTTGTGTAAAAGGGGTGGTATACGAGACGCCCTTTTCGTGCGGACACGTTTACGTGGGCCAATCTGGGCGGTGTCTCAATATCCGTCTACGCGAGCACCATAGCTCTTTGAAAGGCACACCGTCATCCCACTTGGCATTACATTGCCGTCAGTGTGGCTGCACACCAATGTTCGAAAAAACAGCTGTGCTATTTCGTCACAGAGAGCAGCTAACCCGAGAATTAGTTGAGGCCTGCATCATCCGAAAACATGGCGATAAGTGCGTGAGTCAACCGTCTGTGCTCCTTCACGATAAAGAATTTTCATTCCTGATGAGCACGTTTTCATAGTTTCACCGAGTTAAGCCTGCGCAGTTGATGTTTTTTCGTTTGTAGGGTTTTTCGGGGGGCTGTTAAGTTTTTCTAAGTTTTCTTGGTTCCAGTTACTCATGCGCGTTTACCTGTTTATTTCCTGATAATACATTTCTTGTTTTTGTATGACATTGTTTAAAAAAGAAGGCGTGAGATTTCTGAGATTTGAGTTCGTATATATTCATGTGTGTTTCCTAATAAACTTGGTTTGAAGTTAGCGCTCGTGTTGTCTACGTTTCTTTCTTTTGTCTCTGTGTTTTTTTGGCGCTAAGATTTCGTAGTCATGCATCTTTACCAACCCGCCCAACTCGCCGCACTCATCAATACCCGAAAAACTTCACTCGAGTTGCCAACCGCCGCGCGGAGCAGCAGAAAATACGAAAACCCCAACCAAACTTAGTTGCCAGTGAACCAGCGAGAGGTTGGCGTGGATCTTCATGGAGGTGGTGGTGTTAGTGGTTAGAAGATGAGAAAAGGCACCTAATTTCTGCAACCCGGTCGGGAGCACGGCGCAGTGCCTGCAAGAAGGAAGGGATTCGCATCGCGCACGTGCCTTCGTGTACGCTGGGACTCCTCCTCCCCTTCCTAAAAGACCGGCCAAGAATGGACAAGACCCCCCTGTGTCATTTACGTGCGCCGAGGGCCCTCTTTTTTGTGTCGGCGAGACGAAAAACCTATCGGAACGACTGAAGCAGCACGCCAACAATGTGCGGAAGCTCTAAAAAGAGCACAGCGCAGTCACTGAACATGCTGAGACGTTGGATCATCGGATAAATTTCCAAGCAACGGCTATTCTAGAAAGCGAGCCGAACTGGAGGAGAAGGCTACTACTCGAGTTGAGGACAGAGGACAGCCCATAACATCAACCGCTCTCTCGGAGCCCTTTTCCCAGTGTATACACATGGAGTGTGCTCCACGGCAAAACGAGAAGGAGATGGGGAGGGGTCATTATCCACCCCGCGAGTGCTTTGAAGACGCCGCTGCTATGTAGTCCTGCAGTCGACCCTGAGGAAGGAACCAAGTCGATTTTGAAACGTCGGGTTACTTCAAAAAATTTTGTTGGAGTCTAAATCATCTCCCAGTTTCATAACCAACCAGAAAGACTTCTGTCGAATGTTTACATTCAAGTCACGCTTTTGAATAACACACTGATCTGGGTATTCTCATCACGTTCGTAACCTTCGTCTACAACTCTTCGTGTAATAAAGCTGCCAGCCACTCATCATTTTATTGTCTCTTCAGCCGTCATATCTTACAACCTTTCGACACCTTAGCCGACCTTCAATCCAACACTGTACGCTCAAGATGCTGTTGCCCGTCCTCTCATCGCACGTACAGTAGCCCGCGCTCGGTTCTCGTCATCCCAGACTGTGCAAAAGTCGCTCTCTGACAGTCGGCATAGAGGTGTCGAATTTCCTTCGCGCTCTCTCATGCTATACTGAGGCTCGAATCTCATTGTCTCGGCCTCTGCGGGAAACCTTTATTGAGATACATTGGGGTTAGTGAGTCCTATGCCAGGCGACACCTGTCAGCTCTGAGATGTTCCCGACCATAAACTCATCGACTGTCACATTAAGAATTGACAGTGTACACTGTAAAGCAAAAGGGTGTTAAAAGGGTGTGTAGTGCGTCCTTTTGGAGACTAATGGGGCTGCCACAACCATTGATTCCTTTAAGGACTAACGGCACCGGGTCTAACAGTTAGTTCACTCAATGACTAACATATAGTACTCACATTTACACCTTAGTGAGTAACCGTTAGTCCAACAGTCCACCCCAAAGGACTAACATTTAGTGCTCACATTTGCACCTTATAGAGCAACTGTTAATTCCTACATTTACATCTTACCGGGCAACCGTTAGTCCTCACAGTTGCATCTTGCCGGACAAACGGTTGATCCACTCAAATACTCCAATCGGGTTGAACTTTTTTACCAAAGTTCAAATATTGCTTTTTGTTTATTTTCCGCCCGGTCTAATACTTTTTTCGCCTGTTTTTCTGCGCAGTGAGCAACAAATTGGGCAGAAAAGAACACGCGAAAAAGTAGTTAGTCACCTATGTGTAACTGCTTTCGCAGTCGCGGCAACAACAAACGACAAAAGTGAGAAATCGAAATCTTTTATTTTTATACATACACAAGAAGTTTCTTTCTCCATTTTTTAAAGTGAATTCATGGTGAAGTGTACAAGTACAGTCTTGTTGTCAAATCTTGTTCACTCCTTGGGAAGCCCCTCCTACGGAAGCGATAGATGACAGGCATTGCAGACGCCAGCGCACGTAGCCTTCCGCCTGCTGTGTTCCCCCGGCTGCACGTACACTAGTATAGTAAACATAGTTAAACACACGTGACAGGAGATGAAGATGCACGCATATGACAAGTACGTGCAAGTTATTATAAAAACAAGTGTTAAAATATGACACACAAATAACTTTATCATCTCATCTCATACAGTCCTTCTGAAGCTGCTCTGACGAAAGAGATGGATGACAGGCATCGCAGACGCCAGCGCACACAGTCTTCAGCACGGTGTGTGCCCACGGCTGCACATTAAGTATGTAAAATAGTGAGTCACACGTGACAGAGGATGAATACAAATGCATATGAGAAATACGTGCAAGATGAAATGAAAACATACGTGAGATATGACATGCTAATAACTTCACCGTGATGTCACATATCGTCAAAGACTCATTTCGATCCCCGTAGCACAATAGCTTAGGTGTGGCGGCCACGCCAACAACTCCGCCCACCACCGTGCCGCTAACAAGTCGGGGAGTGCTAAACGAGCGACGTCGTTCAGCTCGAGCAAACGAACGGGAGACCAAACACAGTGTTGCACGCGGAGTGTCTGCCGCCAGCGAACTTCAAACAGGAAAGCGAGCGTACACTTCGCCGACGCCACGAACAGCGCCGAGCTGTTTTGGAGCTAGCGCCGAAGAAATTGACGGTAATGCAGCCCTTTTCCACAAACTCGAGCGAGTGCAGCGCGCAAACGCGACTCCGCCACCGCGGCCAGGTGACGGTGCCGAGCTGCTTGCGACCGACTGTAATGGCGACCAATTTTCAGTGAGTTCCGAGGCTAGCGAAACCCCGCTAGCCCGTGCTGGTGCACTTACAGAACGCGACATAATACAACAAAGCTCTTTACGAGAACCCGCAACGTGTTTTCTACGACTCCCAACACAGCGACGAGGACTCAGCCCGATACCGTCAGCCCGGAGCTTATCGTGGCGGCGAAGACAGGCGAGCACTCGATGAGGGAGCGTGTGGGAGGCCGACGGCAATGGGGGCCAATTTTCAGGCTGTCGCAAAGCACAGGCGAACTGCAGACGCCGAAGCTGACCGCGATGCATGCATTTCGTGCGTGCTATATAAAACAAGACCGAACCCCTAGCCGGCAAGCTCGATCCGTATCGCACACGTGACAAGTAGAGTAGAATAAAGAATGATAACCTACTTGCCTTAGAATCCGGCGCTGTTTTCTGCCCTGAGTCGGACAGAAGTGTATATCCGATAGGCCTATTGTGTTCTCAGCCGCCATATTGGCCTTCCCAACTGTTGCTGTTGTGTGTTGGTCGTGACTATCTTGAAGCCAGAGATATACAGCGCGACGTGGTGACGTGTCGAGACTTGCTCCAGACTTCATGGGTGAAGCGAAACGCAACAATAGCAGCCCACGCTCAACCAAGCTTACACATAAGCACCACGTCGTAATTTTTAGATCGTCGAATCCAGGCGGCCGTGGTCGAGCACTCCGAGCGCGACGCAGCACGCCATCCATGGCCGGCAAAATACGAGGAAAGACTGAGAAGCAGAAGAGGAGAAGGGAGGAGGAGGAATGGGCACCTTGGCAACGCTTTTCGCGCTGCCTGCAATCCGTGGGCGGCTCATCCCTTTGGCGCATGTGGTTTCGCACGGCACGCTTCCCTGTGTGGTCGCTCCTAAACGGTCTATCCAATCATCGCGCGTGCCTATTGGGCTCCGTTACGCCTTTATCGGGTAATTTTGCCTTAGAGTGTACGTGTGCTTTGCCTGATGCCCTACAACAGTGACGCGCCCATCTAACCATGACTGGCACTGCCAAGGTGCTTTGCCGAGCGGGAGCGGGGTAATGCCACACGTATAAAAAGGTACCTCCGGCATGGGCATCTAATTGACATAGAGAGAATAAAGAGAACGGCATGTAAATTTATGCGCTGTGGAACACTCGAAATCTAAGAATCCTCATTGCAGTAATGACCAAAAGTACCGATGGTGAACGCAGAGCTGGAACAATCGCTAAAAAACGCCAGGCCTGTGCGGAACCCACAGCGCTATCACAGCAAAATTTGGAAGAGTGGCCTTTCAGAGCCTTTTTATAGCGTATTCAGTTAGGCATTTGCAAGCGCTCTGACAAGTGGCTACGTACACCGTGCACACAAATATACCCAGCTGGGAGGAATTGGGGGGATGATGCTCCCGCTCCGCTCCGATGACCTCAATCAAACCGGAATGTACCAGAGCATATGCATTCATTTTCCATCGTTTCTCCGGTGGGTGAAAGACTAAGGAAACCGGAGCAAGACAGGGCCAATACCCTGATTATCCTCCCGTGGTTGCTGCGCAGCTGCTTCGGCGCATCGCAGCGGCTTTGATTGGCTGTTGGAGTAGTTGCGTAGGCAGCCTCGCCACCGGGCGGCCATCATTCCTTACAAACGAACATGGCATAGAACAAGCCAGTGCAGTGAGGATCAAGCGAAGCTTTTGGCCGCGTTCAGGAAACAAAGATCTTTTTGTGGACTTACTGGATATCGCAGGTGACGACAAGCGGCAACAAAGGTTGTCAACAACAGAAGGCTGCTATGGGAACCTTGATCGTGTGGTGGTCTCAGGCAGCGAACAACACTTTGTGATCTTGCGAGTGCTTAGCAACCCGGTGATCTCTGATGCGGCACAAAACTAGTGAGTGAGCTCTTCTTGAATCACCTGTGTCATTCTTTTCAGGCAGTGCTAAGGATGCGTAATGTAATCAAACATGTGGCCAATATCAGGCCTATTTACAAGACGCACGTCAGGAAAAAGTAAGCGAAATTGCGATAATGCCTTGTATTTTTTTTAACATAACTTCAGTAAAGAAAAACGGAGAGCCCAGTGAGTTGGTACTGATTCATTAAGGCGGAAATGTAGCGCAAAAGTTACCAGGGCAAGAAAGTGAACACAACAAGCATTTGTGATGTTAAGTGTCTTGTCCTCGCCATTTTTGAGCTACATTTCTGCCATAGTCACTTTGGTAAATTGAATCAAGCCACTGTAATATATGGTGCTCTGATTAGCTATGCAACAATGAAAAATACCACTGTTATGGGTGTCTTCTATAAAAAGGTAATAATTGGTATAGGTAAGCCTAACTAGTTAAAAACTCTTTTTGGTCTTGTCAGTACACATAAACGGCAATATTTAAACGCTTTACATATCAATATACGCCATGTCGGGGGCTACCACTGCATGCCAAACATTTTAGCTGAGCTGACAAAAACGAATTACTGAAATGAGCATTATATTCTTTATAAATATTATAATGTTACATTATATGTTACATTGCCCTAGCTAATGTTACATTGCCCTAGCTCAATACATTATAATGTATTGAGCTAGGGCAATGTGTTTGATACAGACTTTTAAAACGCATACACGCACTCATATTGGTGAAAAAAACTATTTCTATTGAATAGGTAGTATCTGAAGAAATAATCTAGAAATATACTGGACTCTTAGAAGGACGTGGTACTTTCAAGACAAGAGAGGGGTGAAGGAAACTGGCAAGACTAGGGACAAGGAATGCGAAAGAAAGTGTGGCGTTGCTTGGAAGTTTGATTCGTGGAGTACTCGACGCTTCTGCGGAAACTGTGGTTAATCCTTTTGGCAGCGCGGCTCAACACTGTAGGACGGAGGGGGCATGGCTGTGCAAGAGAGAGAGAGAAAGAAGAGAGTGCTATCTTAATAATTAGGCGCTTTTTTCTGTTGATGATAACAGAAAGTACTATCCTGCTACTGAATTTTTGTCTCTTTTGAGTCCTGCTGCCATGACTGTAACTGAATTTCTTTGGCCGAAAGCAAGAATACGAAAAGTGCTAAGACGTAGTTTTGACATGGACAATCCAACAATGCTGGCCTGTGAACAGTAGAAGGAAAAAGAGCATTTCTGCAAGTCTCGTACGCACGACTTTACGCCTCCATGGGCGTCATTTTCCGTGGCCTCCTGACGTGAGCACGAATGGGTAAATAAACTGGTCGGCCTTCACTTATTTCTGTCAGCACATGGGAAAATGCACTTGTCCTATTTGGCGTAACCTTTTACTGCTTATGTATTTTCTTACACTGTAGTGGACGTTTTTATTTTGTGCAGAGTCTCTTCATTTTGAAGGAATACGCGTTCAACCATTAACTTCGAAAAATGTTCACTACGACAAGTATCAAAAACAGAGCGGCCAGTGCAAACAAACAAAGAAAAACATTGCGAACTTGTCTTGAAATTATTTTGCAAAGAAGTTGAAGCTACGCTTTTCTTAGAGACAGGCCGCAATTATGAAGTTTTCAAGGGCGCACTCTTTAATAAGACAGATGCTTGGGCTAGTTTATTATTGGGAATCAACATGTTTGCACAGCGCAAGACTACGAGTATATACGACGTAACTACAGAAGAAGAGAAAAGAACAGAAAGGCTCATCTGTCCTTGTCCATTCTTCTGTAGTTACGTCGTGACTACTCGCAGTCTTGCGCTGGGCAAATACGATGATTCCCTACATTTCTTGAAGTAAGACGATGAGCACGTACGAAACGGTGACTGTTGTAATCAGCATTATTATTTCATAAAATTCGGAAGTCATCGTGGTGGGGGACATTTCTGCTGCCATCTATGAGAGTACCAAAGGTAAAATATTTAAGTAAAAAGCTGCTTTTGAATGCGGCAGCAAAAGTAGAGCTATCAATTTAGAAACATACAGAAAACTTTCGCCAGTTTTGAACTTTGTTCCCGTCACAATGTGTTTTTCTGTCTGACACCGGATTACATGGAATGTGCTTTTAATATTGAACGCTCATCTTGTATTTGCGTGTGTGTGTGCGCGTGCGTGCGTGCGTGCGTGTGTGTGTGTGTGTGTGTGTGTGTGTGTGTGTGTTTCGTTAGTTCTAGAAGTTGGTTCTTACCATTGACTTGAAGACTATTAGTGTGCGGCCTCACTAAAAACCCAACGAAACTGAGGCCGTCTTAAGAAAAGAAGTAGTGGATGAACTGTTTTGTAAAAAACTTAATGTATCCTGCAACTCGATTGGTCGTATACATAGACTCGGTAGACAAGCTGGAAATCGTCCCGTAATCATGTATCTTCAGGACTTCACGGAAAAACAGGAAATATTAAAAAACGCAAAAAACTCAAAGGAACTGAAATCTACATTCAAAACGATTACTCCCGTTGGGAAAGTGGAAAAATTGACAAAGCAAATGGGAAAAAGCCATATTTTGTACACAATAAGTTACGGATCGATAACGACACTTTTATGTGGGACGATAGCAAGAACATGCGCGTGAAGGTTCTAACCGTTCCAAAGCCGACACCAGTTTCAAGCACAGTTAGTGCATGACAAGCCCTTCTCCGATGTAATCAAAATTTGTGCCTCCTTATTATAAATGCTCAAAGCATTGTTAAGAAAACTGTAGAACTCGAAAGTATCTTGTTAACCTACGCACCCCATATCACCATTCTTATGGAAACTTGGTTAAACAATAATCATTCTGATGAAGATATAGTACCGGAAAGCTACAAAATAATTAGACGAGATAGACCGAATAGAGGTGGTGGTGTCGCTGTTGTCTTGAATACTCACACAACCACTATTCTTTTAGATCAAATAGAAGATCATGAAAGCTTATGCCTACAGTTAAACGTCTTTGGAAATACAATTATCTTAATTGCCGTTTACCGTCCCCCGTCTTCAGAAGTAAAATTTTTAACCAAGCTTTATGATTACTCACTCAAGCATTCCAAAAACCACTTGATTATTGCCGGTGATTTTAATCTCCCAAACATCAACTGGGCAAACTTACGCTCTCCATGTTTTAGCGATCAAGTTGTTCTTGATATTATGTTGGCGTGTGATCTAGATTAAGCAGTGGAAACTCCAACACGCGTTCAGGAAAATACGGCATCCATTCTTGATCTCGTTTTTCATAGTAAAGGTTTATCCAATGTATATGTATCTGTAGAAGACGGTCTGTCCGACCATAAGCTTGTCCTTTTCTCATGTTCTGTAGTAGATCTATCTGACCAGGTGCCCTTACAGCGAAAAATGTTTAAAGACTTTAGTAGGGCTAATGATGAATCTGTTCTCGACTATCTTGATTTGTCTTTCGACAGTTTTTCAGGCAATGATGCTAATTATCTGTTGAAAAAGTTCCGGTCGCTGTGTGAGTTTTGCCTCGAAAACTTCACTCCAAACAAAGCTAAAAAGTCAAACCACAGAAACCCTTGGATAACCAGAGAAATTATTCATTCAACGCGCAAGGTTAAGAAAACGAAAAGGCGGCCACCGAAAGGCCCGCTGCTTCAAAAGTTAAAAGATACACTTGATAATAATATACGTGCAGCTAAACTTCATTACTTCTCGGGGACCCTGCCACAGTTCCTAAAAAGTGATCCGGCTAAATTCTGGCGCAAACTTCAGCCTAAGAAACAAAAATCAGTCGAATGTATTGAGCTCGGAGACGAGATTATTCGAGATTCTAAGCAAATCACGATTGAATTTAACCGCTTATTCCACTCAGTGTTTTCTGACTCGTCCGTGTGTGTCAATTCAAATGATAACTGTATTAAGGTTGACCCAGATTTCATAACATTTGAAGGCATATTTGCCATGGTTCTTAATATCAAATCTAAAACATCATGTGGCCCAGACAACATCACTAATGTATTTCTTCGTCGCTACGCCGAGTCAATCGCACGTTTCCTGGTTGAAATTTTTCGCTCGTCCTTGTCGCAAGGCATTGTACCGAAAGACTGGCTCATCGCCCGGGTGGTCCCAGTGTTTAAAAAAGGAGATAATGTCATCGTAACAAACTATAGGCTCATATCACTAACTGTGTCGTGTTGTAAACTCATGGAGCACATTATTTCAAACTACAATTTGAATTTTTGTTGAGCGTAATTTTCTGTCACCATTTAAACAGGGTTTTCGTAAGGGCCTTTCTACCACTGCTCAGCTTATTACTTCTCTTCATTCTTTCTCTGCTGTAATCGACAACTGAGGCCAAACCAAGTTCGTTTTCATAGATTTCAGTAAAGCCTTCGACAGAATTTCCCATTCAAAGTTAATTTTCAAGCTTAATTTACTGGATCTTCCATCTACAATCGTAAACTGGATAAAATCTTACCTGCATTCCCGCGTTCCATTTGTAGATATAAATGGCTCTCATTCAGACTTCCTGTTAACTCCAGCGTCCCCCAGGGGAGTGTTCTGGGACCATTACTTTTCCTGATTTATAATAAGGATGTAGTATCATGTGTTAAAGAAGGCTTGAAATACGATTATTTGCAGATGACTGTTTGTTATCCAGCAAAATTAATTCTTCTAATGATCAGCAAATTCTAAACGATAGCCTTGACGCAATAAATAATTGGTGCGACCTTTGGGACATGAAACTAAATACTGAGAAAATCGTATTTATGCGTATTACAAACAAAAAGCAACCATATGAACATCAGTACACAATCCATGGTCTTCCTATCTCGCGAACTGATAGCTTTAAATATCTTGGCGTTACAATTACTAGTAATCTAACATGGTCCTCCCACCTTCTTAAAGTATGCGCCTCAGCACGACGAAAACTAGGTTTACTAAGACATAAACTGAAAAATTCGCCTGCGAACATAAAGCTTCTTGCGTATAACACAATAGTACGACCATGCCTCGAATACGCATGCATAGTCTGGGATCCACATACTACAAAAGACATTGACAATCTCGAAAAAATTCAAAGATTAGCCGTCCGCTTCATTTACAACTGATACCGCCGTTATGACTCCCGACAGAACTAATGCAGATGAATAAAATCCCTACTTTGGAATCTCGACGCAAAATGAATAGGCTAAAATTTCTTTTCCAATTATCACACGGGAATATCAAACTCGAAACATCGGCCTTCCTGACTCCGTTATCATCGCGTCTCACCAGGAATTACCATTCTGCAAAGTTCTCGCCTATCACAGCGCGCACTAACAATTTTAAGTATTCTTTTTTCCCCGCACTATAACCGACTGGAATAACCTCCCGCATGAAATTCTTTTCATCTGAAAATGTGCTGAAATCTATTGATCAAATGTTTGACTTGTAAAATTTTTGTATTAATATTTTACAGTGTTTTCAAAATATTTTGTATTGTCCTGTTTATTGTTTTTACCTTGCTAAAGATTGTATAATTGTTTTTAACGGCTCTGTAACACCCACACTCCTGCTTGGGCCCATTTGTGGCCTGCAGTATTGTATAAATAAATAAATAATTAAGACTTATTGAGGGTCTGTAGCTTCAGTGTTCTCAGTTTTCATGTCTGTCGCATGACTTGCAGTTTATTCAAAAAATACCTTACGGACCCAACAGGGAATTGTGTAAGGAGAGCATAAAAAAATAGATACAATGAATTTTCACAACGTATATACAAAAATAACATGAAGTATTGTCCATTACTATGCAAGTCCAAACAGCAATAACAAAGAAATAAAAAGTAAAATTAATTTTGTACGAATACAGTGACAATCAAAAGCAGATGAGTATACATGTGAGATACTGACGTAAAACGAGCTATAACAAGTAAACACAATTTGGGAAAAGACTTCCCAATATTCAAAAAGGAACATCGCTCAAGAATACACAATAGAATTGAATGGCATGTTAGCATTCAAATTTTATAAATTTTAAATTCAAGAAAATAAACAAAAGGAAAGAAACGAGAAACTAGCAGTCAATGAACGCGTAGGTGCAGAACCTAAAAGAATGAACGGAGCAGTTAATCTTGGAACGGGGCGAATAGAAAATGCTGGAATTTTCCTCTAATGCGTTCACCAATGATTTCATATGGAAGGCTGTTCCACACACGGATGACACGGGGGAGTGAAGGAGAGTTAAAGATGTGTGTTTTACCGTACCTGCGTGTCAATGAAAGACAATTATTGAGTCTCTTTGATGGTGAATGCAGATTTTTGAAGTGTTATAGGTAATCGCCGTGATTTGTGTACGTATTTGTGAAATAATGAAGGAAGTTTATATCCCGACGGCTGCTGATAAGCAACGATTTCTTTTAAATTTGTGTTATGCTTGCGCTATGATCGTAGTTTTTTAAGATTAATCTAGCAGCTCTATTTTGGATCGACTCTAACACGCTAGTTAAATAAGTGTAATGATGGGAGCATAACTGCAGAAGTGAATTTGAGCTGAGGGCGAACAAATGTTACGTATGCTAAGGCAAGTATATGTGAGGGGCGTCTAATGTAGATTATGGTGTATGTATCCTAATGATCATGAGGCGCTGCTGCAGATGGTGATGTTGGAAAGTCCAGGAAAGATTAGATGTAAAGGTTACACCTAAATATGTAAAATGGTTAAACACTTGATTCGCGAAATGCCATTAATAAAGAAAAAAACTCAGAGTTACAATTGTTACGACAGAAGGACATTACATTACATTTACTTGGATTAAGGGACATAAGCCGACAATAACACCAAATGTTGATGAAGTCGAGGTTAGTTTGAATTATTTTGTGATCACAAATGCTAGTTATTGCTCGGTAAATTATACCATGTTCAGCGAAAACACGCATTTGTGAGAATAAATTACTTGGTAAGTCAATATTATTATTGCCTTGTGCACGCCAGAACAAACGTATGAAAGTGGAGATGAAAAATCTTGAACAACAATGAATTGCTACAGGTTAGTCAGAGAGTTCCGTGTACATGACAGAGTTAAAAAAACAATACACAAAGAAGAGAGTTTAAAGATGAGGAGTCAGTGAGCAACAGGATTGAAAGCTTTAGAAAAATTCAGGAAAATGGCAATTTGCAGGCTTAGATCTAAATTATGATGTAGGTTAGTTGTTGTGAATTCGAAAAGCTGTGATTCGCATGATAGGGCATTCCTACATCCATGTTGGTGACACAAGCACTTGTGGTGTTCCGTGTCTTGTCCTCGCCATTTTTTGACCCACATTGCCGACATAATCACTTTGGTAAATTGAATCAAAACACTGTAATATATGAAGCTCTGATTAGTTATGCAACAATGAAAATTGTCATAGTTATGAGTGTATTTTATAAAAAGGTAAGAATTGGTATAGTTAACCTATCTGGTTAAAAAATCTTTTTGGTCCTGTCAGTCCACATAAATGGTAATATTTGTGCACTTCAAATATCAAT
>WOVY01000825.1:600000-920564 GCA_013436015.1 Rhipicephalus annulatus | reverse complement strand
TGGCTGGATGGATGGATGGATGGATGGATGGATGGATGGATATGGCTGTACCCTTTCAATCGGGCGGTGGCTAGTGCCACCAAGCCGTAATACTTAATGAACCAGAAACTATATTTATTTTTTCTCTTAAATAGCAAGGTTGAGGATTCGTACTTTGCAGTGATAGGTTTAATTTTCACTCGTGTCTTGACTTTATCCACCAATCAGATAACCTCCTTCTAGTTAATTTTACCCACCTAAAGTATATTTTGCCCTCCCTGTCCCTAAACCTCAGTGCTTTGAAAAACTCTGCGCCATCATCTTGAACTATACGGTGAAGCCCTTTACAGAAACAACTTTTCTCGAGTTAACGTCATCCAACCACATGCGCAAAACTTCAATTATATTGCCATTCCACACATTTTTATTGATCATTCCGGTATCGCTAAACTCATAGATAACTTGCCCATTCACTCATCTCCTGGCTATGACAATATTGGTACCAAATTTCTAAAAAGCACCATTACTTACAGTTCAGTGATACTAACAAAAATCTTTCAACAGTCCTTAGATACATCAACCATTCCTACACAATGGAAAATCGGGTGGGTGGTCCCAATCTTTAAGTCAGGCAATAAACACTATCCGAAAAATTATCGCCCTATTTCATAAACAAGCACTTCCTGTAAATTATTAGAACATGTCATTTTCACCAATCTTATTAACTTCCTTGAATCGAATTCTTTTTTTACACCAGCACAACATGGTTTTCGCAAACATTTTTCATGCGAAACACAGATCATATATTTCACTCATAAACTGCATCACATTTTAGACCGTTCATTATGTGCTGATTGCATTTTTTTTACTTCAGTAAGGCTTTCGATAAAGTCTGTCACCAACTACTACTGTTCAAACTGAGCCTACTAAATATTGACATTAGTTTACTCAAGTGGATTGAGTGTTTCTTGTTTAACCGTGTTAAATATGTTACTTCCAACAATCACAGTTCGTCATCTGCTGCGGTCCACTCGGGTGTGCCGCAAGGGTCAGTTCTTGGTCCACTTTTCTTTCTAATTTATATTAATGACCTCACGTCTTCACTTTCTTCTAACATTCATTTTTCGCAGATGACTGCGTAAATTTTCGTGAAATAACTAGTAATAATGACAGTTTAAGCCTCCAATATGATCTTAACAAAGTAGCAGCTTGGTGCAGCACATGGTCAATGGACTTAAACATCGCTAAATGTAAGGTATTGCGCGTAACTAGATCTGCTAACACCCCACCAAAATACTACTTGAGCAACGTCCCACTTGATCCAGTCTCTTCGTATAAATAACAGGGCATTCTTATCACATATAACTTATCTTGGGCACTCCTAATCGCATACTTACTAATAATGCTAATCGCATGTTAGGCTACATTCGTCATAACTTTTCAAAAGCACCTTCTGCGCTAAAACTTCTGTTGTACAAATCATTAATACGTTCCAAACTTAAATATGCATCATCTGTGTGGGATCCTTACCATGATAACCTGGTTACTTCAACTACAATCGCATCGCCAGTATCAGTTTAATGAAATCCAGCCTAGGCCTTTTTTCCCTTGCATCCCGTCGGAAGATATCTCGTTTGAGTACATGTCACAAATTATTCCATCATCCCACCCTACATAACCAATTAATCCTCAATCCTCAGTACATATTTCCTCGCATCGACTATCGTCATAAGGTTGGAATCGCATCCTGCAACTCCCATTGTTTTTCTCGATCATTTATACCTCGTACATCAGTAGATTGGAACCACCTTCCCGAAAGCATCGTCACTATTGCTAATAACAATATTTTCCGTCAAACCCTACTCAAAATTGTATCAGCTAAACATCACTCAGAATTGTATTATGTTCACCGTCTTTTCACAGCTACTATTGTTTAATCAGGAGTTTTTCTTTGCTTTTTATTGATATGTTTGTTGCATTGTTTATTCTCATGCTGTATTTTCTCCGCTGTACATTTTGCTGTATAATATGTATTTTCTATGCTGTATATTCTCATGCTGTATTTCCCTTTTTCTTGTAAACTTTATTTCCCTCCCCTCTATAACGCCATATGGCCGTGAGGGTAAATAAAATGAAATGAAATGAAATAAAAGTGTTCGGCAGTTTCTTCTTCCTCTCCACACGCACTGCATACCGTGTCCACCCTTTCGTATTAGGCCCGATATGTCTTGGTTCGCATACTCCTGTCCTGGCCTCAAACAGTAGAGAACTATCCCGACTATTATCATAGATCCTTTCCTTGGCACTTTTCTGCTTAAAAGTTCGAAAGATCTCCAGTGCAGACTTCTTAATCATGCCAATTCTCCACATATCGGTCTCCGCTTCATTCACCTTCTTTTTAACCGATAATACTTTTTGGTTTGGCCCCCTGCTGATTTCCAAGTATTTACCAGTCGACTTTCTGATTGGCTTCCTTCATTTTGTATCGACATTCTTCATGTACAAGTAGCTGAATACCTTCTTAGCCCAACGCTCCTCCCTCATTTCTCTCAATCGTTGCTGAAATTTTATCTTGCTGCTAGCTTGCCTGCCCTAAATGATGTCCATCCCATATCACCTTGTACTCCCTGATTTGGTGTATTCCTGTGAGCTCCTAAGGCACGCCTACCTGTTCCACGTTGCTTAATTTCTAATCTTGCTTGAACTTCTGATCTCATGCACAAGACCGCATTGCCAAACGTCAGACCAGGAACCATGACCCCTTTCCATATTCCTCTCACAACATCATACCTATCATAATTCCACACCGCCCTGTTTTTCATTACCGCTGCATTCCTGTTACCTTTAGTCGACACGTATATTTTGTGTTCCCTTAGGTACTCGGCCCCATTGCTTATTTATACGCCCAGATATTTGTATTTATCTGTTATCTTTAGCGTTACTTCCTGTATTCTAAGCTCACTACATTCATTGTCATTGAATATCTTGACTGCTGATTTTTCCTTACTGAATCTGAAATCTAACCTCTCCCTCATTACCGCATATCTCCATCAATCTCTGAAAATCTTCCTTGTTGTCGGCCATTAGCACTATATCATCGGTGTACATCAATGCTGGTAGTGCCTGTTCAATGAGTTTTCCTTGTTTGACGAAAGAGAGGCTGAAGCATAGTCCACTTCCTTCTAATTTGGCATTTATTCCTTGTAGCTACATCATGAATGACAAGGGTGACAGTGAACACCCCTGCCTAAGCTCCCGTTTTACATCTGCGGGCTTGGATACCCGTTTTTCCCACTTTATTACTGCTTTGTTACCTTTATAAATATCCTTTAGGAGATTAGTGACCCCATCTTCCACACCTAGTGTATCCAGTATTCCCCACAAGTCCTCTTTAACCACGCTATCGTACACCCCCTTGATATTCAAAAATGCTAGCCACAGGAGCCTTTGTTCCTTTTGTGCTATTTCGATGCACTGCGTCAGTGAGAACAGATTGTCTTCCAACCTCCTGTGTTTCCGAAACCCATTCTGCAGTTCCCCCAGCACCCCCTCATCCTCTATCTAAGCCTGCAGTCTTTCCTTTATAATCTGCATCGCCAGCCTGTAGACCCCTGATGTCACTGTTATAGGACGGTAGTTGTTTATGTCATCTTTGCCCCCCTTTCCTTTAGAGGTCATGCTCATCCTGCTAAGTTTCAATCCATCGGGGACTTCACCATCGATATTTAGTTTGCTCACTGTCTCTCTCAAAGCCTGATAAGATTTCGGACCTAATTCCTTCATCAGCATAATTGGAATGCCATCTGGGCCTGCTGAAGTACTACTAGGAACCTTTTTCTCAGCCCTTTCTCACTCTCGTTGTGAAGATGGAGCCATTGCGCCACTTGATTCATCCTTGTCTATTGTGGTGCATAAAGCACTTCTTTGTTGAAATTTTTCTGTCACCAATGTATTGTATGTATTCAATAGCTTCGTCCCTTCTAGCCTAGCACCTTGAGCTGTAGCTATAACTCTCTGCTCTAGGCTGGTCTCATTTCTTAGCGAGTTTAGATGGCTGCCTTTCTATCTTTTTATGTACTTCTACCAGCCACTGAGCTCCCTTTCTTCTAATCTTTTCATTGATCTTCTGATCCCTTCTACAGCTTAGAAGGATTTCCTTTTTCTTTCAACATTATCTGTCGATTCACCCCGCTTTAGCATGCCTGTGTTTCCTAGAGGCTTCCTGACGTTTTGCTATGGCTCTCTTAACTGCCTCATCTCACCACCTTTTGGGTTTGTGTCTTCTTTTCTGGGGTGACTTGTGGCGTGCCTTAGCAAGTTCTAGCTCAAACAGTCTAATTAGATTCGTGTATGTCCACACTGTTTTATTATCCTCAGTGTCTACTTTCTCAATTCGTTTATTGGCTATTTCAATTTGCCTTTCTGAATAAAAATTTTCCTGTAGTTGTTCATCTTGTCTCCATCTCACTTTGACTGCTCTTCCAAAACTTAGCTTGATACGTTTGTGATCACTACCCAGACTTCTAGAGCCACCTTCAACTATGCGCATTCCCCTAAATTTATCATACATCCAATGTGACATCAGTGCGTAATCTATCGTCGACTGCAGCCTTCCTACCTCCCACGTTATTTGCCCTTCACACTTCTCGGTACTGTCGCAAATGATCAAATGAAGCCTTTCACATATATTCATGATCATTTTGCCTGTAGGGTAGGTATACCCATCCACATCTTCTATGTGCGCATTCATATCTCCTAGTATAATTATCTCGCACTCTCCTCCTAACTCCTGAATGTCATTTGATGTACACTCTATCATTGCAAGTTTTCCCTCTCTGGCCTTTGCTCTCGTCCATAAGTACACGAAACCAAGGAGTGTCATTTGTTCTGCCACTTTCCCTTTTAGCCATAAATTTTCCTTGCACTCCTGCTTGAACGTTTGCCAGTCTGTACTTTTACGAATGAATGCCCCATTACCACCCCCTTTCTGCTACCTTCTGTTCTATTACAATATTTCCACGCGTAGTCCGCATTATTAGGAGGTTGTTGCATGTCCCTGAGATGTGTTTCTACAAAACCATATACCATCGGCTTCTGTTCTTCTATCTGTTCTATCTCTTCCCACTTCAGCCTGTTCCTACCACCCTGCATGTTAATATACCCAATGTCTGAATTGGCTCGGTGCTTGTGGCTACTTCTATCTCTGCCCCGGACTCTACCTATCTTAGATACTAGTGCCACTTTGGGATTGTATCTGTTCATACCACCTTCCAAAGAGTATCCCTGGTTGTTTTCCTTGTTACTGGCTATCCTGCACCCCGAAGAGACCGCTTGCCCCCTAAAAAAGCTACGGCACGTCCTGCAAGTCGCCAACCCACCTCATGACCTAGCCGCCTATTGAAGTGAATTCTGTCTTGTTAAAAACTACCCCGCCTATGCACCTCTTTGTTTATTTCCACCACCTCAAAGCCTTTCTCTCGACTCACCTGCCATATCTCTTGGTTTGCGTTGACAACCGCTCCTTGCAAGTTGCTATTACGCACCGGCACCTCCGGTATCGTGCATATCACTACCTGTACCTGAGGAGAAGTGGCGCACATGTCATCGACGCCTTTCGCCAGTGTGGTTGTTAGTCCTGCTGTATCCTCATTTAGGACATTGTTTAAACCGCCTAAAATTATCACGAGGTTTCGTCTATCAGCTGTAGTTTTGAGTTTTGCGCTCGCTTGCCTCATGACTGCTTCCAGCTTGCGTCCTGGGAACGCCCCTACGGCAACCCTCTTGTCACCTCTTACCCTCTCTTTAATGGCTTCTGTGCATCGATTGAAATTCGAGTTCCCGGCAATTATCACATACCGTGACTTTTCAGCGGGAGCGTCCTGCACCTGGGGGTTACTTGCACCTGTGACGCCGGCTTCTTTGTCCCCTCCCAGCCCCACCACTAATTCGCTGAAGCTGGGCCTTGAGACAATTCAACCAGCTGAACCTGTTTTTTCTAAACCCGCTAGCTCTTTCAACTCTGCCGTTCTGGTTGCCGCTTCCCTACTGTTCTCTCCCTACGCCGCTCCTCTGTTCACCCTGGCTAGTGCTTCCTCGGCGGACTTTAGCCTTTCTATCATTCTCTTGCTCTGTCGCCAACGCAGTCTCGAGCTCGGTGATCCTCATCAGCAGGTCACTCTGGGTAACCATCATTTTCCCCATTTTTTTCTCGACCTCACATTGCCTACAGTTCACATCAGCCTCTTCTTCTTCCGCTTCTTCCTTCTGAAACGTTGCCTGCGCACTGAAGAATATATTTCTCTCAGAAAATGCAATACCAACCAGCCCAAGTAGCCACTCTTTTGCTCTTCCCCGTATTGACGACGCACTTGACTGTCTTCATAGCGCCACCTCCTTTTCATATCTCGACCACCAATCCTGTACTGGCAGATTGCTTTAGACAAAGTTTATCATGAAAAAACTGCATTAGTTACCCCCGGCGGCCTTTACCGATTCAAGGTCATGCCGTTTGGCCTCTGCAATGCCCCAGCAACCTTTGATAGAATGATAGATACGCTATATACTCAAGAATTTAAATGGGCGACTTGCTTGTGCTACTTCGATGACGTGATAATCTTCTCACCCACCTTCGCCACACACCTTGAACGCCTTTCTACCATTCTATGAATATTCCGACAAGCCGGCCTCCAACTAAATTCCTCGAAGTATCACTTCGGTCTTCGTCAAATTACTGTGTTGGGTCACCTTGTTAACGCTACTGGCGTACGACCATACCCAGCGAAAGTACGAACTGTAACAAACTTCCCAATCCCACGCTGTGTCCGTGATGTTCGCAGTTTCGTGGACCTCTGCTCCTGCCATCGGGGGTTCGTGAAAAACTTAGCGGCACTTGTACGACCACTTACCGACCTCTCAAACAAGACGTCCCATTTTATTGCGGCCCTATCCTAGCTGACGTCTTCTCTCAGCTAACCACCGCTCTCACGACAGCCCCTGTTTTTGCACATTTCGATCCCGATGCTTCAACAGAAGTGCGCACAGACGCATGTAGTCACGGCATTGGTGCAGTTTTGGCACAAACTCAGCGGGTCCACGACCGTGTAATTGCGCAAGCACTTCGTCTCTTTTTCTCGACGAATATTGACACTGTAGTAGAACATACTGGAACAGTGACATCAGACGTCAGTGATCATTGCCCTGTATTTATGACGTATTGTGCGAATGCTAAAAAAATTTTTTCTAAATCAAATGTGTTCGCAATACAAGATTTAAGCGAGAAAAACATGGATCTTTTTAAGCATGATATTTCCAAATATGACTGGTCTTTCTTATATGAAATAAGTGATGTAAATGTCGCGTATTCGAAGTTTCTTTCTGCGTTCCTGCAAATTTACAATCTACATTTTCCTTTCAAGAAATTGAGACAGACTAGAAAGATAAGAAAACCCTGGATTACGCAAGAACTTTTTAAAATGATAAAACACAAAGATAAATTGTACCATAGTTTTCTTGCTACACGTTCGCCTGAGGTGCTGATAATGTTTAAAAAGTATCGAAACAAACTGAATGCGCAACTCAGGCGTGCCAGGATTGCTTATCATGAGCGTATGTTTACTGACGCCACGGGTAAACATCCTGATATCTTGTGGAACATAATAAATAAGGTTCTTGGTCGCGAGAAACATTCTGCCGCGCCGGAGAAGTTAATCCACAATAAAACCGAAATCTCTGGTTTAGCACTTGCTAATCACTTTAATGAGTACTTTGCAAGCATAAGCGCGGTACAACAGCCACAACAAGCTCCACCAAATACATCATCGTTTCTTTCCACTCCTAATAGCTTATTTTTAAATCCCACTAATGAATATGAAGTATTTACTACATTTAAGAACCTTAAGAATAGTAAAGCTCTCGATATAGATGACATACAGATAAAGCCTGTGAAGTATGTATTAGAATACATTGCTCCAGCTTTAACACACATCTTTAATTTGGCTTTACAGTATGGAATTTTCCCAGAAAAAATGAAAATGAGTAGGGTAACTGTTATTTTTAAAGGAGGTGACAGAAATGATACGTCAAATTATCGACCAATTTCAATAATTCCAGTATTTTCCAAAGGCTTAGAAAAGATTATTTTTTCGCGTGTTTCAAGTTTTTTTGACAGACACAGTGTTCTATCTGATGCCCAGTTCGGCTTCCGTAAAGGCAGGTCAACGGAAACCGCTTTGCTCACACTCAAGGAATATGTACTGAAAAATATTGAGAGAAATCTTTTCACCTTGGCGCTCTTCATTGATTTTAGTAAAGCCTTCGATTGCATAAATCACAAAATTCTACTGTGGAAATTATCACAGAATGGCCTTAGAGGTATTCCATTAACATTATTCGAGTCTTATTTAACTGATCGCAAACAATCTGTTTGCATAAGAGACGAAAAATCATGTTTTCTTCCCATAATAAACGGTGTACCACAGGGTAGTGTATTAGGTCCGCTGCTCTTTAATGTCTACGTTAATGACATTACTAATATTACCACCTCTGTTCAATTTATCATATACGCGGATGACACTACACTTCTTGTTTCTGGTCCGGATTCACAGAAATTAATGAGACAATGCAACGATCTACTGGTTAAGTTATCTCAATGGTCGATTGCTAACTGCCTTAAAATAAATCCTACAAAAACTAAAGTAATGTTATTTCGCGCTAAAAACAAATCTCTGACTTGCCAACAAACGTTATTATTTGCTGGTAAAGAACTTCAAATTGTTGATGAACATAAATTACTAGGCGTTACTTTTTCTTCGCATCTTACTTGGGATAAACACGTAGAAAATATCTGCAAAAAACTGTCAGCTATAACAGGTGTTTTATCTAGATGTAGGTATCTTCTTCCACCGAAAGCAAAACTTAACATTTATTATGCTCTATTCTTTTCTCATTTAAGTTATTGTAGCTTAGTCTGGGGGACTACTGGGAAAACAAACATTATGAAATTATTTTTACTTCAAAAAAGGATGATTCGGCACATTGACAATATGGGCTTCTTAGAGACAACACGGCCAGCTTTCCTAAATCATAGAATCATTAAAATAGAACATCTTTACACTTTTCGCCTACTTTATTCCTTTTATTTCTCTAAAAAATATCTTCATAATTTTCTTGCGTCTACTGCATCGTTGACACCTAGAATCACTTCCGCCAATACTAGAAATAGTGACATGTGGTATGTTCCTAGATTTCGCAATAATTATAGGCTACAATCATTAGAACACAACTTGCCGCATATTTTAAATAAATACAAAGACGTCAAGTGCTTCTCAGCCAAGGAACTCAGGACTCTCTTTGTTAACATGTGATGACTTAACGTATTACTATTTCCTGCAATTATTGTTTTCTATGTTTCACTTGTCAGAGCAAATTGTGTATGATTTCCTGTCTTCTGCTGCATAGAATTTTTTGTTTTCATTGTTTTTCAATAATTTCAGATATTGTTGTGTACATTTGTGTGAACATTTGTTTTTTTTTTTTATTTTTTTAAATATGTTGCTTTTTTTCGTACAACTGCCACATATGCCTTGTAACGGACCATCGACCCCGTCAAGCTGTTTGACAACAGCTTTTAGTCGATGGTATCCGCCAGAATCTTTGTATTTCTGGAAATAAATCTATTCTATTCTATTCTATTTCTATCTATTCTTTTCGAAGTGTGAACGCAATTACTCGAACTGAACGGGGGTGCCTCGCTATTGTCTGGGCAGTTTCAAAATTCTGCCCTTGTATGTCCGCCCGTTTAGTGTCGTCACAGATCACCATGCGCTGTGTTGGCTTTCTCCTCTGGAGGACCCTACTGAACGACTTGGTCGTTGGGCGTTGCATCTTCAGGAGTACTTCTACTCAGTTGCCTACAAGCCTGGACGCCTTCATCTGGACGCCGATTGCCTGTTCCGCTACCCCGTTGAGCAACCAGACGGATCGGTCGTCGAGCCTAGACCAAGCGTCATGTCCATGTCAAGGTTCATTCAGATTGATGACGAACAGCGTCACGGTGCTTCCCTACAGTCACTCATCGGCCGTGTCAACTCTGCTACGAACGACGCATCGCTTCGCATGTACGTCCTCTTGAATGGCACGCTGCACAGTCGTAGCCTCCAAGCAAATGGCCCTGAGCTCCTTCTAGTCGTGCCAAAACATCTGCGTGCCATCGTGCTGCATGAGCTCCATGACGAACCAACTGCTGGCCAACTGGGTGTATCTAGCACGTACGACCATGTTCGTCGCTGCTTCTTTTGACATGGTCTCGCCAGGTCTGTTCGCCGTTACGTGTCCTCGTGTGATATATGCCAACGTAGAAAGCAACCTACGGCGCCCCAGTTGTACTTCTTCAACCAATCTCCATCCCCACCGAACCTTTCTACCATGTTGGCATAGATCTTCTCGGTCCTCTTTCTGAGTCAAGCTCGCGAAATAAGTAGCTCGCTGCTGCTATAGACTATGCGACTAGGTATGCCATTACTCGAGCGCTCCCCACCAGCACCGCTACTGACATGGCGTACTTTTTGCTTCATGATGTCATCTTGCATGCACCATGGCACTCCTCGCCAATTGCTCACACATAGCGGTTGCGCATTTTTGTCACGAGTAATCGAAGATATTGTGCGCTCTTCCTCGGCGCAGCATGCGTTTACCACTTCCTACCATCCACAAACAGCCTCACCGAGTGCCTAAATCGCACCCTCATGGACATGCTCACAATCTATATGTCCTCCGACCACCATAATAGAGACCTAGCGCTAGCTCACGTGGCCTTCGCGTACAATACTTCGCGCCATGACACCACTAGTTATTCACCCTTTTATTTGTTTTATGGCCGTGATCCAAGGTTACCATTAGACACCTTACTTCCGGTTACTACAAGTCTGTCATGCTATTGCTCGTGCTGATCGCGCACGCAGATCGCCCGCACTATCGACTTCACAGGCCACCCAGAAAGTCATCTACAACAGCCGGCATGTCGACGTTCGCTTATCACCCGGTTCTCAAGTTTTTCTGTAGTGCCAAGTTCATCGAGTTGGATTATTAGCGAAATTATCCAGGTACACGGGTCCTTGCCGTATCGCCCGCCAGGCGAACGACGTCCCCTATGAGATCACTCCTGCATCTGAAACCACCCTGCCGGCAACCACGCCCAGTGTGTAGTGCACGTCAACAGGCTAAAACCCTACCACCTGCCTTCCAAGTACCGTACCTAATGTGCACCGAGACGGCGCTTCTACCGCCGGGGCTTAAATATCAGTGATCAGAAGATGAGAACGAAGAAGTGGGCTGGCTTGCCCGCAGTGCGTGCTGTGTTCTCTCTTGTTCGGCGTTAATACACTCGCTAATAGTCACAAACATGTCTCATTTTACGGGGCCCCGCGGCAGTGGTCTTGTGGCTAAGGTACTGTGCTGCTGACCCGCAGGTGGAGGGATCAAATCTTGGCTGCGGCGGCTGCATTTCCGATGGAGGCGGAAACATTGTACGTCCATGTGCTCAGATTTGGGTCACGTTAAAAAACCCCAGGGGGTCAAAATTTCCGGAGCCCTCCACCACGGCGTCTCTCATAATCATATCGTGGTTTGCCGACGTTAAACCCCACAAATCAATCAGTCAATCTCATTTCACGGGACTACATAAATAGCTTGCCGTTCGAACGTTGAGGGACGTGCTTCTTGGTTTGTAAGTAGTTAACGGCTCGCACTCACGACGCAGAGGGCCTAAGTTCGATTCCGCGTATTTAGTCTTTTTCTGGATTTCTTTTCTCTTTTCTTTCTTGCATTTATATATATATATATATATATATATATATATATATATGTGGGATCCTCATCCTTTGGGAACTCATCACCTGATGAAGGGAGGACCCATCCCGAAATTGTTGGAAAATAAATATATTTATCCTTGTTGACAACGCTCCCGTTGTGCCATATCCCATACCTTCACGAAGACTAACTGGCCCATTGAATTGTTACTCCCACTATATATATATATATATATATATATATATATATATATATATATATATATATATATATAAAGTGTCAAGACGAAGAAAGACGCTGGGGCTCGGGCGCGTGAGGAGCTAAGGGAAGGTAGAGGAAGAAGAAGACAGAATAAAAACAGCTGGCCCAGGATCGGGTGTTGTCTCTTGTTCTCTGTCTAGTACATCACAATGGCGCAGCCGACAGGCAGTCTTACGTCCCGGCTTCGTCATCCAGGACAGCCGCAATAACCGCCGCTTGAGTACGGCGTCAAGGCCTCCTCGCCGGCTACAGTACACGTTACCGGTACCATTTCACAAGGACGCCCTCCACGTGTCCTTGGCTATGGATTCTGCTCTCAGCGCAAGCCGCCAAGTGAACCCTCTGCGGGAAGCCACCGGTACGTGTCTTCGTGGTTCGTCGGCAGTGCGGGCTTCTCCATCGAGGAATGCCGTTCACGCTTCCTTAGCAATGGGGTCCCACCCGCCGCTTCAGCTACCCTTCAAACCACCAGTGGACAGCGTCCAGGCCTCCCGTGGGGTTGTAGGGCATGACCTTATTGATACCCTGCCACCGTTTTGCGGCAGGGATCCGCACCGGCTCCTGTCCTTTGGGAATGCCGCTCACGCTTCCCATGGCCTACAGTCCCGTTGCCGCACTCTTTCAACATACGAGCTGCCAGGGAACGCCGTCCAGGCTTCTCTGCTCGTCAACCTCACCGGCGTGAGTGCTGCAAGCGTTACTCATTCGGAGACTGCAATCACCAACGCTTCGGACTTCACACACGACAGCGCCGCGAACATGCGGCGTACCATCACGCTGCTCCGCTTCAAGACTAACGAACTAACAGCGTCACTCTCCGAGCGAGCTCCTACAATGTTGCCAGAATTGCGTGCCACTAACACCGTGTTGGATGTAGCTGCCTCGCACGACCTTGAGGCAAGCCCATCGGAGCAACGCAGGTAGCTTTGGGGCACCCTCCTGCAGCTCTCAGACAAACTCGACGGCGTTGCCTCAGTGATATCCGCACTCTCACGTGCCGCCCCACCATCGCCGTCCCCCTATGAACTGCCGGAATTCGACGGGGTCCGGAACGACGCCGACAGCTGGGTGGCAACCGTCAACACGCTAGCAATGCGCGCGGCCTGGACAGAGAATCAGAAATGGTATGTGGCCATAGACCGTCTTCGGGAAGGTTCAGCGGCGTGGCACCGGTATGAGGGTTGGAAGCAGCAGTCATCGGCAGAGTGGAGCGTCAAGCTCATAGCTGCTTTCGGTCCGATTCCCTGTGCCACCTGCCCATGTAACTCGACCGTCTCTCAGGACGGAACTCGGGAAAAGCCCAACCTAGAGGATGCTGTTCGAGCCCCTACCATCCTGTCATCTCTCAATGACCAAGATGTAGGGAACAATTACGATCGTGTAACTCAGCCTTGCACAGGCATTTCTGTTGTCATGGAGCAGCGGCCCGATGCTGTACCTGTGTCCTGTAGGTCTCTCACGGCAAGTTTCGCAGAACGCCCTGCGACAGGCCCCAACGAACGCCATCCGGAGTCGTCAGACCATTCGGTAGACGCTGAGGCGCCAGCCTCCATCTTACTGAACATCCTACCACGTCATCAAACGCACGTGCCTGTAGATTTCACCACGCTCATCTTTGACCAGACGGAAGCGGGTCTGGACGCTTTAAATGATTCAGTAATGGAACACGAGAGCATTTCCGCCTTGCAAAAGGACGCCTCTCAAGAAATCAAGTATATCAAGGAGTTTTCTGCTGCTGACCCTGACCAAAGTGACCACAATCCTCCTCTGCAGGTAGTGCATCGGTATTAGACACAATAATACCACCACCAGACCTTCCTCAGGAGATACTGTCCTCACGCTCGTTGTCGTTTGAGGACACGGAGGCGCTCACATCTATAATACCAGACACAACTGAACCCTACCAGACCATGATCGTCGTAAACAAAATGCACTCTTTACCGCTTCAAAAAGCAGGCCTTTCTGAGGATGCGAACAAGATCCGCTGTAACCTCACACAGCCGTGTTTGCAGACGACTCTTGCATTAATTTTCGAAGACGCACATACGCTAAGCCGCGCAGCCACTTGGCTCCCAAGGAATGTTTCCTTTGAGAAATCCAGACACCTAGCCAGGCTGAAGCCACTGACATTGAGAACTTGTCGAGGACCAGCCCTCGTGCTTTTCCCTCCCAGGACACCAAGTCTGCACGCGACAGTTCGCCAGAAGCCACCAGCTGGACAACTTCAGAGAGTTCTGCTGTGGTATTGATGCCCAACCATGAGCTGCGTTGCAACTCATTTCGAGAAATGGCACAAACGTCCACACGGCTGCCTCACAGAGCGTCCCGCTGCAGTTAAGTCTACCAACGGCGGTGGGACAAACACCAGCATTTCCACGTTACTCTGCGACCTTGGTGGAACAGTCAGGGTCGTCCACCTGGGCGGTGTACTACGAGTTGTCAGGAAACTTTGTACCATGGACGAGTTCAAGCACAGCAACAAAGCCAATTTCGCCCACCAGAATACACACTGACAGATCTGCAAGCAGAGACGCACCGTGGCCATGAGCGCCCTATGCGAGGCAGCCATGCCGCCCACCAGAATGCACACTGACAGATCTTCAAGCAGAGGCGCACCGTGGCGTAGACCTACCAGCTCAAGGCAGCGAGTGTGTCCATCAGAGACGCTTCCCCCAGACCGTCACTCCATGTTGCATTGTGGTTTGGGACGACCACCACGATGCAGCCAAGCCCACCCAGCAGAAACTTTGCCGCCAGCTCCGCGCGCGCGCAGTCATGGCCGACTGTCAAGACGAAGAAAGACGCTGGGGCTCGGGCGCGTGGGCAGCTAAGGGAAGGTAGAGAAAGAAGAAGGCAGAATAAGAACAGCAGGCCCAGGATCGGCTGTTGTCTCTTGTTCTCTGCCTAGTACATGCATTTCCGATGGAGGCGGAAATGTTGGAGGCCCGTGTGCTCAGATTTATATATATATATATATATATATATATATATATATATATATATATATATATATATATATATATATATATATATATATATATATATGTTCGGTGAGTGACGGCGATGCCAACGTCGACGGCTAAATTCAGCCGATAGTGTTCATATATTTGCTACAGCAATAAAATACTAAGATAATCGCTGCGTACAGACAGTGAACGGTGAGAGAAGTGGAAGTGCTTAATGCTGCAACAGAAAATTGGTGATACCAGGTCTGCTTCCCGCAATGTGCGCTTATGGGAAAAGTACTTAGAAGAGGGTATGTGCATGTGAGCCTGCATGTTCGCACGTCTTCGTGTTTCAGTGTGGTTACAACTTTGATCATAGTTCCTTACAACTGGCTAAAATAGTCACCATACTTGACGGCCTGCCAGGATGTTTCTCAGCAGTCGCTCATTTATATTGAAGGCAGCGTGGGCTCAGCGAGACAAGGGTATGTTTTATATCGCAAGTTCTTAAAGCTGAACGGTTGTTTTCTAAAGTTAGTCGCCGTTTTGTAAAACCGAAAAAACGTGTTCGCTACTCGAGTTTCTGTAAAGTGCCGTTAAATCAGTTTGTTTCTTTCACCGTTTTTCGCACCTCGAAGGCCTTCTAGTACAAGGCTCGTGGCCATGCTGTATTATATTATGGTTAGTTGGTTGCAAAACTTTATTGTATTATATGATAGTACCCATAACAACAGGGAAGGCACATCAAACAACTGGGTACCTCACGATGTTCTCTGTAAACCGAACAACTGCGCTAGCCTGTTTCGCATACTCTAAATATTCCTTTTATCCCTAATATGATTTCTTGTAGCAAGTTCAGTTTCTGTGAACGAATCTGTACAACAAACTGTTTAAAAACCTTGCAAGCCGTAAGTATAGTCAGAAAATAGTAGGGCACTCAATCTTATTACATCAACCCTCACCCTCACCCCACAAGCATGTATATTGGTCTAGAAGAAAAGCAGAGAGGACAACCCACGTTTTTACACGTCAGATTTTATTTCAAACAGCATCTGGCTTTAATTTCTTCATACCATCTTTCCTCCTTTGCTGGAAGCTTGTGTTCTGGCAGGGGGCCTACAATAAAGCAATAAAGTGAAAAGTTATACATGGCGACAACCACATATATACGGAATCCATACAGATTTTCTCTACAAGCACTAAATAAAAACTAAGCTCCTGATATCAAATAATCTTTGTGGCTGGTTATAAAACAAAAAGATGACCAAAATAATGACGCAACACCAATCTACCATAGGGCATATTGGAGTTATGGGCCAACACCCAACTTGCTTATTGCATATATGCTGCACCGTTCTGGACCGATAGACAGACAGAAGGACGGACTGACACCAACAGTAAATCTGTCGCGTTCCATATTATAAAGCGAAATCTTTTTTGCCATTGTTTAGCGAGTTTCGGTGTGGTTCCGCGTGTCATTAAAGGGAAGAACGGATACCCTACGGTAACCCGTACAAAATTTAGTTGTGTCGCAACTGTGCAAGACTACAAGAGTCTAAAGGGGACGCGTTCTTTGGCTCGTCTGTACACCTCTCCAAATGCCCTTAATACAGCACTGCATGGGCCGGGCTGGCCCGGCCAGCGGGCCGGATCGGGCTGGGTGATGGCTAGTTGAATCGGACCCGGGCCGGGCTCGGGCTTGGGAGCTTCGGGCCCTAGTCGTGCCCGGGCATGCGTCAGGCCCGAATCAGGCCCGGGTCTCATAGGTATTAGTATAGCGATTTGTTTGTGGTGTTTAACGTAGTAATCTGACACTATTTAAAACGCTGCAAATGAGGGTTTCGGGTAATCTAGAACACTAAGTCCACTAAGCCTACCCAGAAATTGCACTTTACACGATGGCTAGCGTTTTGCTCCATCGGCATGCTAAACGTTATTTCAAGAAACCTTATATGAGCTTACACCATTGATTAAAAGACGCTCTTGAGTACCGTGTATTGAAAGGCTTACAAGGTGACATTGCTGCAAGAAACACGATACGTTGCTTATAGTAGTGTGTATATTGCTATATGCATGTTGAGATTTTCTGGGACGATGCGCGTGTGTGCCTGATGAAGAGGACGAATGGTGGTCTACCGGTCACGCCGCTGCTGCTGCTGCTGGTTTGAAATATACTTCATGCACAGCCTCGTCGATGCAGCGTCTCTCTTCCGCAACATATTTAATAGAGGTAGAACGTAACCCATTCTCACCCCGAAGCTTCGCAGTGGCCGCACCGTCCAGCCTCCTGCCATGGCTTCTAATGATAACAACCCGTCACCGCCATCAGCTGGCGCACCAGCTACTACGTACCTTGCGATGTCCCACCCACGCGATCCCGGTACGTTCTCCGCTCAGGCTGGCCTTGACGTCGACTACTGGCTCCGCATGTACGAGCGTGTTAGCCTCTCTCACCGATGGGACCCTACCATGATGCTCGCGAACGTATTATTTTACTTGGATGACACCCCGCGTGTGTGGTTCGACGCTCATGAGGCCGAGCTCACCAGCTGGGACATCTTCAAGGAGCGACAATGCGACATCTTTGGGGACCCGTTCGGTCGACAAACGGAAGCACAAGAACTCGCCACCCGAGTACAGTCATAACCGAGTCGTATGTCTCATACATACAGGACGCGCTCGCGTTGTGCCGCAAAGTGGACGAGCAAATGACCGAGAGCGACAAGGTGGGCCACATACTCAAGGGCATCGCGGACAATGCTTTCAACTTGCTCGTGTACGACAACGTCATGACCGTCAATATCATAATTAAGAAAGGACCGCTGCTTCGCAATGGCCAAAAACCACCAAGTTCGGCCTCAATTTTCACGGCTCCCTAACACAGCTGTCACGTCAACCTGTACCAATCTCGGTGCCGCACCACTGTTGCACGAGAATGTTACAGGCGTCATTCGGCGCGAGCTTGAGGCGCCGTTTAATGCACTTCCACTCGACCAGGCTACCGTGCAAACACCTCCGGCGGTATCAGTTATTAAGGCAGTCATGCGGTGAGAAATCGCTAACCTTGGTTTTCCTGTCACCTGCTCCGTTTCCCGACCGGAATACAGACCGATGCCAATAAATGCACCACGCCACGACCCGTACTCTCTGTCCAAATACCGCAATTTGACGGAATGTAGAACAGCATATGACGCTATCACCGAGTTGGCCATGTCTCCCACTACTACCGCAGTACTTGGAAGCAACCCCCCCCCCCCCCTTGGAGCCAATTTTCTTCTTCTCCTCGGCCATATATGGACCCCCGTCGGTATTCGCACAGCCGCGAGTATCCTGCTTCCGACGCACCTTACAGCCGTTCTACCGCTCGTTCACCGTCACCGCAACGACGCCGTTCTCCATCTCTCCAACCCCGCCGCTATCCATCGCCGACTAACTATGGATGTTCCCGGATGGAAAACTAGATTGTGCAGCTCCTGGAGATAGTGCTGCATCAAGTGCGACTGATCCGAATCCTCCGTTAACGCTACCTTCTAATAAGAACTTGCTGGAAGTGCATGTGGACGGTCTTTCTTAGACGGCTTTAGTTGACACTGGAGCTCAGGTGTCTATAATGAGTGCTCGTCTCTGTCGCCACCTCAAAAAAGTACTCATGTCTGCCGCAACACAAGCCGTCCGTGTCGCCGAAGGTGGAACTGTGGCCGTCATTGGAATGTGTACCGTTCCTGTTAGCCTTGCCGGCCACCATGTTCCTGTTTTTGTTTACCATGCTCGAGAAGTGCCCCCATGACCTCATCTTCGGGATGGACTTCTTATCGACGCATTCTGCCCTCATCGACTGTTCCGCCGGCACTCTCTGCTTAGAACTTTCTCTTCTTCCAGATTTTTGCCCCAAGCTGCCGAAAAGCCTCTGTACCACAGACTTAAGTTGGATACAACCAAAAGCCCTCAAATTCATTGAGATGGCAACAATTTCACCCGTTGTTGACGGTTATTATGTCGTCACGCCTATTCCTGATGTTCTCCTGGCGCGCGACATCACTGCGTCACACTCCGTCGTAACCATGGCCTCTAACCCAACACGTCTGCCAATTATCAATTTTGGTTTCACGCAGCAAGTACTACCACACGGAATTTAAGTCGCCACGCTTCGACCCTTAATAGACGCCATGTCACCGCTTTTGCGGCAGACGCATGCTCTGATCTTTCATGTCACCCGCAGGATGCCACATTGTGGCCTTGCGCCCTATGATCGACTCGAAACTCAAACCTGAGCAATCAGGCGCCCTATTCCGCCTTCTTGCTTCCCACCACGACATATTTGACATCGAAATCAGTCCACTCAGTCAGACTTCCCTTGTGAAGCACCGCATTAATACTGGTGATTTTCCATCCATTCACCGCCGACCATACCGGGTAGAGCGTAAGGTATTTCAAGAAGAAGTCAACAAGATGCTAGCCAAAGGAAATATTGAACCTTTCTTGAGCCCTTGGGCGTCTCCTGTTGTGCTCGTCAGAAAGAAAGATGACACGTGGTGCTTCTGCGTCGATTACCACCATCTTAATCGAATCACGAAACAGGACGTTTCTTCTTTGCCCCGAATTGATGACGCCCTCAATTGTCTTCATGGCGTGCGATACTTTTCTTCAATCAACCTACGTTCTGGCTATTGGCAAATTGCGGTGGACGACAAAGACCAAAAAAAGAATGCATTTGTAACTCTCGATGGCCTATACCAATTCAAGATGATGACGTTTGGGCTATGCAACGCCCCAGCCACATTTGAGCGTATGATGGCTTCACAATTACAAGAGTTCTAGTGGTCAACACGCCTGTGCTACCTGGATGAAGTCTTTGTATATTCGCCTACATTTGAGACACACCTCCCGCATTTGTAAGTGGTTCTCGACATCTTCCACGCTGCTGGCCTTCAACTCATCTCGTCAAAATGTCACTTCGGCCGCCAGCAGAATATGGTGTTGGGTCCCCTCGTCAACGCATCAGGTGTGCACCCTGACCCGGAGAAAATTCGTGCCGTCACGAGCTTTCCTGTACCCTAGTCTGTCAAGGACGTCCGGAGGTTTGAGGGACTTTGTTCCTCTTTTAGAAGGTTCGTGAAAGATTTTGCAACGATCGATCAACCGCTCACCAATCTTCTGAAGAAAGACGTGACTTTTACGTGGTGTTCCGCCCAAGCTGCCGCTTTTTCTCACCTCATCACCCTCTTTAAAACTCCACCTATATTGGCCCACATTGCCTCTCCCGCTCCGACAGCAGTCCGAACCGATGCAAGTGGCCACGGGATTGCAGCCGTCCTAGCCCGACGCAAGCGGGGACACGATCGAGTTATCACCTACGCTAGCCGCCTACTCACAGCTGCCGAGCGCAACTATTCAAAAACAGAGCGTGATTGTCTTGCTCTTGTCTGGGCTGTCACGAAGTTCCGCCCATATTTAAATGGCACAAGTTTCTCTGTAATAATGGACCACCATCCACCATGCGTTATGTTGGCTTTCGTCACGTAAGGACCCTACTGGCCGGCTCGGGCGCTAGACTCTGTGACTGCAAGAGTATAGCTACACGGTGACGTACAAGTCCGGACGCCTACATCAGGACGCAGACTGCCCTTCCCGCTACCCGGTTGCTGAGTCGAGCACTATGCCTGACACTGACACCGAGCCTTGCGTCTTTTCCCTTTCGCAAATGACATGCATCGGTGACGAGCAGCGCAATGATGCGTCGTTGCGTGCTATCATTTAGCGCCTCGAATCACCATTTTCCAATCAGCCCCATCGCTCATTCGTGCTACACGATGGTGTATTATACCGCCAATTTTTTTAGCTGGATGGATCGGCCCTGATGCTTGTAATTCCAAAACACCTTCGCTCGGAATTTCCGCATGAATTTAATGGCCTTCCGACTGCTGGTCACCTTGGTGTGTCACACACTTACGACCGAATACGCCGACGCTTCTTTTCGCCAGAGCTTGCGCGCTCGGTCAGAAGATACGTTGCGGATTGTGAGAAATGCCAACGCCACAAAACACCATCGACAGTTCCCGCCAGATGCCTTCAACCACTTGACATTCCGTCAGAACAATTCTTTCGCGTTGACTTGGACCTACTTGGTCATTTCCCCTTGTCTTCCTCGGATAACCAGTGGATAGCCGTGGCCACCAACTACGCCACGCGCTATGCCATCACACGAGCTCTTCCAACAAGATGCGCCACAGATGTCGCCGACTTCCTCCTGAAGGACGTGATTTTGCAACGCGGAGTCCCACGGTAGCTGCGCACAGACCGCGGGCGTCGAAGGTCATAGCCGACATCTTGCAGTCCTGTCAATCGAGACGCAAGCTGACTACGTCATACTACTCGCAAACCAATGGTCTCACGGAGCGTGTAAATCGAACTTTTACAGACGTGCTCGCTAAGCATGTTTCTACCAACCACACCGACTGGGATCTCGCGTTAGCGTACGTCACATTTGCCTACAATTTTTTTCGCCATGACACTGCTGCCTACTCCCCAGATTTTGTTATTCGGCCGAAAACCTACATTACCCCTAGATACAGTCATTCCGTCTACCGCGAGACCGACCAGCGAATATACCTTTGACGCTATCACTCGGGCTTATCGCGCACGCGAAATCACCCGCACTCGCTTTCTGGCCTCTCAAGAGAACCAGCGGCGTTTGTACGATCAACGGCACCGTGACGTACAGTTTTTACTTGGTTCATTGGTGCTGCTGTGGTCCCCGACCCGCCAAGTCGACTTGTCGGAAAAGCTTCTTTCCCGCTACACAGGTCCGTACCGAGTCTTTCGTGAGGTTACTCCTGTGACATACGAAATTGCCCCTGCTGCCTCATCGCCTTCGACTGCCCCACAGACCACCGATATCGTACATGTGGCACGCTTGAAGCCTCACCACTCTCCTGCTGACGTTGATATCTATATGCACCGAGACGGCACTTCTGCCACCGGGGATTATGCTACATGCATGTTGACATTTTGTGGGACGATGCGCGTGTGTGCCTCATGAAGAGGACAAAGAGTGGTCTCCGCTTGGTGTCTCGCCTACCGGTCACGCCACTGCGGCTTCTGGTTTGAAATATATTTCATCCACAGCCCTGTCGATACGGCGTCTCTTCCATAACGATAATATGTACGCGTATCTTGGGAAACATTCCGAGTATGCAGCTGAGTTCTCACGTCCACCGCTCTTGTTTCCAGCTGCGTGACGGCGTAGACTAGTATACGCAACCAGTGAGACATTAGTATATAAGGAGCTACTTTTCTTGCACTAGAAGTGCATGATGTGGAGTGACTCATTTCAGATGTGCCTATCGATGCCAATGTTGCCGATTTGCTGTGCTAGTGAAGCAGTTTCATATGTAGCATCTGGTAATTAGCAAAGAATGCTTAACTTGCATTGCCATTGTGTACAGCATACTTTAGGGCTATTTTTGGCCTCCTTTGTCTTTGCCATATTTCGTCACTTATTCATAGGTGTACTGATTTGCCAAAGCGCAAGCGCACTGCGCTAAAAACGTGAAAACTCTCCCGCGAATAAAGTGAATAAAATATCTAAAAAAGGGTATGATTATGTTGATGATTTGCTGCAGTATCCTTTGTAACGAAGAGGTCCACTGTCACGGCCGTATCAACATATTTTTTGCATACATTTCTAAAGGCTCCAGTGACCAGCCATGCTAAGGATTTTTCAATTCTTTGAAGCTTCTTTCCCTAGCTAATTCCGTTTTCTGATATCAAAGAAAACCAAACGCATCAAAATAGGCGACAAGATTCCAAGTTCTTGTAAAATATTATAGTATATAGGTTGTACGTGCGTAGCTAATCTCTGCTTGATGTCTGCAGAGCTCTAACTTCTTTGCCTCGCATAGTTTCGCAAGCTTCATAGTCGCTACATTTTCGGGACATGAAAGGGCGCGTGCACTGAATGATGTATGTTTGTTAAAATTTCCTAGAATACCTGTCGCTTTGTTCGTCTAAGTGTGTCTGGCGGACATGTGGCTTTAATTTGCGAATTATTTTTTTTTCGTGCTTCAGGAACCATTATCTATCTGTTAGCGTGATAGCGTTAGAAAGCTCATGTCATTGAGATTGCGCCATTGGCTTCGGCACCGTTGGTTGTGAGCGAAAAATTGAGAAATAAGCAAATAAAATAACAAATCAAATTTGGGGTCACAGTGAAGTTCAAACACGGGTCGTTCGCCTGGCAAGCAGATGTCTTTCCACAAGGCCACGATGCTACTTGCAGCTGCTGCGGGAAACAACACTACATAATTGCCATGTAGTGGAAGGAGAGTCCTTAACTCATTTCGTTCGACAGGTGTCATGACGAAAACGAGTCCATTCGGCGTTTTGTCGGCGCATTTGGGACGCCATGAAACTACGTCGAAAAAGGCCAGGATAGTGCAGCCATCGCCCCTAAAAACAGACCAAAACTTTCAAACAGCTTTAAAAATGGACAATTATGTTCATCTAGCGGAAAACATATCATGCATTTCCAGAGCCGTAGAGGAGGCGATGCGTTTATCCCGCAAGCAGCAAACGCTAAATAATGTTGTGCCATCTGTGAGGCACTTGGAGGCTCTTTATGACAGAGGGGAGTGGCCACACTTCTCGCAGGGGCGTCTGCCTACGCAGGCGTTTGGTGTGTAGCGACACCATGGACCCGAGCTAATGGGGGGGGGGTCGACTTTTTCCCACGCCTCGCTGTGCGTGGCTTAGTCGTGTCTGTGGAAAATAGGATCCTGCTGGTTGAGTCGTCGTTGGGTGATCGGACCTATGAGCCCCCCCCCCCGGCATAGGCAACACGCTTCTTTGGCCCCGGCTTCACGTAGACGGCACCCCTGGGCTAGGGGAAATTGGCAGTCGCATTTTCCTATCTCTCTTCTTTGCAGCTTCATCTTTATCTCTCACACTTAGTCTGTCCTGTCTACTCCTCTTCTGTTTACCTTCGATTTTCCTGGGGCAAGGGTTAACCCTGTGTAAAGAGCCTACCTTGGTCTAGACGCATCGGGTCATGTTAGTGTTGTACGCCTGACGTATGCAAGCTTTCAGCATCCACAAACTTGCAGCGTCCCCTTGTTGGGCTCCGAGGTGAGGGCCGCCAACGCTGCTGAATAAAACTTGATAAATCAGATGCTTGGGCTAGTTGGTGACTGGGAATCAACATGTTTCCACGGTGTAAGACTACGAGTAGTTATGATGTAACTACAGAAGAAGAGACAAAGACATAAAGAGCACTAGTCTCTGTCCTTGTTTCTTCTGTAGTTACGTCGTAACTACTCGTAGCCTTGCACTGAGCAAATATGTTGGTGAATAAAAATAGGACCGGCATGCTTTGAGCATTCCCCCTACTCACTGATCGTACCTGCTTGAAGCGGGTACGCGCCGATGCATGAATTTTTTCAACCAGCCAACAGAAAAATTTCCTCACTTCCACGTCATTTACTGTGAGAAAACTGGAAAGCAAGCCAGGATCGTATCTCCTTTTGTTGTTGCCAGATTTCTTACCGAAACTCTCGGGGCTGGATACAAGGTAACCAAAATGTCTAGCGGAGGCCTCCTCCTCGATTTTCAGGACAAAGAACAATTTGAAAAGTTAGATGGCCTCTACTCTTTCCGGGACGTACCAATCACCGTAACACCACACAGATCAATGAACATAAGTCGCGGAGTGGTATCTGACGCAGACTTACTCTACCTGACCGAAACTGAACAGTTGGAGGGGTGGAAGAGCCAGAATGTGACTAACGTACAGAAAATTCTTATAAGAGATAACAAGGAAACACCAACGAAACACCTATTACGTTTGTTTCCAGTAAACAGCCAGAATCCATTCAAACAGGGTACACGAAGACCTCTCTCAGGCCATACATACCAAACCCTCGTCGTTGCTTCCAATGCCAGAGATATGGCCATGGCTCTAAATGCTGTCGTGGTCGCCAGACTTGTGCACAATGTGGAGTCCTAGGCCACCTGTCTGAGAACTGCAAACAACCGCCACACAGGGTAAACTGTGAAGGAAACCATGCCGTGTATTCATGCTCCTGTGTATACTAAAAAAAAGAGAGATAATCACATTGAAGAAGAAGGAGAACACTTCGTTTAAGGAAGCATGGCGAAGAATCTCATCATTTTATGGAACTACATATGCTGATGCGGCGCGTCAGGGGTCACTGCCGCACCAGCCCACGTCACTCGTTCAGCCCGCGCATAGCGAGCCGGTGGTCGTGGCACCTGCCCCCAAGGCGGCTGTTGTCCAGACTACTCCGTCTACGCGCGAACAGAGACCGGAGACACGAGGGTGCTCAGGTCTCAAGGCCTCACCTCAACAGGCGAGGCCCAGAATTTGAACTACCAGCTCCCACGTGCGGGCATCTAGAGCCTCCGAGGATGCAATAATACGTCATTACCCTTGGTGCCGAAAGAGCAGCGTGGCTCCTTGGAGCTCACCAAGAAAACAAAGCAGATAACCGGGCCTGGTGACGGCCCTGTTACTTGAATTCAAACTCCCCGCCCAAACAGCCACTCGCTTTTCGAACACACAGCACAATTTTACATTCACCATTACCACTCAAGCTATGCATTGGAATGTCAGTGGTCTTCTAAGAAACCTTGACGACGTCCAAGATTTTTTACACGAACACTCACCAGAAGTGCTGTGTGTACAAGATACACATCTTAATTCAAAACACACCAACTTTCTTCATAAATACGTTTTTTTTTTCGAAAGTACCGTGATGATGCCATGACATCAACCGGAGGTGTTACCATTATAGTGAATCAGGGGATGACATGCACACACTTTCAACTCCGATCATCTCTTGAGGCAGTGGCTGTGCGAGCTGTGCCTTTCACCACAATGATCACAATTTGTACTCTTTACGTATCTCCGACCTACTACCTACAAAAACATCCCTTCCAGTCCTTAATAGACGAACTTCCGGAGCCTTATGTTCTCCTTGGAGACATGAATGCGCATAGCAGACTATGGGGTGACTCGTTGCGACGTGCGAGGTCGGCTGATTGAACAGTATTTCTCTCGTCGAGCGTGTGTCTTCGGAGTCGAAAAGAACCAACCAACTATAATTTCGCATAATAATACCTTCTCCTCCATATACCTACGCATAGTATCTTCGTCTCTTGTGCTTCTACTCCAGTGGAAAGTCATCAGTAATCCGTACGGAAGTGACCGCTTCACCGTAGTTTAGAGCACAACTACAGCAACTGAGTGTCCACCACGGGTTCTCAAATGACTCATAAACAGAGCCGTCTGAGAACAGTTTTATACCATCGCTCGTTTAGGTTGGAGTGACATATGTACTTTGAGCATTGATGCTGCTCTCAACTACTTCACAGCATTTTCAAGACAACTACTTCAAGACAAGTACACACACTTCCACTTGTAAACACACAGGGTGATTACTTTGGAAGATCAGGCAAACATCCTTAGTGCACGCTTCGAACGGGTGTTCAGCTCATCACAATATACTGACGCTTTTCAAAAATACAGACGAAGAATAGAAAAACAGAAACTCGAACACACATTTACTAAATACGAGGCTCGTAACCAAGCTTTCAGCTTAGCTATGCTCCAAACATCACTCAACTCCAGCAGTGACTGCGCCCCAGGTTCTGGCCGCGTGGTGTATATATTTGCTAAAAAAATCTAAAAATATATATATCAATAGGCAATATGCGAAATTAACAGCGCCATCTAGTGAACCTAGCAGGTACCATATCCGCCATTTTTATGCTGGCGAGGCTTGACCACTACGCGCGGGCGACCATTAACTTCTGATGGCTTTTTCACACGCAACGCGCCTTTGTCTGTCTGGCAGGGTGGATGCGGGAGAGAAATTTTATTGTCTACGGTCTCCTCTTAGCTCACCACAACACCTTTGGGTGACTGGGCTTTTCGGACAGCACTCCGCCTGCGACGAAAAATGCGAGCCGGACTCCAGCTTCGGGCACGTGGGAAAATGCAACGGATGGGCAGTTAGCGAAGGAGTTACGTCGTCTGCCATCCGTTCGCGCCAGAGGCGTTGGCAACGCTTTGAATACGGCGGCGGGGACGTGCCCACTATCCAGATAGTGATGCGTGCTCTGACACGGGTGTTTATAAAACGCTGCTTTATTATGAAAGTGCCGTTTAGAAACGCAGCGGAGGATGCAATGAGCGGTCGGTGTAACTTCGAGTGGGTATACTTAGAATTGAGAAGACGCGCTCCAGCCAGTCGAGTAGTGTCACTTCGCCTGGTAAACTCGCTTTGTGGTCAGTGTAGGCGGACCGTGGGTGTTTAATGCAAGCGAATAAGGGTGACATTGACATGTCCATGCCACCCTCACGTGGACTCCGCCAGTCCATGTTCTGCATGGCCATGGGCCTGATGCCTTGTCGTCGGGGGTGCCTCCATTGCTGTGGCAACTCTGTGCATGAAAGCTCTGGTGGTGCCTCTTGGAAGCCCTTCTGCTTCAGCAGAAGAAGGACGCGCCGAGCCTCAAGAATGTGGCTGCACGCACCACCACTCCCAGCGGGGCGCTCACAAGTAGAATCAGCCACTGCTCCACTGTCAGTTTTCAAAGCCAAGCAGAATTTGTACGGCCGGCCACTCTTCTTCTGGCTTCGGTAGCACGTGCCACGTGCATAGACAATTCCGAGACTGTAAGAACAACAACAAAAAAAGAACTTTGTAAGCTGCACACAGTCAAGCTTGCCGTCTTTTTACCGAGTGCCATATCACAAGTACGAATAAAGCTGTCGTGGCACTTGCCAAGACAGCTTTATGCAAAGCAACAAGATTATGCAACTTACTCTCCACAAAGCACTGACTATGTCATTCGGGAATATCCCTGCGCAGCTGACGTTACAGTGCAAAAGTACAAAACCTGCATGAAGTGCTTCGATGTGAACAACCTCTTGTGTAACATCAAAAACACTGGTTTTTATTTACGAGTTGGAAAACCACATGCCAATAAAAATCTCCGAACTAACGTGCACCCAATGAATCAGGTTTTTAAGAAGTCTCGCTATTAACTTACGTTGGCGCTTGTGGTGGATCAGTTCTGTTCTTTCTAGCTGTCCTTGTAGACCCGTTTAGTCTAAATGTTTAGTGAGCAAACTAGCGTACGTCGTTTTTCGTACAAAGCAGCATGCACAGTCATAAAGGCAGCACATTAATATTGGACCAGTATTGCATATGTGCGGACGTGAAATTTGTTTGCGCAAAAAACTGTTTTCATAGTACCCATGTCTTTCGAGGCATGCACGCTGAACCACCGGAACGGCTGCGAAGTTCCTATGCGACCACGCCGGCTGATTGGACATGCTAAAAATAAACGCTAAAACATAGCCTCCTCTTGCAAAACCATAATGACAAGTTATCCATGCACGCGAGCACGTGCAGTGAAAGAAACACGCAGTGACATGACCGACCTCGCCGAGAACGCCCGCACGACATTAACATCGGCGGCACTATTTGTACGTTGCTCCAAAAGGAAAAGCACTGCATGCTTTCAGAAACGTCGCTTACGTACCTTGTGTCACAGGCATTGGTTACAATCGACAACGGCAAGGTGTACGCTTCCACGGCGAAGGCACAAGATTTGGTTTGCTGCTTGGATGACGTCAGAGCCTGGTTTATAAAGTCCGCTACAGTGTCATTCGATATATGTGGCGAAATTCCTAAACAGTTTTCCACACCACATGTTCGGGCACTGGGAAACGTCTTGCTGAGGCTACCGCAGTAGCTCAGCGCAGTGAAGTAAATGTTCAGGCGTCGTACGGCCGTACTAGCGAACGCGTTGCCGTCGACCGCTCGCCCACATTAAAATGGCGGCGGGGTCAAAATGCACAGTGTTGCCAGAGCCCAAAGCAATTTTGCATATGGTCCATTGAAACGCCAAATACCTTTGTACAGCGCCATCCGGTTCTCTGGCGCTAGCTCTACTTCCTAAATAGTTGCTATTATATTCCCATTTTAAAACAGGGCAAGGACCCTTCTTCAGTTTCGAGTTATAGCCCTATTGCACTTTCAAGCTGCTTGTGCAAACTTTTCGGCAAAATGGTAAACTGCCGACGTGTACATTTCCTTGAAAAGCAATTTGCTCGAGCTATTTCAGTGCGGCTTTCGAGAGGCTAGATCCACCACCGGCCCCCTTGTTCATATTGAGGCACAGATCACAAACGCTTTTGTTCATAAGCAATACTCTCTCTCTCTGTGTTCCTCAATATCGCAAAGGCATATGATACAGCATGGCATTTTGGAATATCAAGAGACCTGTCCCACCTTGGCGTGCGTGGCAGAATGTTTACTATATTCGAAAGTTACTTGTCAAATCGGACATTCCGCGATCGAGTAGGAAGCATTCTTTCCCAAACATTTGTCCAAGAAACAGGTGTGCCGCAAGGTGGTGAACTTGGTTACACACATTTAAATGCCAAGCATTTCTTAGCGAACTTCAGTGACTTTGCGCGTATCTATCTATGTATGTATGTATCTATCTATCTATATAGATATATAGATACATACATAGATCTATCTACATAGATCTATCTATACATAGATCTATCTATCATATAGATAAGCGTATCTATATATCTTTCTGTATACCTCTCCCTATATGTAACTCCCCATCCAATTACGCTCAATAAACTGAAACTGCAACTGAAACTGTCTGTCTGTCTATTTCTCTGTCTGTCTATCAGTCTATCTCTTTGTCTAGCCGCTTACGACTTTTAGCTCTCCTGGCCGTTTAGATAATGGTACCGATACGAAACTTGGTATAACCTAACATGATTGTATGAAGAACATATTCGACTAGTAATAACATAAAAATAATGACATAGATGTCATGAATGTCAAGATTTACATTTCATGGCTTTGCAGCTCTTGCGGTGGTTTCGTTCATATTGCATATTGCAAAACTGGCATGGTATGACACGATTGCATGGCGAATACAAGCGACAGACTCTAACATGAAAATCATGACGTGCGTGTCATCTAACAACATGACTACATGCCAAGCTCATCATGCGCTCGAGGGCGTTTTGCTAGCGTCACTTATACCAAATTTTGCATTATGGTACGTGAGTGGATGACGAAGGTATGTGATTGGTGCAAACATGATAAATATGAGATGCGTGTTGTAACAACCTGACTACATGCCACGCTCATGATGCGCTGGCGGCCGTTTCGCTCGCTTCACTTATACCCCATTTGGTATTACGGGACGTGAATGGATGAAGAAGGTATGCTACTGGTGCAAACATGATGAACATGAGATGCGTGTCATGTAACAACATGACTACATGCTACGCTCATGATGTGCTCGCGGCCGTTTCGATAGCTTCACATGTACAAAACTCGATATTACGTGACGCGAACTGGCATTGGTAAATGATACGTACAAACTTTATATTCACGACATGTGTGTCATGTAACAACATGACAACATGCCGCGCTCATGATGCGCTCGCGGCCATTTCGCTAGCTTTACATATGCCAAATTTTGTATTACGTGACGTCAATGGATGACTAAGGTATGTGATTGGTGCAAACATGATAATCATGAGATGCGTGTCATGTGAGAAAATGACTATATGCCAGAGTCAAGGCGCCAATACAGTTAGCCGTTATGCGGTGCGCGCGCTCGCCGGCGTTCATTTCGTCGGGTCACGCCGGCGTTGCGACGCCAGGCGCTGGTTTTCCATATACTCGCAGGCATGCGCCGCGCTGCGTTGCTTTCACGCATGCGCGTTTTAGCGCGTCCGGCGTCCTTCCGTCACGAAAGTAGGGAGACGCAGTGTTGTCTCGGTAAAGCATCGGCGCGAATTTCGCACTGGTTGCCGTCGGGCTGCGTCGACGGACGCTGGTCGGGCCGGTCATACCTGGGGTTAGACTATATAGAGTGCTCGAGTTTTGCTAACGTAGCGTCGCGCTAAAGGGACCCTGGAACACTCTTTCAAGTAGCCATGAAATGAATTAACACCGACTAAATTTCAAGGCCGAAAGGCTGCCGCAGTGACGTCCGAGGTCGGGGGCCCAGTTGCCCAACTCAGCATGCTCAGTAAGACTTTTTTCCACATCTTTTATTCGGCCCAATCAAGCCGCAGCACCTGCGAGAGTGGGAGCGTTGGTTCTCCTAAAACGTGAACGAAACACAGGCTTTCCGCCGCGTTCACGGCGTAACTGGGCCCCCACCCTCTGACGTCACTGCGGCAGCCTTTCAGCCTTGAAATTTAGTCTGCGTTGAATTAATTCACTGGAAAAGCTTATTGCCTCACGAATTCAACGCCGTAAAAATTTTAAGAATCCGTCAGTGTGAATGGAGTTACAAAGGTTTGTCGCATGCTGCAATCACACTCTCTCTTCCCTCTTCGCGAAGAAAACGCTGGAAGCTAAGCAGGGAGAGGTGGCAGGGCCACAGAAAAATGTGACACGCGCTTCGCAACCTTCAGAACTTTTTTTTTCTTCGTGCAGCTTTTTCGGTGTGATCGTGCGCACACGCGTGGACGAGTAGAGGCCTCCCGCTGCGATCTCGGTAACAAGCGAGCGCGCCATGTTCAAATCAGCTAATGGCTGATACATAGGTTGTTGACGTGTGATTTTCGGGCATATAACTCGATTTGTCGAAAGAAGAGAAAGCAATTTTAAGCTGGCTTTGATAATTTATTGTGAATTCCAGGCCGCGTTTTGTGCTAAGATATTTGACTTGCGTGCGGTCGGGAGCCTCCACTACCGATCGGCAGCGTTTTCTCACCATGCTCAAAAAGTGTTGCAAACCGCTTTGAGCACGCGCGCGCGTGAGTGTGTGTGTGGGGGGGGGGTGTAACAAAACATATCAATAAGTATGCATTTTTGAATTCAAGGGCGCACTAGGGGCCGGATTTCGCTATCGCGTTCAACTCTTGAAGGCGAAGCATGAGGGTCCCTCAATGTCAACCTATCTATCTAAGTCTCTCTCTCTCTCTCTCTATATATATATATATATATATATATATATATATATATATATATATATATATATATATATATATATAGAAAGGCAACGTTTTGGCTGCAAGACACTTCTTTTACTTACCGAGCCTCTGCCCCACAACACAGGTCAGATTGATGATGATGAGTATGTACATATGATAAGATGACGCATATGAATACTACTCACACTTATTCCCCCCCCCCCTACGCGTGAGCGACAAGCCCGGACGAATCTTAGACGGGAACAAAACATCGAATGAATGGCTTCAGACGCGATACGTGGACAATCTCCAAACCACGACAGCGACGATTCCAAGAAATGTCGGTGGGAGTGACACGATAGTTCAACGGTGACGTTTGTTCATTGATTGTATAGGGTCCAATGAAGCGTACCTGAAACTTGTCGCACAATCCTGGAGAACGAATGGGCGTCCAAAGCAACACTTCATACCCACAAAAAAGGAGACGTCGCGATGAGAGCTGTTGTAGCGTTGCTTGCAATCTTGCTGATTGGCTTCTGTATTAAGGCGAGCCCATTGTCGACATTCCTCGAGCGTTGTGATGAACTGTTCTGATACGGTTGCCGAGGAGTCAGTTGGAACATATAAAAAAGAGACGTCAATGGTGAATGTCGGTGAACGGCCGTACACGATAGAAAGGCGAGTAGCCAGTAGTTGTTTGAACAGTGGTGTTATGGATAAACGTCACAAAAGGCAAAATTGTATCCCAGTTGTCGTCGTTTGGTGCAATGTACATCGGTAGTATGTCTTTTAGTGGCCGATGAAATCTCTGTCAGCCCATTAGTTTGGGGGGAGTAGGCTGACGTCGTCTTATGTATTGTACTACAGGTTGTGAGCAGGGTTTCGATTATTGTGGACAGGAACGTCCTGCCGCGATCACTCAGGAGGACGCGAGGTGCACCGTGACGCAATACAATGGCGTTGAAAAAGAAGTCTGCGATGTCTGTAGCAGAACTTGTGCGTAGTGCAGCAGTCCCTGAGTACCGTGTCAGCTGATCAACAGCAGTCACAATCCAACGATTACCTACTGGCGTGATGGGGAGAGGCCCAAGTAGTTCTATGCCAACGATGGCGAAAGGAGCCTCGGGACGCGGGATGGGTTGCAGAAGGCAGCAGGAGAAGAAGTTTGTCGCTTACGCCGTCGACACAGATGGTAAGCTGCAACGTACTTGGCCACAAAGGTAGAGATGCCCGGCCAGAAGAAACGTTTCCTGATGCGGCTTTGTGTTTTGTGAAATTCCAAGTGACCTGCGTATGGGTCATCGTGAAAGGCTTCCACCAGGACTTGGTGACGTAGAGAACGCTGAACACCTATATATATATATATATATATATATATATATATATATATATATATATATATATATATATATATATATATATATATATATATATATATTGTCGCGAGAGAAAACGATAGGCAGGAACTCAAAGTGGAGGACTGTTTACTCAGCCACAGCTGCCATTCACTTCTTCGCTCGCGTCTTCTGCTACCAACACAGCGTGGCAATATATATATATATATATATATATATATATATATATATATATATATATATATATATATATATATATATATATATATATATACTTTCTCACATATATATGGGAAAGAAGTGTATACCTAAGGGCTCGCTTTTCCGTATTTTGACATAGATTTAATCAGATCTAACATACAATAATGCCAAGGAGTGTATAGGGGAAGTTATTAGAACCAATGTATTGTGATTAAGAAGAAAGAAAAGTGGGTGAAAAAATAACTTGCCGTGAGAAATAACTTACCGTGAAAAATAACTTGCGCTAACTTCCTGTTCACGGCAAGTTAATTTTTCACCCACTTTTCTTTCATATTTACATTAGATTGGTTCTAATAACTTCCCCTGTACATTCCTTGGCATTATTGTCTGTTAGATCTCATTTATATACACGGAACCGCCAGAGCCAGGAGGCGCCGTCTGGTCGGGAAGAATGCGTTAGTGAAATGAAGCATACACAGACGGCAGACATCAGAAAGATGAAAGGGAGGAAGGGGAGAGAGATGGAGGGAGATGTGAAAGAAAGAGTGGAACGGGGCGCCTGGAGGGAGTCCACCTTATATTCTTTTTCTCTTTTTTTTCTTTTTTTTCTTTTTTGTTTTTTTACATACGAAGGCTGGCCCACCAGCCGAAACGTATGTGATTAATAAAAGTGTTTCCAATATATATATATATATATATATATATATATATATATTGCCGCGCCCGAAACTAAGAACAAAGACGATGTGCGCGCCAATAGCCTCGTGAAAAGGGGGACTGAAGAAGACGACGTGCTTTTGTTTTGCTCGCCTGCTCTTGGCTCCTGCATAAAAACACACGCCGTCGGTTCTCGGACTCAACGTCTCGGTGCACTGCTTAAGTTGAACCACGACACTGGTTGAGGCGCGAGCCGTTCATCAAGTCCCGACACGCAGCCACCTGTTACGACACCAGTGCACCGCTTCAGTCGGCGGTTGCTAGGCCTATCTCCTGAGCTGACCTCCTTCAACGAACATTCTACCAGGCATTACGTACCTCTACCAATGGCCTCCGCTAGCCAGCCACAGTTGTTCCAAAATACACAAGGCGGCCCCGTTTCCAATCCATCCCAGGTAACACTTCTTCAGCCGCTTGTGCCTGATTGCTTCAGTGGTGCCCCACATTAAGATGTTGAAAATTGGCTTGAGCATTACGAACGCGTTGCCGACATCAACCAGTGGAATGCTCAACAGAAGCTCGCCCGCACGTACTTCACTCTCGATGACGGCGCTCACACGTGGCTTGAGGCCGTATATCCACATGGGATGAGTTTCGTCAGCAGCTGATTGACACCTTTGCTAGCGTCGACCGTCGAGAGCGGGCTCAGCAGTTGCTCGAGTTAAGGCTTCAAAAACCTAACGAAACTGTGGCAATGTTTGCTGAAGACGTGACGCGCCTCTGTCGTCGGGCTGATCCCAACATGTCCGAGGAGAAGAAGTTGCGCTACCTTATGCGCGGCGTGAAAGAACAACTGTTCGCTGGACTTGTTCGCAATGCCCCAACTACCGTGGCCGATTTTATAAGAGAAGCCACTGCCATTGAGCGTGCTCTGCACCAAAGATCGAGGCAATATGATCGCTCGTCCACTACCACCCCAATCAACGCCGCTTCAGTGACTCTGGACAATCAAGGCTCCCTATATGACCTGATCAAAGATATTGCCCGAGAAGAAATTCAGAAGCTTTGGACTCCTCCAGTGGGTACACCAGTGACCGCCGTTGCCGCAGTCGTTCGTGACGCACTTAGGCACGCTTTTTAAGCAGCTAATCTCGGTCGCGATCAGCGTCAACTGAGTTACGCCGACGCTGTCCGCCGCCTATTACGTCATATTACCAGCCACCTACAGCCGCGCCTTCGTCGCAACCATTGCAGGAGGCTTTCAGACGTCGGCCCATGTCTCCGATGTATCCATGCCACCAGCCACCACTTGCCGCGCCTTACTCACCACCACGAGAGGACATAAGACGCCCACAATTTCGCAGAACGGACGCTTGGCGCACCGTCGATCGGCGCCCTCTCTGCTTCAACTGTGGTGGTGCCGGCCATATAGCTCGCTATTGTTGGTACCGCGACACATCGCTTCGTCCATCTCGGCCAGGGTACGACGGTCGCCGTGCCAACAACGACTACATTGTTCGCCATGACGACCCTGGTTTTCGAGGACCTTCAACAACGTGGTCTCCCTATCACGAGTCGCTTCCTAATCGCCAGCCCAATTCCAACCACAGGTCCCGCTCTCCATCCCATGCTCAGACATCGTCACCGAATCGACGTACTTTTGCTGACCTTCGGGGAACAATGTCGCCCAGCCCTTACCGGGGAAACTAAAGGCGGCGACCTCTCGGGGCAAGGTCGCAGCCCGACCACAAGACTATAAAAAGTCCCCAGTACTGCCGCTACAGAACGAATCGACGCCGACGAATATTAACAACGATGAAATGGTGAGCGCCGACCTCAATGTAATTATTGATGGAGAGCAAGTGACGGCCTTAGTCGATACGGGTGCTGATTTTTCCATAATAAGTCACAAGCTGGCTCATAATCTTAGGAAAGCAAAAACGCCATGAACAGTACCGCATATAAGAACAGCGGGTGGTCAATTGCTGCTCCCTACTGAAAGATGCACAGCAAGAATCAGCATAGGACATTCTTTTTTCGTCGCAACTTTCAATGTTCTCCCAGAGTGCTGCAAAGATTTAATTATAGGAATGGACTTTCTCAGGGAGTATGGCGCAATAATCAACATCCTGGACCGCATGGTTTCATTTTACGAGAGTGCTCGTCTGACTGATCCTACATCACCAGAGCACAAATCTTTTCGTCTCAAAGACCACAATATAGTCGTGCCACCTCGATCATGTATCCTAGTTTCAGTAGCAGGTGACGTACCGTTCGACGGTGAAGGAGGCGCCGACCAACTAACCTCGCTGCTTTTCACACACGGGATATCAGTAGCACGAGGAATAGTCAATGTCACCGACGGCCGAACGAACTTGCTGTTGACCAACTTCACCTTCGAGCGACGGCACCTTCCAAAAGGCACAACGTTGGCACATTTCGACGAGATCGCAGATGTTTGTGACTGCTTTTCAGCACTCGAAGCAACACCTGCACAAGACCCACGTGACCTAGCACCTACCCTTGACGTCAGCCAACTTTAACTCAGCAACAGCGGGAACGTCTGCTTGGGCTGCTAGACGAGTTCTACGACTGTTTTGCGTCGACCTCAAAAGTTGGCCGGACTTCCTTGACCAAGCACCAAATCATCACAGAGGACACGGCTAGACCAATTCATCAAAATCCGTACTGTGTGGCTTCAAAAGAACGAGAAGCGATAGAACAGCAGGTAACAAAAATGCTTGAAGACGACGTCATTCAACCGTCGAAAAGCCCCTGGGCATCACCTGTTGTTCTAGTGAAAAAGAAGGACGGCGGCCTGCGTTACTGTGTGAACTATTGAAAGCTAAATCAGGTTACAAAAAAGGACGGTAATCCACTTCCCCGCATAGATGATTCGATTGACAGGCTTCAAAACGCACGTTACTTCTCTACTATGAACTTAAAGAGCGGGTATTGGCAAATTGAAGTAGACCCCGGATATCGTGAAAAAACCGCTTTCGTGACGCCAGACGGACTGTATGAATTTAAGGTTTTACCATTTGGCTTGTGCTCCACGCCTACTACTTTCCAGCGTCTCATGGATACCGTTCTCTCTGGGCTTAAATGGAGAACCTGCCTAGTATACATTGACGACGTCATTGTGTTTTCTACAACGTTTGACAACACCTTGAACGATTTCAAATGAACTTGCAGGCCATACGGGCCACAGGCCTGACGCTCAAGCCGGAGAAATGCCACTTCCGCTTTGAGGGACTGCAGTTTTTTAGCCATGTCGTCAGTTACGCAGGAGTTCGTCCAGACCCCGAAAAAGTTGCCGCGGTAGCACAGTTTCCAACACCATCAGATAAAAAGGCAGTGAGGCGTTTTCTGGGTCTCTGTGCATATTGATACGTGTATGTAACTGTCGCCCCGACACAGCTGAATTGGCACCCAAATGAAGAAGACGACAACGTGGTTGTTGTGGGTTGTACTCTCGAGCTTCTCCCGTTTGCCTGCATGACTGTGCGCTCTCTAAGCCGTTAGCAATACCAGCTCTCGGTGAATAAATCTTCCCCGTAACATCTTTTGGTGGAGGTGCGGGGTCTTCACACAACCTGGCTCTGGAACTCCGCAGTCGACGCAAGCTTTGTCCAGCCGCAATGCCTGCAACCGGAACTCAGGCCTCGCCATCCGCGCCGGTTCCATCACCTGTGATCCCACCCCCCTCTTCTCGACCCTGGCACGTTTTCCGGAACAGACAGCACGGACGTCCAAGAATGGCTCGCATTCTTCGAGCGCGTCAGCAAGCACTGCAGGTGGAACGAAACGCTTATGCTGGCAAATATTCTATTCTACCTACGGTGTACGGCACGCGCCAGGTATGAGACGCATGAAGAACTAACCAGCTGGGACACGTGCAAGCAAAAGCTTTGCGATTTGTTTGGTCGGTCAGTTGCTCGTCAGATGGCAGCCAGACAGGAACTCGCGTCGCGTAATCAATCATTGACGGAGTCGTACGTCACGTACATTCAAGACGTACTTGCACTGTGCCGGAAGACTGACAAAAACATGTCCGAGGCGCACAAGATCAGCGACGTGTTGAAAGGCATTGCTGATCATGCTTTCATTATACAAATGTGCAAGAACTGCACCACTGTCGACTCCATCAAATCTGAATGCCGACGATTTGAACAAGCTAAAAGCAAGCGAATAATCCACCACATCACGAGATTACCAAACACTGCTGCGACTTCGTCTTGCGAGGATTGTGCAGCGCCCCGTTCACTAGCGCCCCCTGCCAATATCGCAAGGATTGTTTGCCAGGAGCTGGAAGCCATGGCCCCCACTTCCTATCAGCCCCCTGCGCAAGACAACTGGGCAACAGTCTCGCTCATTCAAGCCGTCATGGTTCCCCAGCCCGCCAGACTTATGCCGCAGCCCATGAGCACTCCCGTCCACAACGCTGACCACCACTCTGCTCCACTTGTCGCTGCGGCAGCTGCGGCTTCTCGGTTTCCACCACGCTACCGACATCCATCGGAAAGGCGCACGCACGATGACCGACCCGTCTGCTTTTCTTGCTCTCGAGTTGGGCCCATCTCCCGCCATTGCCGCAACAGGTGTTATTTCCGGCCAAGCTTTCCTAATGTCGACCGCCGTAAGGACCATGGACACTATTCGCAACCCGGTTTTCCGGATGACCATATTCAGGACCCTTAACCTCGCCGTTCATCTCCACGCTCCGCACCGTCCAACGCTGACGTCGTCGCACAAAGAAACTGGCCTAGCCGCTCGCCATCACCTCAGGGTCGGCCGTCACGCTCCCCTCAACGCCGCCGCTCTCCGTCACCGGCTTATTCCGGCCATTCCCCGGGAAACTGACGAGTGCAGCTCCTGGAGGTGGCGCTGCGTTGACGACTTGGAACGAAAACCCTCAACCGGCTACAAATTCAAGACGCAATTTACTTCGGGTGATCGTTGATGACCACGCCGTTACTGCTCTAATTGACAATCTCGCCTGAGAAAGGTTCTCACACCGGCTATGTTCTCTACTGTTCGAGTTGCCAACGGAAGTCGAACATCGGTGCTTGGTATGTGCACAGCCCGCGTTACTGTTGCTGCCCACCACACTTCCGTTCTCTTCGCAGTCCTCGATGCTTGCCCACATGACGTCATCCTTGGAAATGACTTCTTAACCGCCCACTCCGCCCTCATCGATTGTTCTACCAGTATCTTACGGCTCGAATTGCCTTTGTGCACCGATTTCACGCCTCCAAGTCGCACTCGGCTACGATCCGTGGAGTCTATACGGCTACCACCCCAGGCTGCTATGAACATTCCTCTGTCGCCCTTCCCGTCCGTTCCTGATAGAGACTATCTGGTGGCTCCCCTCATTGATTTGACCCTTACGCATCACATCGCACTACCACATACTATAGTGGTTGTTGCTAACAACACGGTGCTACTTCCAGTTCTGAACTTCTCTACGTCGACCCAAGTTCTTCCCCAAGGCATCACTCTAGCTGATCATTCCACCCTTGATGAATGTTCGATTTGTTCTTTTACCCCTGACACTATAACCATGGCGAAACCTGTAATCACGTCGCAATATAAGGCGTTCCTCGACAAAATGATACCCAGCGACCTCTTACCTTCGCAAGTTGCAACGCTCCGGGGTGTTCTATTTTCTTACCTGGATATCTTTGACGTCGATGACCGTCCCCTGGGCCGCACAAAAACCGTAACCCACCGCATCGACACCGGCGACGCCAGTCCGCTCCACAAACGCCCTTATCGCGTGTCACATGCTGAGCGCCAAGTTATACAGACGGGGGTCGAGAAAATGCTGAGTAAAGACGTCATTGAGCCTTCATCGAGTCCTTGGGCAATCCTGTGGTCTTAGTTAAAAAGAAGGACAACACCTGGCGCGTTTGCGTCGACTATCGCCACCTTAATCGGATCACCAAGAAGGACGTTTATTCTTTACCCCGAATCGATGATGCGCTCGACTGCCTCCACGGCGCCAACTATTTCTTGTCCCTTGACCTTCGATGGGGATACTGGCAAATTTCAGTCGACGACCGCGATCACGAGAAGACAGCATTCATCACACCCGACGGCTTTTACCAATTCGAGGTCATGCCTTTTGGGTTGTGCACTGCCCGGCTACTTTTTAGCATATGATGGACTCTCTTCTTCGCGGTTTCAAATGGTCGACCTGCCTTTGCTATCTGGATGATGTAATCGTTTTCTCGCCCTCCTTCGAAAGCCACCTGTCTCGTCTCTCGGCAATTTTTGACGTTTTTCGTTGCGCTGGTCTCCAACTGAATTCCTTGAAATGCTCATTTGGACGCTGGCAGATTAAACTACTCGGCCACTTTGTTGACGCCACTGGTGTTCAACCCGACCCTGACAAAGTCCGTGCAGTCCGAGAATTCCCGGTTCCGCGTTCCACACAGTGGCGTCAACCCGACCCTGACAAAGTCCGTGCAGTCCGAGAATTCCCGGTTCCGCGTTCCACACAAGAAGTTTGCAGTTTTATTGGGCTCTGCTCATACTTCCGTCGCTTTGTCTTCAACTTCGCGGATATTGCTTGGCCCCTCACGGATGTCCTCAAAAAGAATGTGGCCTTTTCTTGGGGAAGGGACAAAGAACATTCCTTCGCGTCGCTAATTACCGCCCTCACATCACCACCTGTGTTGGCTCATTTTGATCCAGCGGCTCGAACAGAGCTTCGCACCGATGCAAGCGGCCATGGCATTGGTGCTGTACTCGCTCAGATACAGAATGGCACCAACCGTGTAATGGCCTACGCTAGCCGCCTTTTGTCGCAAGCGGAACAAAGTTATTCCATCACTGAGCGGGAATGCTTAGCCCTCGTTTGGGCTATTGTGAAATTCTGTGCGTACTTATACGGACATCCGTTCACACTCATCACGGACCTTCATGCGCTTTGCTGGCTGTCGACGCTTAAGGACCCTACAGAAAGACTCGGCCGATGGGCACTTCGATTACAGGAGTACACGTTCTCGGTTGTTTACAAATCTGGAAAGCTGCACAGCGATGCTGACTGCTTATCCCGGCACCTCATTGATCCACCTAGCTTCACTGATTTAGAATCCGATGCCTGCGTTTTAGCCATCACTGACTTTCTGAACGTGGCCGACGAACAGCGCCGAGGTCCATCGCTGCTCACCATCATTGACCACCTTCAATCGCGTTATGCTGACCCTTCTCTAAGCAGATACCTACTTCAAGACAACGTTTTGTACCGCCGCAACTTACATCCCGACGGCGCGGAACTTTTACTCGTCGTACCGCATCACCTGCGAAAGGATGTTCTGCGACAATTCCACGATGCTCCAACTTCTGGACATCTAGGAGTCTCCAGAACTTCGACCACATTCGACGACGAGTATTCTGGAAGGGCGTCTACCGCTCTGTTCGCCGTTACGTCACATCATGCGACTTCTTCCAGCGCCGAATGCGGTCGCCGAAAGAAGCCTACGACTCCCCCTGCCGGTCTTCTTCAACCTATTGAAGTTCCAGCCGAGTCATTTTATCGAGTGGGGTTGGACTTGCTAGGTCCCTTTCCTACTTCTACAACTGGAAATAAATGGATTGCAGTGGCCACAGACTATGTCACTCGTTGTGCAATCACTCGAGCGCTACCAACCAGCTGCGCAACCGACGTTGCCGACTTCCTGCTGTACGACATTATTCTCCAGCATGGCGCTCCATCTCACCTGCTCACAGACCGTGGTCGCTACTTTCTATCTCGTGTGGTTGATGATCTACTCCGATCTTGTGCTACCCGTTACAACTTCACCACATCTTACCACCCTCAGACTAACGGCCTTACGGAGCACCTAAACCGCACACTGACAGACATGCTTGCCATGTACGTATCTACCGACCACACTGATTGGGACATAGCTCTTCCGTTTGTAACCTTCGCCTATAACTCGTCGCGTCATGAAACAGCGGGCTACTCCCCTTTTTATCTGCTCTTCGGACGTCATTCCTTACTGCCCTTCGACACACTGCTTTCATCAGACCACCCATCCTCCACTTCGTACGCTCAGGATGCGATCACCCGGGCCCTCACGGCACGCGCGGTAGCGCGCGCTCGGTTATCGTCATCGCAGACAGCACAGAAGTCCCTTTATGACCGTCGACATAGAGATGCCGTTTTTTCTGCGGGATCTTTTGTTCTCCTGTGGCTCCCATCCCCACGTGTAGGCCTCTGCGAGAAACTACTATCGCGATACGCTGGGCCCTACCGAGTCATTCGTCAGGTCACACCTGTGACCTACGAGATTGCCGCTGCCACAAACTCATCAGCTGGTGCACCCAGAACGAAAGTAGTCCACGTTTCTCGTCTCAAGCCCTACAACGCCGACTCGCTCATTTAACAGACACCGAGACGGTGCCTTACGGGCCGGGGTAATGATACGTGTATGGAATTGTCGCCCCCACACAGCTGAATTGGCACCCAAATGTAGAAGACGACAACGTGGTTGTTGTGGGTTGGACTCTCGAGCTTCTCCCGTTTGCCTGCTTGACTGTGCACTCTTTAAACCGTTAGCAAGACCAGCTCTCTGTGAATAAATCTTCCCCATAACAATATTATCGGCGGTTTATTCCAGATTTTGCGCGTATTGCGTCACCTTTAACTCGTCTCACGAGGGATGACGTTGCATTTGTTTGGGCTGACGAACAGGAAGATGCTTTCAATGACTTGCAGCAACGTCTACAGACGACCCCCGTGCTTGCCCATTTTGATGACACAGCCCCTACAGTGCTCCATACTGACGCCAGCAATGTTGGCCTCGGAGCTGTGCTTGTGCAGCGCCAGGACGACGAGGAAAGAGTGATCGCTTACGCAAGAAGAACTCTGTAACGCACAGAAGCAAATTACTCGACCGCTGAAAAGGACTGCCTCGCCGTGGTGTGGGCAGTTATGAAATTTCGCCCATACCTGTACGGCCGCCCATTCAAGGTTATCAGTGACCACCATTCGTTGTGTTGGTTAACAAGTCTGAAAGATCCTTCCGGGCGATTGGCACGCTGGAGCCTTAGACTACAAGAGTTGGATATAACGATGGTGTATAAGTCGGGAAAACGACACACGGACACCGACTGCCTATCTCGATCACCAATAGAGTCGGCTGCTGCTTTTGATGAAGAGACAGCATTCCTCAGAATCCTCGACACGTCAACCATCGCAGATCACCAGCATGACAATCCTGAGCTACTTGGCTTGATTAATTACTTAGAAGGACGAAGCCAGAATGCACCCAAAGCCTTTACAAGAGGACTATTGTCGTTCTGTCTGCGAAACAATGTCCTTTACAAAATGAACTTCTCGTCAGACGGGTCCACCTATCTGCTTGTCGTCTCTACCACTCTTCGTTCTGAGGTGTTGCAAGCGTGCCACAACGAGGTAACATCTGCTCATTTAGGCTACACGCGCACACTGAGCAGAGTTCAAGGGCCTAGACTCAACGCTGCCGTGAAGCATCATGTTCGGACCTGCCTCGATTTCCAGCGGCGCAAGTCACCTCCAACGAAACGAGCCGGTTTGCTACATTCTGTCCAGATCCCGACAACGGCATTTGACCAGATCGCCATGGACCTTTCGGGCCCACTTCCCACCTCAAGTGTTGGTAACCGCTGGGTTATAGTGGTGACCGACTACCTTACTCGCTACGCCGAGACAAAAGCCATCCAGAGAGGCACAGCAGAGGAGGTAGCCAGGTTCTTCGTAGAGAACATTGTGCGAGACAGAGTGCGCCATCGATCGTTATAACATATCGCGGAACCGCATTCACGGCCGTGCTTTAGATCATGTGTTGGTGCTCAGCGGTACTATTCATCGCAAGTCGACAGCTTACCATCCACAAACCAACCGGTTGACCGAGCGACTTAACAAAACTCTGAAAGACATGCTTTCAATGTACGTGGACATCGAACACAAAAACTGGGACGGCATTCTTCCTTACCTAACGTTTGCATACAATACTGCAAAACAAGAAACCACACGGATGACCCCATTCAGCCTTGTTCGCGGACGAGAAGTAAGACCGATGTTAGACGCGATGCTGCCACACGAATGCGATGACAACGAAACGAGTGCTGACGCGTTTACTCAACGCGCAGAGGAAGCCAGGCAGCTCGCACGTCTGCGAATATACCAACAGCAAGAGTACGACGCAGGCCGCTATAACCAACGCCATACACCTGTAACGTACGAAACCGGGGACAGGGTATGGGCGTGGACGCCTGTACGAAGACGGGGACTATCCAAAAAATTGCTCAGAAGGTACTTCGAACCTTATCGAGTGCTGCGACGACTAAGTGACGTTACCTATGAAGTCGTCCCGGATAGCCCAAACTGTTCAAGGCATCGCCAGCACTGACCTGAGTTTGTGCACGTAGTGCGCATTAAACCACACGTCAGCGAGTGACTCTGCGAGGCACCGTCACTTCTACAAAGTGACTTCATGCGGAAACTACTGTCTCAGCTATAGCATCGGGGCGATGCTCTTTTAAGGGGAGGCAAATACCGCGCCCGAAACAAAGAACGAAGACGATGTGCGCGCCAACAGCCTCGCGAAAAGGGGGACGGAAGAAGACGACGTGCTTTTGTTTTGCTCGCCTGCTCTTGGCTCCTGCATAGAAACACATGCCGTCGGTTCTCGGACTCAACGTCTCGGTGCACTGCTTACGTTGAACTGCGACAATATATATCTATATACCAAACACAAAAGTGATGCTGGGTCCGGGTAAGATTATCCGTAGTGAAGAAGACGCACGTGCGAAGTGATTTTGACGTTTCGGCCGCGGGTACGACCTTCATCAGAATACAGTTTATGGCACGAGTGCTGTTTATATACATGTGCATATCAATAGGATACAATTATGAAAACCGGCCTGAAAGGCGATATTCGGGCATATATAAATGCAAGTCACACAATGTGAAGGGCACCTGATACACGAGCAAAAGATATCGTTTCCATGCACGAGCACGTGGCGAGCACGTTGTTTCCAAATAAAAGATAAAACGCATAAAAGATAAAGCACATAACATGAAGAGTAGTCCGACCGGTAATAGCAAGGGGAAAAAAAGAAAAATAATAAAATAACAAAAAATCACAAAGAGCGATATAAAACAATTCAAATCTCTTGTCCAGGGCACTTTGCTAGAGCTTCTGGAAAACAAAAAGGTGCCTGACAATGCGATTCATTCTCTTATTCCCCTATGTCCTGTTCCCAGTCGTATTTACCTTTTGCCTAAAATACACAAGATAAACAACCCCGGCCATCCCATTATTTCAGGTATAGGTACTGTCTCAGAAAAATTGTCTAGCTATGTCGATTTTCTGATCAGTAGTATCCCAGCATCCCTTACGTCTTACGTAAGGGACACTACCGACATTGTTTCTGGTATAATTGATCTGATGATTCCTCAAGGTTTTTTTTTTGGTCACGCTAGATGTAGCGTCTTTATACACCAACATTCCACATGTAGACGGAATAGCGGCAGTCGCCAGGTGCTATGAAGCAGCATCCCCGGGTGAATTTATCGACTACAACACATTATCAGTATTGCTCAGGCTCAATTTAGAGCTAAATAACTTTCAATCTGAAGGGCAACACTATGTCCAAGTTAGCGGCACATCAATGGGTACGCGTATCCGACCTAACTACGCCAATATATTCATGGGCCAGCTTGAAAGTGAATTTTCGCAAACCCGCGCGCTGAAACGTTTTTATTATAAACGTTACATCGATGACATTTTCCTTATTTGGCCGCATGGTGAACAGGAGTTGCTTTCCTTCATATCTGACTTTAATGATGCCCATCCATCAATATCACTTTCTCACACCTATTCCACATAAACGCTTAGTTTTCTTGATGTAAGCTTTTCGGTTGTAAATGATGAGCTATCCACTACTCTATACAGGAAGCCTACAGACCGGCAACAGTATTTGCACTTTGACAGTAGCCACGTGAAACATTGCAAAACTAGCATCCCTTACAGTCATACCTTACACTTTAAAGGAATCTGCTTAGAGCAATCAGAGTTTCAAAAAAATTGCAGAATACTAAAGGATGCTCTAGTCAAACAAAAATATCCGCCGCAAGTAATTGGGGACGCAATAAAACGTGCTGACATGCATAATCGTAGAACGCTGTTGTACGTTGCTAAAAACTTGACTCCCTCACCACAGGCAAGCTTAGTTCTTACCCATTCTACGTCAGTTTCGCGTGTTTCGAATGTGCTGAGAAAGCGCCACAATATTCTAATGCAAAGTGAACGCTTGAGAACCATTTTCAACGAACCACCTAAAGCAGTGTATCGCAAGGCTAAAAAAATTGCCCGCAGCTTCCCTCGGGGGAACACTGAGGAGGATGCGGAGCATATAATTGGTTAACGGGGTGTTAAAGTGCGACTTACTTGGGTCGATGGCTAAATTGGTTAACGTGGTTGTGAAATGGGGTGTTAAATTGCGACTTACTTGGGTCGATGGCTAAATTGGTTAACGTGGTTGTAGGAGGGGGTGTTAAATGAGTGAACACGTACACACGTATGCGAAAGGACGGCGCTGGTCGAAGGGACGTCGATCATTGTGTTTGTGGATTCATTGGAATTCATTTCACCGCGACCTTGGACGTCGACGCGCCGTACAAACCAACCGACGAGCGGCAACTGAGCGAGCGAGCGTCGACCTTGAGTATATATACAGCGCGACGGCGCATGCACTGTCAGCTCTTGAATGTTCTCGAAGGAGAAGCGCGCGCGCGGCACAGATGGCGACGGCGCGACGGCGCATGCGCTGTCAGCTGTCGAATGTTCTCGAAGGAGAAGCGCGCGCGGCACAGATGGTGGGCGACGGCGCGACGGCGCATGCGCGCGCGTCAGCTGTCGAATGTTCGAGAAGCGGTGCGGACGGCGCGGACGGCGCACTACAAGGCGCGAGTATAAGATGCTTCCGCATCTAAAATATTCGAGACATACTCTCATCGTCATCATCGTCGAATGCAGACATTCCTGACACGATCGGGTGCCATTCTTGCCGAAAAACGCGATGCAAAGTATGCCCGTACATGCGCACATGCTAACAAGTAAACAGTACTGGTTCCAACTTTTCCCTAAAAATGAAAGGCAATCTTGACTGCGATTCTAAAAACGTGATATGCATGATAGAATGTGCGCTATGTAAAATACAGTACATTTGTCAAACAGAAGGGCATTTTAGACGGCGTTTTAACGACCATAAATCTCATGCTAACACCTTGCCCCACTTGCCCATTTCAAGACACGTGCACCTCCCTGAGCACTCTTTTGAAAATCTACAGGTCACATTACCCGAATCTGGTTTCCGCACAAATTATGATAGAGAAGCCCGTGAATCATTCCTCATCTATAAGTTCGACGCCGTCGCGTCTGGTTTAAATGAAAACGTAGGAAAACTTTGTTGCCTATCTGTGTAACCTGTATCACCCTGTCCATCTGTTCTCAACCTTGCTCAGCAAGTCGCACTACATTGTCTGAATCGGTTGATTACGTAGCAGTTTCGTAAAGTTTTTTATATCGCTCTTTGTGATTTTTGTTGTTATTTTATTATTTTTTCTTCTTTTTCCCCTTGCTATTACCGGTCGGACTACTCTTCATAGTATGTGCTTTATCTTTTATGCGTTTTATCTTTTATTTGTAAACAATGTGCTCGCCACGTGCTCGCGCATGGAAACGATATCTTTTTGCTCGTGTATCAGGTCCCCTTCAAATTGTGTGACTTGCATTTATATATGCCCAAATATTGCCTTTCATGCCAGTTTTCATATTTGTATCTTATTGACATGCACATGTATATAAACAGCACTCGTGCCATAAACTGTATTCTGATGAAGGCCGGATCACTTCGTACGTGCCTCTTCTTCACTACGGCTATATAAATATATATCTGTGTGTATGTGTGTGTCTGTCTCTTACGCCTGAGTGCTCGTGTGATGGCCTATATAACTTAGGGTAAACCGAAACGAGTACATGATTAGTAAAATCTTGGCATCAACATCTCTTGGCCTTTGCCCAGCAGTGCATGGGAGTAGTCAGGCTGATGATGATGATGATGATGATGATAATGTTGTTGTGGTGATGATGATGATGATGATGATGATGATGATAATGATGGACAATTAAACATTCCCAAATCGTACCGAATTACGCAACATTCTCGTGATACCATCCCCTCCCCCTTCAATTCTTCGACGCAATTGAGTTCTTCCCTGGGGAAATGCGTTAGGAATATTTTTTTCAACTTTATATATATAAGGCAGAGTATAAATGTCTGGCAGTTTCTTTCATTCATTGGGGTATTATACCTTACTGTCTTTTTTTTTTTTTTGAAATGCAAAAACAGCGTAGCGTGGTTAGCACTGCGAAGATGAGAGAACCAGCTGTGATTCAAACTTTATTTGACATTGCTCTAAATTTATTTCCCAAAACTGTCACAAGTATAAATAACTGGAAATATACACAGAAACAGTTAAAGTTGTGTTCCTGAAAGAAATTTAGAAACACTCGTTAGAAGTTATCTTGTGTGCTGCAGGTATCTACGGAATAACTGAAGATTAGATAGTGCTTCGTTTTTGTTGAAGGCTGAAACGGACCGGACAGGCCGGGCCGCAACCTTTCGAGCCCGGGCTGGGTACGGGTCGTATTTAAATACCCTAGGCTGGGCTCGAGCGGGCCGGCACACGAATTTTTCGCGCTGGCTTCGGGCCAATTCGCAGTGCTCTAGCCCTTACTCAGCGACCGACGTGAAAGTGAAGGACACGAACAAGTGACGGACGCCAGCAAAGGAAGACGCGAACGCGAGTGTGTGGAGGTGGTTTACGGGCCTGGCGTTTTGCGCGACGAATGCGGCGCCAGCTTCGGAAAACAATGAAGCGCAGATAGTGAATACATGCAGGAACACATGTTCGACTAGTTATATCATTCCATTGGTGAAGTGCGCTTCGACTACGAGAATAAAGAAACATACTCAAGTTAACCAGCTTTCGCTCGCATAACCCAGCGTACCTGAACGAAGCCTGATCTATTTTTTTTACTTTGCAAGTTGTCGTGTTTACTTTATTCAAACTGTCTTTGTCGCATGAATAAGTCAATAATTTCACGAAATATGCGGTGATATACTCCATTTAGTCGCATTACGACGAGTACTCGCCTCACAAACACGAGAAGGAGTCTTCGGCTCCAAGCAATGTCACTTCGCTTGTGTAGTCCAGCGTTTCTGTCGGCTGTCGGGAAGCGCAACAGTCTCCAAACGGTTTAGCATTGCGGCACACAGCCCCCTGGCATTTACACTCCAAAGTTCTTGTAGGTGGTCTTAGCGCGATTTTGGTGTCATAGCGAAAGCTAGGTCTACGGTGCAGTCAAACGCAGCTCATACTGCAGCTTGCACATACGCGCCAACAACGCAGCTGGTGCAGCGCGGTGGAGCAGGAGCGCCTGGCCGTGAGAACCAACATGGTGCTTGTTGCCATAAAAAAAATGGCAGCATATCCACGGAGTGAATGATGGAGAGTGGGGCGAAGCATTCGTCCGTCCATTCGTCCGTCTGTGTGACCGTCCATGCGTCTGTTCGTGCGCTCGTCCCTGCGTTCGTTCTTGCATGCGCCCCTGCGTCCGTTCATGCGTCCATCCATGCATCTGTCTGTGTGTCCGTTCGTCCATCTATTCAACACTCCGAATCCCACCATCTCGCATCTTTTTATCATATATTCCCCATATAGAAGCACCGCCATTCAGTGAACATTCCAAGGACTAAACGAGAGGTGGCACACGCACACTTTCTTAATGCTTGCGCTTCGGGTCTACTTCCCACCTTCAGCCACCTTGAGTTCATGGTATATACTAGTTCACTGTGTTCATGGCACTGCGGCCCAATGCTCGCTAAACCTTTCTAAAACCAAGGAGGTTACGCCCAGCGAGTATAACGTAGCAACCTTTTCCTGTCAGATAGTGCTCAATGTACATGCCAGTGGCTGCTAATGTGAGATGAGAGACAGGAGGATTCAGCTTTTAATTTCTTACGGCATGCGCTTCATATCTGCTTCCCCCTTTAACCACCTCGAATTCATTCATGGTATATACTAGTTCATTGTATTCATGGCCCTGCGGCTCAACGCTCGCTAAACCTTTCTAAAGCTAAGGAGGTTACACCCAGCGAGTATAATGTAGCAACCCTTTCTTGTCTGATAGTACTCAATGTACATGCCAATGGCTGCTAATTGGGATCGCAGCGTGCGCGTTGACTAAAAGCCGAATGCTCCTGTCTCTCATTTCCCATTAGCAGCCATTGGCATGTACATTGAGCACTATTTTTTATTGTTAAACAACGCACAGAAGAAATCTCTCACCGGCACCACCTTGGAGGTCAAATGTTATACCTATTTCGGGTATGTGCCACTGGTGGTTACGTACTACGATAGACACACAAGCCACGCCATAAGGAGCTTCGCCCCTTAAACCTGGACTGGCAACATTGTGTTTCAGCGGGTGGCGGCAAGTAGCGGGTCAAAGGCTGATACCACCCTAAAACACGGAGACGCGAGCGCATGAAGGCTCCCTGGATGAGAGTGACACCTGGACCAGTGACTAATCGGAGGTATTGTTGTGAAGTCACTGCGACGTTACAAAACTTTTGGCGATGCTGGGCCTAGGATTTTCAACGGGTTCACGGCGTATTTGTATAGTTCAAAAAGATGCACAGCTCGCCCGCCTACCAAGGGTCGACGGGAACCGTCAGCGAGCTGAAAACTGTTGAGGCTGCATCAGGCCGTGCTTGAGCTCTCATGACATAGCTGCAATAAATAATGACGCACTTAATGAAGGTGAGCATACCGGGCGCCTGTTCATCGTTCCATGCCAGTAGGTAATACAAAATCCCGATGAGTGAAATGCTCACCGTTTTCGTTTATACGGGCACTGAAATGACCAAAAGTGAAGAGGCGATATGCCGACCACATAGAGCCACTTGCAGATGCTCACAGCTTGAAAAAATCAAAGCACACATCTGTTGCATGTAACAAAGGCTTCAGCGCTACCAATAAATGTTTGCTAGGCTGACGTACGGTGCAAAAGTGGTTGCGCCTCAATGCTGTACAGAACTTGCGCAAGCTGTAAAAGCGCGCAAATTTATTATCACTATAAATGTCTCATGAGCAAGAGAAGATAACTTTTTGCGTCACATGTTGACGCCTCCAGTGTGGGACGCAGTCGGTCTATTTTCGCGTTTGAGGAGTCATGTAAGGCTTTCACCATCACAGTAAAAACAATAAAGAGGGATAGGAGAAACACAGCACGAGTAAGCTACACAGCTGAGTAAAGGGCCTAGATACTACATTGCATGGCCAATCGAACTTAGAACGTGCTACGGCACCGTAGTGATAAATTAACGCAAAACAGAACATGAAAATGAGGCAAACGTAATATAATGTATTGCTTTCCTCATAACTTCTTTATTTAAAAGCACTGAATCATCAAAGTGGCAGTTGGTTTATTAAGTGGGAGGCAACTTTAAGATACATATCTTCGTAAATAGAAACACCGAATGTGTATATAAATATAGCCTAGAAGGTTAGATATGCGCTGTCAAAAGTTGCAACCACTGCACTTTCGCGACACGTTAACAACCACCAGAGTCGCTGAAGAACTCTTTATTGTTCACAAGTGTTCACTAGATGATTCAGGAAAACAAATAGCCATGCTTTCATAGCGGTAGCATATCTCACAGAGGGATTAACATGCTATCAAATTTCTAGATTCAAGACCTCATTTGGCGCTAAATTTCACTTTAATAAAGCTTTCCCGAAGTGTTTTGAAGCTAACATTCCTCCGAAGACGTATTCAACCTGCACGGCTACATCTATTAACGTTTAAAGCCCCGGTGCGTTGCGGCACGTTAAAGAACCCCAGGTCGTCAAAATTTCCGGAGCCCTCCACTACGGCGTCTCTCATAATCAAATAGTGGTTTTGGGACGTTAAACCCTACAAATCAATCAATACATCAGCCCCGGTGCGATGCGCACAATCGCAGCGCCACGGCCCCTCCGATGCCCCGCTGCGGGCGAGGGCGCCCCTAGTGGTTGCTCCTGTCTCCATATTCAGCTTTCGGCAAAGCTTCATGCCCAATAAAAGTATTTCTAGACTCTGCCACCCGTCTTGTAGGACAGGGATACTGCCGAAATAGTTGATTTTTTTCTCGTACAAAACATCACGAAAAATGACGCTCTAATAAATTCCGCACGTCCCTCATACCATGGGAATCGATGTTATGTGAATATTGCAGAGAGGTCACCGAGGTCGTTGGTGGCGCTCGTGTACTTGACGATGATTTCTTCAAGAAACTCGCTAGCCGACGCTGCCTCCATTGGCTTTGCGGTGTGAGAGGGGGGGGGGGTCGTAAGCGAGGAGAGAGAGGGATAGACATAGTTTCATAAAATAATACCTATAGGGAGGAATCTGGCGCTACTATCATGTACCTCCGTGGGAATTGTGAGAAGTACAGGCTTCGGGGTGGATAGGGTTAGCTAGCGAACTGTCTGCAGACTTTTTTCTACAGTTTTAGTTTCGTTCTTCCCGCAGCGCGGGTTGTGCGGTGTGGCGAAAAGCACAGCGCCTTTTTTGTTCAAAGAGCCTGAAGTTAGCTTAGACGTTGAAGCTTTACGAGTCGTATTGGACAGTTTAAACGAAGCGTCGTCCACTCACCGCTGCGCATAGATGTAGCGTTTCACTCCAGCTCAAGTTGTTGCATCGAGTTCATGTTTTTCACGAATACGTCTTTCCTAAACTTGTTTTAAATCGGCTGCAAAACGATGACGATGCGCACCGTCACATTCCACTGACTCGACTTCACAACAAACCAGAAGGGCGTTTGGCGCCCTTGGAAAGATGCACCTAGCATCACAGAGGACGAAACGTCGAGTGTTTTCACTCATTACTCTACTGTTATTTTCATGAAACGATAATGCGCACTTTCAAGTTTTTTTAGGTGTTGTAAAAAATATTTCACATCTTGATGACAAATCTGTAACGCAATGACAGAGCAGTGCATACCCTGATGGTTAAATTTGCCCATGTTTCACTTTTACACCTCGCCACGAAAACTTTTTGCAATTAGGTTTGCGTAGAAACAAATCAGGCAAGTTTCAATTGAATAAATGTTCATATCATTTTGTTTTACACACGAAAAAGAAGCGTCGTGAATCTCAAGAACCTAATCCATCCAAAGTGGATCTAAAGCCCGTATTTCCCATAATTTCCAGGAGGGTACAGCCAGAGTAACCAAGAGATGATCGCTTTGGTACAACCAAGTTTGACCAAGAGTATTTTCGACAAATCAGTGGGACCGCTATGGTCACTAAAATGGCACCCAATTATGCCAACATATTTATGGGAGAGCTAGAATCGGAATTTCTTGCACACAGTTCCTTGAAACCACTTTTATACAGAAGATACATAGACGACATTTTTCTTATTTGGACCCACATTGAGGACGAACTTCTCAGCTTTATCGACACTTACAATGCTGTACATCCGAACATGCACTTCACACACACGCATTCGCAAGTAACCGTAAATTTTCTTGATATCACGGTAATATTAGAAGAGGACAAGCTCTCCAGAACTCTATAACGCAAACCAACGAATCGACAACAATGCCTCCATTACCAAAGCAATCATCCGCGCCACTGTAAAAACAGTATCCCATACAGCCAGGCTCACCGGTTTAAGCGAATCTGCTCAAGAGACGCTGATTTTTACACGAGCTCACATAGGCTAAAACCTATGCTCGAGAAACAAAAGTACCCCCAAATGTAATTGATGACGCTGTTCAAAAAGTGAGAAAACTGAAGCGTGATGACTTACTTATGAAGCGACCACCGCAAGAAGACCCACAACGAACAAACTTCTGCTTAACTTACAGCACAAACTTCCCCGATGTAAACGAAATTCTTAAACGACATTGCAACATTCTGGAACAAAGTGAACGTCTGAAACGCGCATTCCCATCCGCTCCATCGTCGTTTACCGACAACCACGCAACCTCAAAGACACACTAGTTCACTCTCAAATCAATACCTCACCCCCCAATAATTCATGCCGACCTTGTTTAAAGTCACGATGTCTTGTATGTAAGGCGATGCGAGAAACACACAAAGCAACCAGCCCACAATCCAAGTTTTCGATTAACATACGAGGAAACCTAACATGCGATTCCTCTAATGTGGTATACCTAATCGAATGCAACGTGTGCCGTATGCAGTACATCGGACAAACAGAAACACCATTCAGGATTCACTTCAATTATCACAGAGCCCATGCGAAATCAGCCCCAAATTTACCCCTATCAATATATTTTAATCTTCCCGACCATGCATTCGACAAACTATCAGTAACGCTCTTAGAGACGGGATATAAATCAAACCAAGAACGTGAACAATGAGAGTCATACCTTATTAACCGATTTAACATCCTCGATGGAGGAATAAATTACAATCGTGGTACACTTGCAGACATAAAGCATTAGAAAACAATAACGGCAATAATGAAAATAGTAACTGAGTTCACGACACTGCAGCTGCGAAGGGCACTGGACCACTCAAAACAATTCCAAGTGTAACTACTCTTCCTAAGTACAGCTGTCGTCTGATTTCTGTTTTTACTTTACTACCCAATCAATTGTGCCAAGCATGACATGCCCAACAGCAACCCTGTGCACAGTTGGGAGGCCCCTACTGCACGCGTAATACAGAAGCGGTCATGGAATTCGCATTGCGCCCGCTTACCAGCCTCTGCCGCGATACGCGGCACTCCTCTTTCTACGACGAAATGTCGACGGGGCGCTGAGTAATTAAAGGCTTAAACTTCTTTAAAAAAGCTCTTTTTGCCCCACACTGAACCGCCGAAGCCAGGAGGCGCCGTCTGGTCGGGAAGAATGCGTTAGTGAAAGGAAGCATACACAGACCGCTGACATCAGAAAGACGAAGGGGAGAAAATGGAGAGAGATGGAGGGGGAAGTGGAAGGAAGAGTGGAAGGGGGCACCCGAGGGGGAGTCCACCTTACATTCTTTTTCTCTCTTTTTCTTTTTTCTTTTCCTTTTCTTTTTTTCTTTTTTTCGTGCCTTTTTTCCTTTTTTCCCTCAATTTGAGATTGTATAAAGCTGAGCACCAACAAACGGTACCTTCAATCCTCATGAAGGCCAGACTCTAGGCTGAAACGTCGAAATAAACCACGTTGTGACCGCTCACGGAGGACCTACTTGACTATATGCAACGCTACGGCCACTCAACCACCATGCCTGCCTATATATATATATATATATATATATATATATATATATATATATATATATATATATATATATATATATATATATATATATATATATATATATATATATATATATTGCCCGTTCCATTCCCAAGTTTTAGATGCGGAAGCATCTTATACTCGCGCCTTGTAGTGCGCCGTCCGCACCGCTTCTCGAACATTCGACAGCTGACGCGCGCGCATGCGCCGTCGCGCCGTCACCCACCATCTGTGCCGCGCGCACTTCTCCTTCGAGAACATTCGACAGCTGACAGCGCATGCGCCGTCGCCATCTGTGCCGCGCGCGCGCTTCTCCTTCGAGAACATTCGACAGCTGACAGCGCATGCGCCGTCGCGCTGTATATATACTCAAGGTCGGCGCTCGCTCGCTCAGTTGCCGCTCGTCCGTTGGTTTGTACGGCGCGTCGACATCCGAAGTCGCCGTGAAATGAATGCCAACGAATCCACAAACACAATGATCGACGTCCCTTCGACCAGCGCCGCCCTTTCGCATACGTGTGTACGTGTTCACTCATTTAACACCCCCTCCTACAACCACGTTAACCAATTTAGCCATCGACCCAAGTAAGTCGCACTTTAACACCCTGTTAACCAATTATATGCTCCGCATCCTCCTCAGTGTTCCCCCGAGGGAAGCTGCGGGCAATTTTTTTGTTATCGTCCGAAAACACCGCACGATTCTCAGCGCAAACCGCGCCTGCAGTTTTCTAGAAGGTTCCGGACTGTAGTAGATCATTTTGATAAGATCACGCCCACTGTGCGAACGGTACAGATTGTTCTGGAACCTACGCCACCGCCAGCGATAACGCTAGAACATTCGACGGCAAGAGTATAAATGCCGACGCGATTCGCCGCTTGTCAGTTGTTGATCGAAGGCCGACGCTGCGTTCGCCGCTATCAGTCCGAGACTGCTATCTGTGCGAGACTGCTGCTGTAATTGGACTTTCCGTTTTCCGGGCACAGGTTCGCCCAAATAAACAGTTAAATCCCAACACGAAGTCTCCTGTCTTCGGCCACGTCACGACCCCGTGACATCTGGTGGAGGTGCTGCTTCCTTCATGTACCGGACGCCCCCGTCAAGCCGTGAACCCAGCCCACGTCGCGGAGAAGACACCGACGCCAACCAGGAGCAGCGAACAAGCCGCCGACAGCAAGGGCTACCACCGGAGTACGGGCTTCTACCAGACAAGGCGCGGAAGACGAAGGCCATGACCGCGGCTGCAGCGACAATGACAACCGCAGCGTCCCAGCCCACGATGGTCATGCATCAACCCAGGGAACCACCAATTTTCCATGGGTCATCGTTCGAAGACCCGGAGTCCTGGCTAGAAACACACGACCGTGTGGCCGCCCTCAACCACTGGGACCATGACGAAAAGCTGCGTCGTGTGTTCTTCTATTTGGAAGACACCGCAAGGACTTGGCTTGAAAATCGGGAGTCCACGCTCCGAACGTGGGATGATTCCTGCAAACGTTCGCAAGCGTCGCTCGCAAAGAGAGGGCCGCTGCTTTATTAGAGACTCGGGTTCAGCTACCAAATGAAAATGTCGCCATTTTCACAGACGAAATGACCCGACTATTCCGTCACGCTGACCCAGACATGCCTGAGGAGAAAAAAGTTCGTTTCCTCATGCGAGGGGTCAAACAGGAGCTCTTCGCGGGACTGTTGAGAAACCCACCGATAACCGTCCAAGAATTTGTAGCCGAAGCGACCGCTATCGAAAAGACCCTGGACATGCGCACCAGACAGTATAATCGTCGCCTGACTGCAGACTGCGCTGCTGCTCAAGCCAGTAACTCCAGAGACCTGCGTGAAACGATCCGAGCGATCGTGCGGGAAGAGCTGCGCAAGCTGTTGCCTTCGGCACAGCCTTAAGTGGAATCAATTGCCGACATTGTGCGAGAAGAAGTTCGGCAATCGCTTCAAATTCCCCACGCACCACTGCCCGAGCCGGAAGCTATGAGCTACGCCGCTGCACTGCGCCACAACGCTCCTCCCCGTCCACGCCAAAACGCCGCCCCATCGCACTTCTGTCGACAGACGTCACCGCCGCCACCACCCCCACCGACGTCATACCGTTCGCCAGCGGCCCAGCGCAGTGCACCGAGGAAGACTGACGTCTGGCGCACCCCTGACCATCGCCCGCTCTGCTACCACTGCGGCGAGGCCGGACACACATACCGCCGTTGCCAGTACCGACAGATGGGACTGCGTGGCTTCGCTGTCAATGCACCGCTTCCACAGCCAGGAGAACGACCACGTGACATCGCCAACTACCTGACAGGAACTCGGTGGACACCACGAAGCCCTTCGCGTTCGCCGTCGCCCAGCCGCCGCACGTCACCGCACCACCGGCAGTACTCTGGCCCAACGCGGGGCCGGTCTCCTAGCCCGTATCCGGGAAACTAAGGGCAGCAACCGGTGGAGGTGCGGTTGCTGTGCGACGAACTACCGAAGATCCTCCGACGACGACGACGCCGCGACGGAGCTTTCCGAACACAACGCCAACCAGGCAAAGCCCTGACGCCACGGGGATGCCCATGGGCAAAGCCCTGACCCTAACACTACGGGGGATGCCCATGGACTCTTGGACGGCTGGATAATGTCATCGCGCAGCATTTCATCAACTTGTCTCTTCATGGTCTCACGTTCTCGCGTCTAAACCCTGTACGGACTCTGACGGAGTGGTCTGGCATTTTCTTCGGTTATGATGCGATGTTTCGTGATTGGGGTCTGCCGAATTTTCAATGACGACGAAAAGCAATCTTTGTATTGCAGGAGCAGGGCCTTGAGCTGTTCTTGCTTATCGTTCGGAAGTCTGGGATTGACGTCGAAAGCTATGGGAGGGGCTTGGTTCCTCTGAGCAGGTTCCGCAGAATCGGCGAGGGCGAAAGCACTGGTGGCTTCGACAATTTCTTCGATTTATGCGACCGTTGTTCCTTTGTTCACATGTTTGTACTCATTGCTGAAATTCATGAGCATAACCGTTGCTTTGCCTCCCCGCAGCTCTGCAATTCCTCTTGCGACGCAAATATTTCGGGTAACCAACAGATGCTGACTGCCTTCAACGACGCCTTCCAAGTCAGGTGATTTAGGAGCGCTGACTGAAATAATGACGCTTGAGCGAGGCGGAATGGTGACTTGTTCTTCCAGCACATTCAAGGCATGGTGTCCTGACGGCGTGCGCGGCGGTAGTGCTTCTTCTGTGGATAACGTTATCGACTTTGTTTTTAGGTTGATGACAGCACCATGGAGGCATAAGAAGTCCATGCCAAGGATGACATCTCTCGAGCAACGCTGTAGGACTACGAAGTCTGTAGGATAAATACGGCCGTTAATGGTGAATCTCGCTGTGCAGATTCCTGCAGGCGTTACGAGATGACCTCCGGCTGTGCGGATTTCAGGGCCTTTCCAAGCTGTCCTAACTTTCTTTAACTTCGCGGCGAACGACCCACTGATGACAGAATAGTCGGCTCCAGTATCGACGAGAGCGGTCACACTGTGGCCGTCGATAAGAACGTCGAGGTCGCTAGTTCGCCGTCTTGCATTACAGTTGGGGCGTGGCGTCGGGTCACGGCTGCGTCGGCTTGTTCCGCTGCTTCCCTGCTGCGTCGTCAGGCCACCTTCGGTAAATGAGCTTTCGCCGTCAGGGCTTTGCCTGGTTGGCGTTGTGTTCGGAAAGCTCCGTCGCGGCGTCGTCGTCGTCGGAGGATCTTCGGTAGTTTGTCGCACAGCAACCGCACCTCCACCGGTTGCTGCCCTTAGATTCCCGGATGCGGGCTACGTCGAAATTTCGCCCCTACCTCTACGGCAGACCCTTCAAAGTTGTGAGCGACCACCACGCATTGTGTTGGCTAGCCACCTTGAAGGACCCCTCAGGTCGCCTCGCACGATGGAGCCTGAGACTTCAAGAATATGATATTACTGTCATTTAAAAGTCCGGCAAAAAACACTCCGACGCCGACTGTCTCTCTCGTACGCCTGTCGACCAACCGCTACCCGACGACCCGGATGACGACTACTTCTTAGGAACAATAACTACCGACGACTTCGCTGAACGACAGAGGGCCGACCCGGAACTTAAGGCCCTAATAGAATACCTCGAAGGCAGAACCGCCGAAGTCCCGAAGGTATTCAAGCGCGCACTTGCATCGTTCTTACTACGAAATGGTCTTCTACAAAAGAAAAACTTTTCACCGCTTCGAGCTAAGTACCTCCTTGTAGTGCCTTCAGCTTTGCGACCAGAACTCCTGCAGGCCCTTCACGACGATCCAACGGCAAGGCACCTCGGTGTTTCTCGCACGCTCGCGGGTATACAAGAAAGGTACTACTGGCCACGTCTTACCACCGACGTCAATCGTTATGTGAGAACATGCCGGGACTGTCAGCGACGCAAGACACCGCCGTCAAAGCCAGCAGAACTTCTGCAGCCAATTGATCCACCTTGCCGACCCTTCCAGCGATTGGTATGGACCTACTGGTACCGTTCCCGACGTCGGCTTTCGGAAACAAGTGGATCGTGGTAGCTACCGACTACCTCACCCGCTACGCCGAGACAAAAGCCCTGCCAAAAGGCAGTGCATCCGAGGTAGCTAAATTCTTCGTCGAAAATATCGTCCTACGTCATGGCGCCCCGGAGGTGCTTATCACCGACAGAGGAACGGCATTCACTGCCGACTTAACTCAAACAATCTTGGCATACAGCCAAACAAACCACCGCCGGACGACAGCGTACCACCCACAGACCAACGGCCTCACCGAGCGGCTTAACAAGACGATCGCCGACATGCTGTCAATGTACGTCGACGTCGAACACAAGACGTGGGACGCCATTCTTCCGTATGTGACCTTCGCATACAACACGGCGGTGCAGGAGACGACGCAGATATCTCCGTACAAATTGGTCTACGGAAGGAGCCCGGCAACGACGCTCGATGCCATGTTACCCAACGTCACCGACGAAGAAAACCTCGGTGTGAGCGAGTACCTTCAACGCACCGAAGAAGCCCGCCAACTTGCGCGTCTCCGTATCAAGAATCACCCGCAGGTCGCGGGTTCAAATCCCGGCTGTGGCGGCTGCATTTCCGATGGAGGCGGAAATGTTGTAGGCCCGTGTACTCAGATTTGGGTGCACGTTAAAGAACCCCAGGTGGTCAAAATTTCCGGAGCCCTCCACTACGGCGTCTCTCATAATCATATGGTGGTTTTGGGACGTTAAACCCCACAAATCAATCATCAAGAATCAACAGACGACCGACAGCCACCGTTACAACCTTCGACGACGCTTCGTGGAATACCAGCCCGGTGAACGTGTTTGGGTGTGGACGCCGATACGCCGACGTGGACTAAGTGAAAAGCTTCTGCGACGGTACTTCGGAGCGTACAGGGTGGTTCGACGGCTCGGCCCACTTGATTACGAGGTTGTCCCTGACGGCATCACGAACTCTCAACGACGCCGATCGCGACCTGAAGTCGTACATGTCGCGCGCCTCAAGCCGTTTCATGCGCGTTAACAAACTGAACTAGTGTTTTTTTTTGTATTATTGTTGTATCGTAATTTATTCATTGTACTTTCTTGCATTATTATTGTACTTTCATCTCTAGTTAAAGCATCGGGACGATGCCTTTTTTCAGAGGGGGGCAATGCCACGTTCCAATTTCCAAGTTTTTGTTATCGTCCGAAAACACCGCACGATTCTCAGCGCAAACCGCGCCTGCAGTTTTCTCGAAGGTTCCGGACTGTAGTAGATCATTTTGATAAGATCACGCCCACTGTGCGAACGGTACAGATTGTTCTGGAACCTACGCCACCGCCAGCGATCACGCTAGAACATTCGACGGCAAGAGTATAAATGCCGACGCGCTTCGCCGCTTGTCAGTTGTTGATCGAAGGCCGGCGCTCCGTTCGCCGCTATCAGTCCGAGACTGCTATCTGTGCGAGACTGCTACTGTAATTAGACTTTCCGTTTTCCGGGCACAGGTTCGCCCAAATAAACAGTTAAATCCCAACACGAAGTCTCCTGTCTTCGGCCACGTCACGACCCCGTGACAATATATATACAATAAGATGTAACAGACAATAAACCAAGGAAAGTATAAGGGAATATATTATACCAAGTTGTAATGTGAATATGAAGAAAAGTGGGTGAAAATATACTGCCGTCGGCAGGATCCCAACCTGCAACCTTCGAATGACGCGTTCGATGCTCTACCACTGAGCTACCACGACACCTATCCCCCCAGCCACTTTATAGGGCTTATATGTGAAGTACACGTGGGAGTGTCAGTCAGCGCCACCAGTAGCCATGGCGGCGAGTGTGGCACACTTTTTTTGAGTCTGTTCATATATAAACCATATAACATATTCACATATAAACCCTATAAAGTTGTTGCGGGGATAGGTGTCGTGGTAGCTCAGTGGTAGAGCATCGAACGCGTCATTCGAAGGTCGCAGGTTCGGATCCTGCCCATCTTCATATATACATTACGATTTTGTCTAATATCCTCTCTTATAGTTTTCTTGGCATTATTGCCTGTTACCCCTCACTATTATTGTGTGAAAACACGAAAAAATGAGCCCTTAAGTATACACTTCTTTCCTTTTATACATATATATATATATATATATATATTGTAGAGAAGCTTCCGACCACTGAAATTGGTTGAACTTTCAGGTGCGTTCTAGTAGGTCTACCCAAAAAGGATGCCGCTCGCGCTGAGAGCCCGTGCTTGGCCGTTACTGTCGCTATTTTGCATGCTCACTGTGTGCCGGCTAATAAACGCCTTAACAATTTGGTGGAGAGTGCTGTGCCCTTCAAACACCTTCAGTTCGCAATCGATGCTCTTGGAGCTTAGATCCCGTACCATGCCTTCTACCATGCACCAAGAAGCCACTCGGTGAACGCTTCCTCTTGCGCCGACGCCATGTTCCGGTGTCCCCCGCATCCGCGACCCTCCTGTCTTCACCGGAACAGATGGCACCGACTTCGAGGACTGGCTCGCCATGTACAAACGCGTCAGCGTCCCCAATCATTGGGACGAGGCAGGTAAACTCGGCAACCTGGTTTTTTACCTCACGGGTGTGGCCGGCATGTGGTATAACAACCACGCATCCAATTTCGCAACCTGGTCCGATTTCAAGACCGCTATCACCAACGTTTTTGGCCGCCCTGCCGTTCGTAAGCTGCAAGCCGAGCAGCGCTTACGCGAACGCGCTCAGCAGGCCGGTGAATCATTGACCAGTTACATTGAAGATGTCCTGGACCTGTGCAAGAAATCCAACAACAGCATGTCCGAATCATACAAGATCCGGAACGTCATTAAGGGCATTGAGGATGATGCCTTCACGATGCTGCTTTCCAAAAAACCCAGGAACAGTAGCTGAGGTCATCACGCTGTGCCAGAGCTACGAGGAGCTCCGCCGGCAGCGTTCGATGACCCGTCGCTCCACACTACCAGATGCAGGGCTTGCTGGCTTGGAGGCGAGCTGTGATCAGGTGGCACTGCTGGCAGAACTCAGGTCCTTCATACGTGAGGAAATCGCGCGGCAGTTCTCTCTCCTGCCCTTTGCCCACCCACCGGCTGCTCAACAATCGGCCACTACCATTCTTCCACCCATCCGCCGAGAAATTGAGCAGGAAATAGCGGAGCCACCCACAACAGCTTCCGGCCCCTGCGCCCCCAAGTTACGCCCAAGTGGTCGCCAGGCCGCCTCCAGTCGTTCAACCGCCCGCCCCACTGACTTACGCCGAAGCTGCCGCACTACCGCCATCCTTTGCAGGTATGCCAGCTGCGTATGTTGACGTGACCTCTCAGACTCAGCTCCAGCACCCCCTGCAGCCTTTTCAGCCACCGTTCCGTCCATCGGCTCTTGCGTCATGGACAAGACCTACCCCGGCGAATCGATGGCGCTCACCCGACAACCGGCCCATCTGCTTTGCCTGCGGTTACGCCGGTCACGTAGCCCGTTACTGCCATCGCATACAGCCGACCCAAATTTCTTCGTCTGTTGCTGGCCACCTCAGCCGTTCCTATCACGACGAACCACCGTCTATGCCACCGCCGTCTCGCCCAGGTCCATCTCCTCGAAGGTCGCCGTCTCCACCACGTCGTTCCCTGTCCCCCATGAGGCCACGTTCGGTTACTCATGAGCGGGAAAACTAGTCGTCGCAGTCCCCGAGGCAAGGACTGCGATGCTATTGCAATGTGAAAGCCCTCATAGCAGCCCATCTAATGTCGTAGACGTGCTTGTGGACGGTGTTCATGCATCTGCTCTTATTAACACTGTAGCTGCAGTATCCGTTATGGACGAAAACTTTTGCCGCTTGCTTCGAAAAGTGACGACGCCAATTTCTGGGTTGTTCCTTCGTACTGCCGGTTCGCATCGTATCAATCCTACAGCAGAGTGCACAGCTCGTGTTGTCGTTCAGGACGTTCTGTATGTCGGCCAATTCATCATCATTCCTGCATGCTCTCATGAAGTCATCCTGGGGTGGGATTTTCTCTCCCGAAACGACGCCGTCATCCATTGTGCCACTACCGAAATTAAACTCTCACCCTTCTCGCATTTGACGCCGGAAGACAGTCCCTTGAAACTGAGCAAGATTCTCGTGAAAGACGATACCATAGTGCCTCCAAGCTCGACGATGGGTGTATCTGTTTACTGCGCTGGACTCTCCGACACGATTGCACTCGTTTCGCCATCCGACCGTACTTGCCGAAGGAAAGGGTTGCTAGTACCTTTCGCGACCATGCAAATCACCCAGGGCAACACCGCTATTTTTGTGACCAACCCATCCCCGTACACTGTGACCTTGGTTCGAGGCAAATGTCTCGGCAGAGTGAAACCAGTGGATAACGCACAAGTCCTGGACGTACCTGACGACACTCGCGTTGTCCCAATTCGCGTACCATTAGTGCTGTTTCCACTTCTGATTCACCATCTCCTGATGTATTTGGCCCCTACATTGATGACAACCTTACGTCTGTACAGCGTTCCCAGCTTCTGGACCTGTTGCGAGAATATCGTTCTTCTTTCGATGTCGGGTGAAGTTCTCTTGGTCGTGCGTCCACTGTTACGCATCGTATCAACACTGGTGCCCATCCACCATTACGGCAACGTCCCTACCGTGTGCCGCCTGCTGAACGGCGGGAATATAACGAGCAGGTTGATGATATGCTCAGACGCGACGTTATTCGGCCCTCGGACAGTCCATGGGCGTCTCCTGTTGTTCTTGTTGCGAAGAAAGATGGTTCTGTGCGGTTCTGTGAGGACTGCAGACGGCTCAATAAAATCACTCGCAAGGATGTATACCCACTGCCACGCATCAATGATGCAATTGACAGCCTTCACGGAGCCGAATTTTTTTCTTCTCTCAATCTGCGCTCCGGGTACTGGCAAGTACCCATGGCTGATGACGCTCGACCGAAGACTGCGTTCATCACACCCGACGACTTGTACAAATTCAACGTCATCCCGTTTGGTCCATGTAATGCTCCTGCAACCTTTGAGCGCATGGTGGACACCGTTCTGCGCAACTTGAAATGGCACACGTGCTTGTGTTACCTCGATGACATTGTTGTGTTCGCTCCGAATTTCTCCACGCATCTCCAACGTCTGAAAGAAGTTTTCGCACGTGTGAGCAATGCCGGTTTGCAACTAAATCTGAAGAAGTGCCGCTTTGCAGCCCGGCAACTCACCATCCTAGGGTACGTTGTGTCCAAAGATGGCATTCTGCCTGATCCAGCGAAGCTTCGGGCCTAGACCGAATTCCCCAAACCTGCGTCCGTCAAAGAACTGCGTAGTTTCGTGGGCCTGTGCCCATACTGCCGACGCTTCATACGAAGCTTTGCCACGATTATATCACCGCTGACGAAGCTCCTGGGAAGTAACGGGCCCCTCAGTTCGTGGTCGTCTGAGTGCGACGACGCGTTCACGAAGCTCCGCGATTTGTTGACGTCTCCTCCCATTCTACGCCACTACGACCCTACGGCCCCGACGGAGGTGCACACAGACGCCAGCGGTGTAGGCCTCGGTGCTGTCCTGGCGCAGCGCAAACCCGGATTCTCTGAATATGTCGTAATATATGCAAGCCGTACGCTCACGAGAGCCGAGACAAACTACACCGTCACGGAGAAAGAGTGCCTGGCGATCGTCTGGGCCCTTACAAAGTTTCGACCTTATTTCTTTGGTCACCCATTCGATGTCGTCACCGACCATCATGCACTATGCTGGCTTTCATCATTGAAGGATCCCTCAGGCCGTCTCACCCGTTGGGCTCTTCGCTTACAAGACTACGACATCCGCTTTCTGTACCGCAACGGACGCCAGCATGCTGACGCCGACGCCCTCTCGCGCTCCCCTTTGCCTGAAGGTGATGTGCTCTGCTCAGTATCCTCGGCTGCTGTTTCTGCCATTGATGTTGACATCATCGCTACCGAACAGCCAAAGGATCATTGGATCGGCCCGCTCATCGACTTGCTCTCTGATCCATCCGCAACGCCATCCGCGCGTGCCTTGCGTCGTCGAGCTCGCCATTTCGCCATCCCTGACGGCCTTCTACACCGACGCAATTACGACGCCGATGGCCGGCAATAGTTACTCGTGATAACCCGCAGTCTGCGGTCAGAGATATGTGAATCTTTCTATTCTGATCCGCAATGCGCGCACTCTGGGGTATTCAAAACCTACCATCGCATTCGACAACGCTACTTCTGGCGCGGGATGTACCGCTACGTGCAGCAGTTCGTTCCCTCCTGCCTCGCTTGCCAACGCCGCAAACCGTCAGCACATATGTCGCCAGCCAGTCTGCAACCGTTACCTTGCCCTGAGCGTCCGCTTGGGCGCATAGGTATCACTTTGTATGGACCACTTCCTCTGACGTCAGCTGGTAACCGCTGGGTCATCGTCGCCGTAGATCATTTAGCGCGATACGCCGAAACCGCCGCTATCCCTGCGGCTACTGCGCATGATGTTGCATCCTTCCTATTGCATTGATTTATACTGCGCCACGGTCCACCTCAGGAGTTTCTCAGCGATCGAGGCCATGTCTTCTTGTCAGAAGTCGTCGAAGCCATTCTCACGGAATGCCATTCTGTCCACCGCAAAACTACTGCTTACCACCCGCAGACGAATGGTCTCACCGAACGCTTTAACCGCACGCTCGGCGACATGCTTTCGATGTACGTCGCCGCCAACCACACGAATTGGGATACTATACTGCCCTTAGTCACATACGCCTACAACACCACCCCTCAGAGTACAACCGGGTTTTCACCTTTCTTCTTGCTGTACGGAAGGCACCCGTCACACACTATCGACATGATACTCCCGTACACGCCTGATCCATCTGAGTGTGAGACAGCCAGGCTTGCTGAAGAGTGTCGAGAGCTTTCCAAGACTTTTACGACGCGTGAGCAAGAGCGGCAGGAGAGTATTCGTGATGGCTCCGCCACTTCTGAGCCCACGTTCCTTCCTGGTTCTCTTGTATGGCTCTCAATCCCGACCTCTGTAGCTGGCCTTTCTACAGAAACTATTTCCCAAATACGAAGGCCCCTACCGTGTCATCGAGTGCACATCTCCGGTCAACTATCTGATCGAACTAATTGAGCAAACTTCGGACATGCGCCGTCGCGGGCGCGACATCGTCGACGTGGAGCGCCTGGAGGCTTACTATGACCCGCTCATAGTGACAAGCTGTTAGGTCGCCAGGCGGCTCCCTCTTCGACCCCGGGGTAATTGTAGAAAAGCTTCCGAACACTGAAATCGGTCGAACTCTCAGGTGCCTTCTAGTGGGTCTACCCAAAAAGGATGCCGCTCGCGCTGAGACCGTGCTTGGCCGTTACTGTCGCCATTGTGCATTATCGCTGTGTGCCGGCTAATGAGCGCCTTAACAATTTATATATATATATATATATATATATATATATATATATATATATATATATATATATATATATATATATATATATATATGTATATGTATATATATATATATATATATATACGTGTGTGTGTGTGTGTGTGTGTGTGTGTTGAGCGTGCCTTTTCTCTTTTACTGACCCTTGAACAAATATCTTCAGGCACTCCGGACAAAATTCCCGATGCTTTTTAACGCCGGTATGCCAGGCCTGTGTCTCGCATCCTCACTGCGATTTTTCGTTCCTGTTCAAAGCTAGCTATCATTACAGGTGATTGGCGTGTCGCCCGGGTAGTGGCAGTTCACGAAAAGGAGTGTGCTTAAAAATAAAAACTACCACCCGATATTCCTGACGTCATCCTTATGCAAAATATTTCAACACGTACTCGTACATTGTATAACTGAATTCTTTGAACGGTATAAACTGCTGTTAGACCTCCAGCGTGGCTATCGTAAAAACCTTTAAACAATCACAAAGCTATATACTACTACTCCTCAGGTCGCTATAACCCTCAACTTGCCCGGTCAGATTGATTTATTCCTTTTGGATTTCAGCAAAGCTTTCAACCGCAATTACCACAGTAAACTCCTAAACAAGTTTTACAAGTTTGTCCTACAATCGTTTAATTTAAATTGGACTAAGCAGTGCTTGTCCAACTACTCAGCTTGTTGCGAGTGGTTCTTAAGATATAGAAAGGGAGAGAAAAGTGAGCCCCGTTATTGTCTGCTTCAGTGAGCGACACCGCCACAGGGCTCAAAAGGGATGGGGGTAACGAGAGATAAAAAGGGTAGAAGTAAAGGTGTAGAAAAGAGGAAGAAGAAGCAACAGCAATCTGAGGGGATAGGAGAGACAGGAAAGATGTAAGCACGGTCACTGGAGTCCGAGGACGGGGTACACTAGCGAGAGATGTTGTCGGCGTCTGTAGATGGCGTAGAGCAGGTCCAGTAGGTCAGAGCTGCACTGTCGTCGAAGGTCGTCGGCGACAGGAGGTGACGTAGGGCCAGCCCAGTCGGCCAGAGCTACGATGACGCCGAAGGTCGCGAGCGCGCGGAGCGCGCGTGCGCACAACCGGTCGGCACGGAATCCAGCGAGCGAGTCCACTCAGCTTGTTGATGTCAATGGGTGCTCATCCACGTGGTTGCCAAATACGTCGGGTGTGTCTCAGGGAGGCGTATTGGGACCAATTCATTTTCTGATGTTTGTGAACAATATTATCGCTGCTGTGTATTCTGAAGTTCAAATTAGGCTGTATGCCGATGATTGTTCGATTTTCCAAATATTAACTCGCCAAAGTGACTGAATTTCATTAAACACCATCCTAGCGAAAACTCACGATTGGTGCACATGGCCAATGTTCCTGAACTCCGAGAACTTCTGCTACGCGCAAGTAATAAAAGGCAACCTTTTTTATCCACGTATAGAATGAGTATTGACACCTTCGCAGAAGCCATGGAGTACAAATATTTGGCATTTACAATAAATTAACATGGTCTCCTCCAAAATCTATCTGTACAGCAGCTACTCGCAAACTTGGCTTACGTGGGCACAGATTGAGAAGCGCGCCCACCGATGCGGAACTTCTCGCTTACAGAACCTGTATTTAATACGCAAGCGTAGCTTGGGATCTTCACTACAAAAAAGATATGCATAGGCTCGAGGTGGTACAGAGGCAGGCAGTGTGCTTCATGTCCAGCAAACATAAACAACAGATTCACCGTTTACTCCTATGCTTGCAAATAAGATTCCAACAATAGAGCAACAAAGAAAAATATCAAGACTTCAATTTGTATTTTTACTTTGTTACAACAGACTTATTATGAATGCGCGTGCGTATCTTCAGCGATTTTCATCACGCACGTCGAGAAATCGACATGCACATAATCTACTTTCTTATCAAACGCGCAATACTCTTCTCAAGTACTCTGCACGAACCATTTCAGATTGGAATTCACTTCCTAAAAGATATTGTTTCTTAAGAATCTCCAAATACAATTAAAAGCTCGCTACTTACCCATCTAAAAAGCTTACCCATCTAGAAATGCAATAAACGACTTAGTGTTCATGCGACCTTTTATTTATTTCTTCGATTTTTTCATTTTGTTTTCAGCTTTTTTTGCAGTCTTACTTCATAAATTGCAAATACTGTATTTACACACTCAACTTATTTCGGGAAGGGCTTTTGTTGTTTCTAATCTACAATGCCAGATGTTATGTGTTTCAAACTATGGTATGAAAGTATTAAAATCGGAAGGGTGGGGACGCGTTTTTTGCAATCCCATATATGCATCACTCTTTAGTGAACTGTATTGTAGTCGAGTAAGGTAGCGCTGTTGTTTTCTGTTTTCGTAATATTTCTAGATATACGGATACATTTCCTTTGTTCTCTCTTCTGTTGGCTTGTGTGCTCTACGGCTCCACCCGTGCTTGTAAACTTGCAACTGTGTGATTTCCCATCTGAATGGTCTTTTGTGACTGCGGTATACTGTAATTAAATAAATAAATAAATGTCGCCACCTGGTGCTATCCTAATGCATCGACAAAATTGCGCTCCCCTTGTTGAAAAAGTGCCGAGTTGGGTGGACGCGTAGGAATGACGTGTTCAAAAAGTGATGTATGTCACGGTGATGATGCATTACATAAACTTCATCAGGAGCACTGTGAAAGAACAGTGTTAGATACAAAAGTCGCGTTAGGGAAACGTGAGCGCATGTGGCCGTGGGGCAATGGGTGGCGTTCTCGGTCTTTGATGTCGCGGGCTGAAAAGACGGTGCTTCAACTGCCATTGAAAAACTTTTTTCTTTGCTTTCTGATCGTGAGTATTTTTGACGCCATTCCCGTGACAGAAATACGTCACTTAGGTCTTCGTGATGCCCGGTATAAAGCACTGTCCTGTCAAAAAATAACGCGAGGAAATTATTGCATCAATTGCGAATGACACGCACTGCCCTTCAGAAGTCTCGCGGCTGACCAGTCTGACCTCAGTTCACCGTTTCTCTCCACATATAGAGACGCGCTTTATAGATCGACATGACAGCGGCATCTTCCTCTTCTGGTGAAAATCTGAGCGCCTGTGGTGTCCCCTGTTGGGCGTAGAGAGAGACAAACACAATAAGTGGCTGCTAGACAGCGCCCTCTTACCAGTGCTTATAGTGCCCTTTAATTTTGTATACTACTCTCCTTCGTCTGTAATGTTGCACTGAAAGCCGAAAAGGACTAAAATGGGGTATGCCATTGTTCCTTTAGGGCACTAAGTGCCACAGATTTTGAACCATGTTTGGACGCACTACCAATAACTACAAGGGTTCAATGGTTACTCCCTAGCTATTACTCTGACTGGTTGCAATGTTGGTCCTCGTAGAATGATCCATTGGAATGAACAGTTGAACCATCTAGACTGTAGTATCGTAAGGGCGAAGAATAAGACGAGGCATGGCCAGAACAAGAAGGAACAATCTTTATTCACGAGGCTGCTGTCTTGGTTTTAATACCCTGGCCCGAGGCCGGAGCATGCGCCGTGGCGAGGAAGGGAGGCACGTGTTATCGGTATGTTCTTCGGCGCGTGCACCTGATAATCTACGATATATCACTTCCTCCCCTCTGGGCTAGAACCTATCCGGCGGCTTGCGGGCACGGGTGGAGCGTCGGAGTGGCAGTGGTTCTGCCGTGGACCTTGGACTTGCTGGCTCAATGCCACCGCCAGACGCTTCCTCACCAGGCTCGGACAGACCGGCCTGAAGGGCTTCGCTGCTAGTTGACTGGATGCCGCTGGATGAGAGTGGCAATTGCCCCATGGCAATTGGCGTTTCGCACGGTTCTTTCTTAACCGGTGTCGACGAGTCGCGTGGTCGTACTTGATCGACGTGTCTACGTTGCACCCCCCTTGGCGTGTTAACGGTTAACAATCGCTTGCCTTCGACTGTTGTCACGGTTTCGGGTAGCCACCTTTGACCTAGCTGACTGTACTGTCGACTCCACACCTCCCTTCCTGGTGCAAACTCTTTCTTTCCAGAGTTCAGAACTCCGTTGACGGTAGCCTCCCTCTTCGCCCCGTCTTCCTCTGCCAGGTAGGTGCTCAGGCGGGTCCGTGGTTGGAATCCAAAAAGCCTTTCCGCAGGCGACTGCTCCTCTCGGGTCGGTGTGGTCCTGTAACGCAACAAAAATTTGGCAAGCCAACTTTGCAGCGTTCCCACCCGATTTTTCTTCAGGCCCTCCTTGATGGTGCGTACTGCCCGTTCCGCCAAACCGTTGGATTGCGGGTAGTATGGGGCCGTCGTTACGTGGCGCACCCCATTTTCCCGGAAGAACCGCGCTGTCTCTGCACTGGTGAAATGCGGACCATTATCCGACACGACAGTCCGTGGTATGCCAAATCGCGCGAAAATGCACCTAAGTGTGTCTACCGTAATCGCTGCTGTCGCCGTCTTCAAGGGCACTGCTTCGATCCACTTAGTCTCGGCGTCGACGAGAACGAAGATCATATGCCCTTCCACGGGACCAGCAAAATCCACGTGTCGGCGGTACCACCGTCTGTTGTTCTTTGGCCAGTTTGCCGGGACCTGCGCTGGGGGCATGGGCAAACACTGCACGCATTGGGGACACCGATTTGCAAGCATTTCAATTTCACCGTCTAGCCCTGGGTACCAGAAAATTGAGCGCGCGAGGTTCTTCATTGCCGTCATGCCTGGGTGCGTATCGTGCAACTCTTTCAAAACAAATTGCCGGGCAGCTTTAGGCAGAACCACACGGTGGCCCCAGTAGAGTATCCCGTTACTCACGGCCAATTCATGCCTCCGTGCAAAATACGGTTGGTACTGCTGTTCCTCTGAACCCAGACGCCTTGGCCAGCCTTGCAAGATCCAAGTCTTCACTTGCTGAAGTACGTCATCTTTGCTGGTGTGGTCTGAAATACTCTGCGCAGACAAAACAAAATCATCCATAGCCTGCGCATGCAGGACATATTCGGCTAGTTCATTTTCCCAGCTATTATCGCGAACCGGTAATGGCAACCGGCTTAGAGCGTCGGCATTTGCATTTAGCTCTCCTTTTCTGTATTCCACGTCGTATTGATAAGCTGCTAAGAGCAGCGCCCAACGTTGAATGCGGGCCGCTGCCATTTGCGGAATGGGTTTATCTGGACTTAGCAAACCAGTCACAGGCTTGTGATCGGTCACCAGAGTGAACTTGTTGCCAAACAAACAATCTCGAAATTTTACAACGCCGAAGACAAGCGCTAGTGCCTCCTTTTCCAATTGTGAATAATTACGTTCCGCCGACGTTAGAGTTCTCGAGCGGAACGCTATGGGATGATCCACTTCTTGTATGCGGTGCGACAAAACTGCGCCTATACCCTCGGCCGACGCATCACACTCAAGCCGCAAGGTTCTTTGGGGGTCGTAATGCACAAGAAAGTTCGCCCTTCTCATGGCGCGCTTGGTTTCTTGGAATGCTGTTCTCTGTGCGGGCCCCCAACACCACAGTGCTCCTTTAGACAAGAGTCGGTGTAACGGGGCCAAAGTGGACGACAAGTTCGGTAGAAATTTGAAATAGTATGTGACCAGTCCTAAGAAAGATTTAAGCTGGCTTACCGAAGTCGGTGGCGGTGCCGCTAGCACTGCTTCCAAATTGTCCTGCAGTGGGTGGAGGCCTTTTGCATCGATTCGGTGCCCTAGAAATACCACTTCTTTCTCCCGGAAGTGGCACTTCTCCTTGTTCAGTGTTAGGCCGTTCGCCGAAGTCGTTCGAACACTTGCCGCAGTATCGTTGTGTCAAACTCTTTTTCTGCTACAATAATGTCGTCCAGGTAAACTTTCACCCCTGGTATACCCTGCAGCACGGCTTCTATGCGCCACTGAAACAGCGCAGGCGCTGAGGCAATGCCAAAAGCCAAGCGGTTGTAGCAGAAGAGGCCTTTGTGTGTATTCAACACAGTTATCTTCTTAGCATCATCATCCAGGGGAAGCTGGTTGTATGCGTTTCGTAAGTCGAGTGTGCTGAACACTTCGCCTCCTGATAGCGCCGCAAAGATGTCGTCAATTTTCGGAAGCGGGTACTGCTCTGTTCTTGTCGCTGGATTAACTGTTAGCTTAAAGTCCCCACGCAGCCGGATGTCTCCGTTCTTCTTTGCTACGGGCACGACCGGTGTTGCCCATTCAGCCACGCTCACTGGGGACAGCACGCCCACTTCCACCAGTCGGTCAATTTCGGCGGAGACTTGCGCTCTCATGGCATACGGAACTGTCCGAGCCTTCAGAAATCGAGGTTGCGCACTTTCCTTGAGGTACAGCTTCACCGGTGGTCCCTTACAGCATCCGAGGTTCTCAAAGAGGTCCGGAAACTCGTCAAAAAGTGCGGTTAGCTGGCTGTCGGCGTGAACAACATTCACCGAAGACGACGTGCCTTCTACTAGCAACATGCCTGCTTTGCGAAATTCCTCTATCGTGTCCCTTCCGCACAAAAGGGGCCCTCGATGGTCCACCACTATCAGCGAACTGCTCACCGTTACTGGTCCAAGCTGTACCTGCATGTCTACCTTGCCAACGACCGGCAACGGTCCCAGGAAACATGAAAGGCGTAGTGGAGTTTTTTGCAGAGCCGGCCACCACTTGCGATGCCTCTTGTACAAGTTTTTGGGAATCACGCTTACTGGTGATCCAGTATCGACAATCATTAGCAGCCTGCGGCCTTCCCACGTTAAGGTGCGCTCGATTGGCTGCACCAAGTGCTTATTGGCGGAACTGTGTGCAACGAGAGCATACAACCTCTCTTCTTCGCTTTCACATTCGGTTCCGTCGACAGCGAACGTTCCTGACCTGGGGGTGTGGGGTCTTTTGCAAGCCCTAGCAAGATGCCCTCTTTTACCACATTGATGGCATATGGAACTGCGGTGTCGACAGGACGCCGTTGCATGCGCCCCTTTGCATCTGTCGCAAGAAAGGCTGCAATTCGTCCTCCACTGTCTGCCTTGTTGCTGTACCACGTTGACGCCGCCACCTTCGGTCCGGGCGTATGAAGTACGCATGCCCCGAGCGTCTTCGTTCGCTTTCTCAGAAGCTAAGGCGAATTCTTCGGCTTCTTCACGAGTCAAGTTCTTGCGGCCCAGCAGGCACTGGCGCGTTTCCTCATCCCGAATCCCACAAACGATTCGGTCCCGCAACATACGGTCCAGTGTCGCCCCGCAATTACAATTTACGGCCAGTCTTCTCAGTTCAGCAGTGTAGTCCCGGACGCTTTCTTGCTCATCTTGTTTTCGCATAAAGAAAGAATAGCTTGCTGCTATTTCGTTTGCCTGAGGGTTGAAATGTTCTTCCAAGCATTTCACAACGTCATCGTACGTCAAGGAGTTGATGGCGACCCCCGGCTGGTGCCCTTGCAATATCCGGACGACACTGTCGCTCAACGATGAAACCAGTAGGGCCCGGCGTTTCGCTACGTCGGTAATATCGTTGCCCTCAAAGTAGGCTTCCAACCGGACACGATACGTGCTCCAGCTACTCACGGCGTCGTCGAAGGCAGGGGGTCGGGATCCCATTCTTCTGGTCTCAGCGTCGGAGTGCAATTAACCGGATCCCATCCTCGTCGCCACTGTAGTATCGTAAGGGCGAAGAATAAGACGAGGCATGGCCAGAACAAGAAGGAACAATCTTTATTCACGAGGCTGCTGTCTTGGTTTTAATACCCTGGCCCGAGGCCGGAGCATGCGCCGTGGCGAGGAAGGGAGGCACGTGTTATCGGTATGTTCTTCGGCGCGTGCACCTGATAATCTACGATATATCATAGACTAATGGGAAAAAATGGCGTCCCTTTTTCTGTGTGAAGTATTTTTATGGTAATTCAACATAGAAGAACGCAGTATATGGGGCATTCAACATATATACTATTTCAATGTAACACACCGCTAACACTGATTGCCTACGCTGCAGTGAAGAGAACTACCGAATATATACAGGCACAGTATATTGACCACCCTTGTAGTGCCGATTGGGACATTTGCTCGGCGTGAAAAAACAAAAAAACATTGGCAGCGTGTTACGAAAACGTACGTGGGCTCATTTATAACACCGAAGCGCACCGATGGTTCAATATGAATTCAGCTAATCTTCAACATCTTTTCAGTTAGAAAATATAAATTATCAACAGGCATTTGACCGTGTCGGCCGAACAAGCGTTCGCACTACGCTCACACAAACATAGACGTCAGATTGAAGTTTTTTTAGAGCACCGCCTGTCCACGCAGTTTTGGGTAATGACACCCTTTGGCCGCAAATATTACATATACTTGTGTATCAAGACCTTGTGTTCGTGGTGCGGCCAAAGTATGTCATTAAGCAAGTACCAACTAGGTCAACAATCAGTTTTGTGACAGTTCTGGGTAGTGCAAAGCCCGACTCCCTTGCACAGTTTGCTGCGCAACCGGGTGCAACTAGCGCGGGCGAAACAACGATTGAGCTAAATATGAGGTTGCTTGATTTATGTGCGGGGTTTCACGTTCCGAAACCACCAAAACCATGAAAGACGCCGTAATGAAGGGCTCCGAAAATTTCGACCCCCTGGGGTTTTTTGACCGTTCACCCAAATCTGAGCACACGGGCCTACAGCATTTCCGCCTCCATCGGAAATGCAGCCACCACAGCGAGGATTTGACCCCGCGACCTCTAAATATTAGGTGTGTTGTCGTATTGAACACTCAGAAAAAAAATTGGCAGATCCGACGTACAGTCGGAATCCATGGTATGCGAAGCACGAATAAGAAGGGTTGACGTGTCACTTTCAAATCAGCACAGCGTTACGAAGTGGAGGTAAACGATGCCATACATGACTTCCGTGTCATGATTATCATGACACGGAAGTCCTAATAATCATGACTTCTATGTCACTAAGCTTAGCTTAGTGTCCAATGTTAGGCCTAAGAATTTATGTTCAGTACTAACAGCAAGACGTCCCCCATTCAGTTGAATATCAGGTTCAAAATGATTGCCTCTCTACCTAGAGAACAAGACATGCGTGCTTTTCTGTGCATTCAGCCGGAACCAGTTTTCTTCCCAATCGGAGACTTTGTTCAAACCAAGCTGAACTTTCCGCTCACTCATGGCCAGATTGCAAGATCTATAGCCAAGCTGGACGTCGTCCACATATATACAACAAAATATATTCCGAGGGATGGACAAGCGCAAAGAATTGATTTTGATAATAAAATTGGAAGATCCCGAGTACAGAGGGAATCGATGATATGCGAAGCACGAATGAGAAAGGTTGATATTTCACTTCAATATCAGCACAACTTTAAGAGGTGGAGGTAAATGATGCCGTATATGACTTATATGTGATGATTATCATGTTTGAATGTGTCGTTTACCTTCGTCATCTATTCACGTCACGTGATGTCAAATTTAGTATATGTGGAGCTAGCGAAATGGCCGCGAGCACGTTATGAGCGTGGTATGTTGTCATGTTCTTACATGACACGCGTGTCAGAATTATCATGTTTGCACTAGTCATATATTTCGTCATCCAATGACGTCACGTAACACCAAATTCGGTATATCTGGAGCTAGCAAAACGGCAGCAAACGCATCATGAATGGCCGAATATCCTCCAATTTAGCGTTGACGCGTGCGCCGGCTGGGCACACCAATGCTACGTTAGCAAAACACGAGCACTCTATAGTCTGACGCCAGGCTCGACCGGCGCGACCAGCATCCGTCGGCGCGGCCCGACGGCAACCGGCGTGAAATGCGACATGCTGCATTTCACGCCAATGCATGCGTTACCTATAAGACGCTGCGTCTGCCTCTTTTCGTGACGTAGGTAGGGACGGCGGACGGGCTGAAACGCGCATGCGTCAAAGCAACGTAGCGCGGCGCGTGCCTGCGAGTATATGGCAGGACCAGTGCCTGGCGTGGCAACGCCGGCGTGACCCGACGAAATGAACGTGGGTGAGCGTCACGTCGGAATGTATTGGCGCCTTGACTGTGGCACGTAGTCACGTTCTCACTTGACACGCATCTCATGATTATCATGTTTGCACCAGTCATATACCTTCGTCCTTCGTTGACGTCACGTAATGCCAAATTTGGCAGATATGAAGCTACCGAAACGGCCGTGAGCGCATCATGAGCGTAGCATGTAGTCATATTGTTACATGACATGCATCTCATGTTTATCATGTGTGCACCAGTATCATACCTTCTCATCAATTCACGTTCCGTAATACCGAATTCGGTATAATTGATTGATATACGGGGGTTTAACGTCCCAAAACCACTATATGATTATGAGAGACGCCGTAGTGGAGGGCTCCGGAAATTTAGACCACCTGGGGTTCTTTAACGTGCACCCAAATCTGAGCACACGGGCCTACAACATTTCCGCCTCCATCGGAAATGCAGCCGCCGCAGCCGGGATTTGAACCCGCGCACCGAATTCGGTATAAGTGAAGCTAGCGATACGGCTGCCAGGGCATCATGAGCGTGGCATGTCATCATGTTGTTATATGACACGCGTCTAATGATTATCATATTTGAAGCAGTCACATATCTTTGTCATCCATTCACGTACCATAATGCCAAATTTGGTATATGTGACGCTAGTGAAGCGGCCGTGAGCGCATCCTGAGCGCGGCATGTAGTCAAGTTGTTACACGACACGCATGTCATTATTTTTATGTTAGGGTCTGTCGCTCGTGTTCGCCATGCAAACATGTCATACCATACCAGTTTTGCAACATGCCATGTGAACGAAACCACCACAAAAGCTGCAGGACCTTCAAATGTAAATCATGAAATAAATAATATTCTTTTCATGTCATGACTAGTCAAATATGTTTTTCATACAGACATGTTGTGCCATACCAAGTTTGGTATCGATACCACCATTGAAACGGCCAGGAGAGCTGAAAGTCATAGGTGGCGAGATGGATGGATGGATGGATGGATGGATGGATGGATGGATGGATGGATGGATGGATGGATGGATGGATGGATGGATGGAGGATGGATGGATGGATGGATGGATGGATGGATGGATGGATGGATGGATGGATGGATGGATGGATGGATGGATGGATGGATGGATGGATGGATGGATGGATGGATGGATGGATGGATGGATGGATGGATGGATGGATGGATGGATGGATGGATAGATGGATGGATGGATGGATGGATGGATGGATGGATGGATGGATGGATGGACGGACGGACGGACGGACGGACGGACGGACGGACGGACGGACGGACGGACGGATGGACGGACGGACGGATGGACGGACGGACGGATGGACGGATGGACGGACGGACGGATACGCCCAAAGTCACCGAAATTCGCTAGGAAATGCATCGGATTTAAAAAAGAGCTGGGAATTTCTCTTCACAAGTCACCGAACGGCCATAACGTGTTTGCTGGTTCATTCGCCAGAAGGACGGCGAAAACAAGAGCAGACGCAACAGCGCCACGCTCTACGAAGAAAGACCCCAGTCGACGCTACTGTTGCGTTAGGAATACCACGGACGTTAAGGACCTCCGTTAAACCTATTTACGTAGCTGTCGCAAGGCATAACGGTGAGAGCGCTGGATACGGGCCGTTGCGAACGTGTTGGGTAAGCGAATTACTTACGTTCCCCACATCCGGTCACAGGAAAAAGTGTACTAATGTAGGTCTCTGGCTAAATAGTCTTGACGGAGAACTATGGTAACTTTGGTTATGAAGCTCAACGGAGCCTCTGATCACAGTGCGCACCTTGCAGCGGTAGACTGATGACACTCACGATAAACATACCTCACTTCCAGACTGCCAATAATCTGAGGTGTCTGCCACCGCACAGTTCACGCACGTGGGCTTTGAAGGTTTTAAGTTTCAGCGTCAGATAGCAAATGCGAACAAGTAAACCACGAAATGTTGTTCGTCACCACAAGCAGGTTTTTCTTACTGTTGGTCTCCGCGATTGCCGGAGCTATCTGGGATGCCGTTGTCTTGCCTTTGGAATTGTACACCGAGAAAGTGGACATGCATGTATTCCCATTTGCAGTTTGTACAAATGGAAGCCAACCGTCAACAGTACATTCCCAGATGCGTAATAAAACAGTTCAACGCATGGGCAGCGAGATGTGGAATGCAACTTCAAAAGCGAAAATCGACGGGGTTATTCGTGCCGGATAAAATGAGCTTTATACCACTGATTATAAGGTGTATTGCTCGAGTACTCATTCCTTTTTCCGCAAAATGTGTACGCCCTCATTTACGCAATCAGACTTTACAGAACGCACGTTGAAGTGCCAGCCTCGAACTCGATGTCGTGCGATGCTCGCTTGAAATTAGAGATTGCCAGTTGCAGCACTCCGAAATAACGTAAACATTGCATTTTGATTTGATGGGCTTCCTACTATTTTGAAGCGAAGTTGGATTGATGAAGGAGCTTACCAGTTCCTTGATTTTTCAGAAACCGCGCCTGAACACCAACCAAAGAGAAGGGCGCTAGTGGCGGCGTTTTCCGCAGCGCCGCTTGGGCAGAGTCTGACGTCTATATCAGCGCCACTGATATAGACGTCAGAAAGCCCGTGAAGTTCTCAGGCGCCCTGCCGATGCCACCGTGTCGACTTGACGACAGCGTCGGTAGGCTTACGAAGAGTACGGTTAAGCGACCACTGGCGGTTACACAACATGCGGCGTGTAGTCAGACTGAAATTAAAAATAGATAGGTGTCCACGGCCTATTACGGAGTGATGTAAATACATGTATATTTTACGAGGCGGCTCGCAGACAGTCTGCTTTCACGTGTTCATAGTCACTCACAGTGCGCTGCCGGCCGCATGATGATTCGTTTGTATGCGACGTTTCCTTCACGTGTGCTGGTAATGCACTCACACCCCCGGCCGGCTTGGTGCCAAAGCCTACTTTTTCTAATATTTCTTGGAAGTTGTGGCGGCCAGTGATTTTCGGAAACACGACCGCTGACAAACAGCTTACTTTCGTTCGCACTGTCAGTGTTCTTCGTATTTCTTACTATTTCAGCACATTAAAGCATGTTATGCGCAGTGCCCATGCTCGCAGGCTTTCACTTGTTTTCCGTCCGTCCGTGCCAGCCGCTCGGTATGGTAGAAACACGAGGGCGCTCGTTCGCTTGCTGTGTGCACCGACGAGTGTTGAACTTGCCACTCATAACAGCTTGTATTCGTTTCATGGTGCTTCACTTTAACTGTGGCGTAGAGCCGATATAACACTACTTGTATACAGCCGACAGGGCTGAGAGTGCGGAATAAGGCCATGGGCGCGTAGTTACCCTCACCGTTGGTCTTTTCATTACTGTCACGCATTTACTCCCTGTTGGACGAACCATTCGTCCTTCGCTTTAATGACTGCAGTTAGTCAAACTTTGACCCATTTCAACATAGAGTGTACGCTATAGTTGACAAGGCACCCATTCTCGTTGCAGGACAAGCCCCTGGAGGCGGCTGTCATGTCAAAGCAGCGAGCGCGTCGAAACACAACCCGACGACACTTTGGCGTCAGAGTGGCGAGCAGTGCTTTAGAGAAGCATTCCAACCGGGACCGAAACAGTGAGACACATTCCAAACACAAGGCGGTCCCTCATCACGCCACAGGAGACAGCAGGCGAGTGTCCCACGAAGTCAAGCCAGTGGTCAAGCATCGAAAAAGACCTCCGGCCGCTAACAAGGCAGGTCTGCGGGCTGGTACCGTCAGAAGAGTCTCAGACGAGGTTCCGCCAGCATCCAGTGCAGGCTTCGCAAATAGGACTGCAACAAAACGCGTTGTTGTGAAGAACAGTGTGACGCAGACCACCTACATGGCAGAGGCCTCGCAGAGCACGGCCCATGTAATGATCAGCACCGACGAGACGCCAGATGCTTCTGCTTATAACCGCTTGAACGTGACGGTAAGGGTGCAGGCTGGGGAAGGACAGACTGCAAAAGATGCCGAACAAATGAAAACAGGCACATTGAAGAATTCTTCTAGAGGAAGCCTTGGTGGGTTAAGCACTTCAGCTGCGACTGATGACAGAGGTGAAATCGGGACGCTCCCACAACGGGCTATGAACTCGAGTGTTCCTAAGTCTTTAACGCGTGCTACGTCATAACTTAGCCCTCCTGCATATTAAAGCGTCATGTACAGCTTGTTTCTTATTTATTCGTTGAATAGGAGCTACGTTACAAAATTTTAATATTGAAATGTTTCGGAGACAATCCCGCGCCTGTTGTGTGGATTTTGCGCGCTTATAAACGAATTCCTTGCACATTGTGCTTCAAGAAATGTGTCCGAAAACAATAAAAACATAAGAAATACTTGCTTCCTCATAACCTTTTTTTTATATTTATTCCCACTACAGGACAATATGGCAGTTTATGCAGAACGCCTAGTAGTGTGGACTACTACACACAAAAAAACAGCAACTCACGAAGGAACACAGACAGACCGAGAAAGCAGGCACTAACAAAATATTACTGGCGAGAACTGTGCCCCTATTCATAGATTTGCTCGCTGATATGAACCCCGAGCAAGTAAACTGATTGTTGTGTTAACTTGGCACACTCAATGGTGGTGAAAAAGGGAAGTTCCAATCTTAGCCTATACATAATCCGCAAAAAACCCACCCCTGCCAAATGAACCAAATCTTCTCTCAGAAAGTAGCACGTTTATCACACGTAGGACAGAGAAAGAATTGGGATGTCGCACTGTTCTTTAAAGACACGCTTGCCCTTTCTTCTTCTCAATGGGCTGATTGGAATATCGTGCAGGGATTGCAAAATTAATTTGCGTTTTTTTTCATAAATAGTGGGAGAGCCATCAATTTGCCTACGGGAATGGAGTTGGGAGGCCAGCTTCTCTCTAAATGCTTAATATACTGCGTAATCCGGGTTAATTTTATTTTTACATCGGTATTTGAGTTAGTAATGCAACACAGGCACTGCTCGTTCCATGTGGCCCATAATTATCACACATTTATTCCACCTGCCATGGTACTCCAGTTGCTAAGGCACTTGGATGCTTACCCCCAGGTCACAGGACCGAATTCTGGCTGTGGCGGCTGAATTTTTGATTGAGGCAAAAATACTGTAGGCCACTGTGGTCAGATTTGGACATACCTAAAAGAACCCCAGGTGGCCGAAATTTCCGGAGCCCTCCACTACGGCATCTCTGCTAATATGTTGGTTATGGGACTATAAACACCAGATATTCTTAATACATAATATTTTTGCGAACGTTTCGAACAATACAGATTTATATCTATGGCCATGTGAAGCCTCAACTATAGGAAAGAGCTGTACACATGACATATCGTCAGTATGGCACACTCGTGACAAACGCCGCTATCGGTCCCGATGGCGGCACACATTTTTTTTCCAAGCGTCCCCCGGAAACCGACGCCAGCTGAATACGTGAAACGGTCGAGCGCATAGAGGGAAAACTGAAACGGCAGACAAAAAAGGACTAAGTGCTCTAGACAGAGCGCTCTGTCATTTTGAGTCGGCCGACTGTGTTGCTTTTTTTTTCTTGTTATGTGCCAGTTAAAGTAAGCAGCAACCCTTCACCTGGCTGCTGCTGAATACTACTTATTCTTATAATCGCAAGAATATCCCGTCACCTTTATATCATCGCATAGGTGAATCGTCAATCTACTGAACCTATTTTCGTCTCGAAATTTATATCGGTGAGTGCGCCGGCCTGCTGTCATGCATGATTCAAACTATGTGCCACCACCCCTATTGCAATCGAAGTCAACAATCCTACGGTGTCGGCTGTGGTGCACTTAAACACCAACTCTGGCAATCTTTCAAGGTCGGTGAATCTCAATGAAATTAACTGGGTACGTTCATTTGCACGTTTGCACCTTTCTTGCCAAATTACAGGCTTGAGATATTCACAGATGTTTTTGAAAAAAATTTATAGCTCACCTCGAAACGCTCCCCTCGCTTGTCAGAATTAATGGCAACATTGTGTGTACGACGTTGGGTTTCGCCTGGCGGATGTGAGGGAACTGATGAGCCACTTCAGCGTCTGCTTGTCTGCTATCAAATATGTGGGTTTGGCCCAACGTTGGGTTCGGGCAGCCCTTTGCTGGTTGAGCATGCGATTTCCTTTTCCGTGTTGGTGGGCGTGCGATAGGTGGCAAATGGTGTTGCGTTGTGATTCACGCACAAATCGCCATATATACACCATAACGGCGTAAGCGTTTTGGCCGATCGCCGCGGATGGCGTTGACAGGTGAATATCTGGTGGGCATTATGCACAATCAGGCAGGTTGTGGGCAGCGTCAGGCAAATAATTACGTTAAAAAAAGAAGCGCATCGAGTTGTGTTTCGGTATTGCGATTTTTTGGTAATTAAAAATTATTTTCAAATTCGTTGAGCATTCATGCTATTGTGCGCGTCATAAGAGTGCCCCAGGAACATAAAAGCACTATTATCTTCCTATGGTCAACATATCGCCGAAGTTGGCCTTTAAAACCTCCCTCAACCGCACCCCTGTGCAGTCAGCGGCAAACCCTTACCTGCTGACCACTACTTATTTTTCTGATTGGCAGTTGAGCTCTTCGTGTCGACATGTTTCTCTTATAAATCTTTGCTTGCCGCTGACTGCACCAACATGTCGAATATTCGTTCCTTGTGCTTGCTTCCAACAGGTGGCATATTTCTAACATGTATGTTCTGTAAGAGAACTTATCACCTTGGCGCTGTTCCGCGATTGCGGAGGGCACCTACAATAAGATGTCAATTGCGAGCCTTAAAGCTTGGTCTTGCAAGGCTTGCAAACAATCCGACTGATGCCCCGCTCTCCCACCAGTTTACTTCAGTAAGTCAAAAACTCGATAAGCTTTCAACAATGGTCGGAACGCTTGTATTTTACGTAGGATAATTGCTGTCGTTCAAATCAACAGGGGAAAGGCAGACTGGGCCTGTTGGAGAAGCACAAAAATCTCTACGAAGTACGACTCCATAGTCTCGCCTGTCTCACGTAGCCATGATTCAATTCGTCAACTTCGAGCTCAGTGTTCCCACAAAAGTTCCTGCTTAAGCTTCAGCCATGCACTGTGAAAAATTGTGTGCTGTGAAATTTTTCTCTGAAAATTTTAATACGTCTGGCAGTGCAGTGGGCTGGATCCACCGCTTCGGTAAACCTAGTAAACAAAGACCTGCGATAGTATATCAGAATTTCAATAGAAAATAACTTGTTAAAACTTACACAAGCTCAAATGAACGAAAACAACCCCACAAAATGACTACTCGCGTATTTCACTGAAAAAACGAAAGCAGTTGTGAAACACTGCCAAAAGTAACAAGAAAGGTAGGGCAAAAAAGTAACCCTTGTTCACGATAAACTGCGAATCAATGGTGATTTGTATTATTGTGATGAAAGCAGCAATATTCGAATAAATATTCGAGTAAAGGAATAAATCAATAAAAAAGGTTCTTGAAAAAAACGACGTCAGCAGTCTGAGTATTTATGCTCCTGTGTATAAACGCGTGCAACGTCGTAAACAAAACTACGCTACTCGAATTGATCCTTCTAAGTTATGCTCCCCGTGCGTTTGTAATCACTGAAACAGTGATAATGTTGATGCAAGTGTTTTTTCGCCATCCTATTAAATTTTTCGGAAAAACAGACGGAGGGGGAGTTGGCAAACTTTTGAAAACAAATATACCGGTTTTGCTTGCGCTCTAACAAAAGTACTACGCTCTAGTTATCATGTAAGCAGCCCCATGTTCCGATTGCTGTTTATCGGGCAACCGATTCGCTTCATGGATCTTCGCATCGTCGGTGTGATCATGTGGCACGCTTCCAGGATAACAGAGTCAATATTTCCACCTTCTAAACATTGATTGGAATCGCCCACACTAAAAAAGTGCTACCCTGATGACTCTACGTGACCGACACAATTCTGAGTGCTAACGGCCTCCAGATTGTAAATTAACCAACTCGCCTCCAAAATAACACTGTTCCTTGATTGGATATTGTGTTCATTCGCCGTTCAGTTGAAAATTACAATATATCTGCAGAAGAAGGTATCTCTGACCACCGCATGGTGTGTCTTACGTGTTCTTTCGAGGTAGAAAAATTAATTAGCACTCCAGTTACCATTAAAGACTTCTCTCGTGCTAGAGATGAAAGTATGGTGAATTATTTACTTCACAACCTAGACAATTTTCAGGGGCATGATGTAGGGGTGCTGTAGAAGTCATGTAAAAGAATATGCACGTTCTATCTATCTTCAGAATTTCATACCGAATAAAATGTAAAACTGAATGCAGAAACAGCGCAACCTAGCAGTAGTTACTTCGTAACTACGGAAGCGAAAAAAGAAACAAAGACAGAAAAGAGCGCTGTGGGAGTGGTGTACATATATAGGCGAAAAATGAGAAAATTGGACATGCGTAGAAGGATGCAGGAACAACCACTGCAATACAATGTCAGCAAAACTTTCAACAAGTGGTGTCAAAACTTTCAACAACTGGTGTCAAAATTTTCAACCAGCACTCTTTTCTGCCCTTGTTTTTTTCGCTTCCGTAGTTACGAAGTAACTACTTCTAGGTTGCGCTGTTCCTGCATTCAGTTATGTCCTACCAACTTACCCAAGCTTCCACGCTTCAAAAATGTAAAAATCACACAAAAATAATTTTTGGTAACAAGAAATATTTTGAAAATTTAAAAAAACTAAAGCGAGCTGAAGGAAATACTGACACAGTGCGCATCACCCTATCAAAGCTGAAAGAGGTAATTTATAATGCTAAGCAGCATTATTTCTTCTTCACGCTTGCTAATTTTATTAAAACCCTCCTGAGAAAAATTGGCGATACATTTACCCACAGAAACAGGCCATTGATGAAATAATGTGCGATGGCGTACCAATAGATCATGAGTGTACTATAGCTGGAAGGCTTAATGATTAGACCCGCAGGTCGCGGGATCGAATCCCGGCTGCGGCGGCTGCATTTCCGATGGGGGCGGAAATGTTGTAGGCCCGTGTGCTCAGATTTGGGTGCACGTTAAAGATCCCCAGGTGTCTAAATTTTCGGAGCCCTAAACTACGGCATCTCTCATAATCATACGGTGGTTTTGGGACGTTAAACCCCACAAATCAATCAATCAGGCTTAATGATTACTTTCATAGCACTTTTTTCACTCTAACTTAACACTTACGTCAGAGCCATAACAGCCAGCATGAAAATACCAACCTTGTTTCGAAGGCTGTAGTGTTGTTTCCATGCTGTTGAATTTAAAGATGATGTCGTCACCTGGGTCTGACAATATACCATACCCCTTTCTTTGTCGGTATACAGAAGTGCTTGCGAAATTTATTATAGTTATTCTCCGTGCTTCCCTGTTACCAGCTAAGATTCCTATTGACTGGGAAACAGCTCAGATTGTCTCCGTCTAAAAGACAGTATGTTATTAACAAACTATAGACCAATTCACTGACATCGTCAAGTTGCATATTGCTGGAGCATACCATTGCAAATTACGTAAACATGTTCTTAACTGACAATAGTACAATAACCCTATTTCAGCATGGTTTCAAAAAGGGGCTTTCTACAGTGGCCCAGTTGCCAACAATCATGCATAGCTTCACTTCAGTTCTGTGTGGCCACTCAGAATACGTTGACGTTATTTTCCTAGACTTTAAGAAGGCTTTTGATCTCGCAGGCCATGTAAAACTAATTTAAAGCTTCGGGCTCTAGGCTTACCAGATTTTTGCAGTTTGCAGCATATTTAAGCGACAGAGAACAATTTGTAAGCATCGGTGGCCATTGCTCGTGGCAGTTACCAGTGAGATCGGGTGTACAACAAGGAAGTGAGCTCTGGTCCTTGTTATTGCCTATATACATAAATGATATTGCTGATGAATTTAGTGAACCAATTTGTATTCGAATTGTTGCTGATGATTTTGTGCTATTTAAAGGAGTCCTATGTTCTCAGGTTCAAGTACTTCTTAGTCTTAACTTGCAAAATGTCCATAAATTGTGTGAGAGATGATACATGGTTGTTAACGCCGAGAAAACTATTTTCATAAGAATAACAAAAAAGGCACTGTCTTATCTTTCCATACTCGCTTGAATCCACTCCACTCGTTGAAGTCACAAACTACAAATATCTAGGGATAACTATAACAAATACGCTGAAGTGCAATTCACACATATTGAGCATTTCTGCGTCCTCCTTCTGAAAACCCTGTCTTCTCTGTCTTAAGTTTAGACAACCACCACCTGAAGAAAAGCAATTAGCATGTTGATCACTTATCAGACCAAAGCGTGGATACACTGCTATTGATTGGCATCCACACATAAAAAAAACATCAATGCACTCGAAAGAATTTAGCGGAAAGCTATACGGTTTGTTTATTCAAAGTACCTGCTGACTGACTCCCCAACCATGTTAATGAGTCAACACGGTACTCAGTCATTGCAACTATGGCGAAAGGTACAGAAAAAAAAAAGCTTCTTTTCAGCAGAAACATAGAATACTAGCGTTAAAACAAAAAAATTACGTTTCGCCCCTTTCAACATGACATACTAGGCACCATCACGCTGAATGCCTAACCCCGTATAAAACTGAAACTAATACCTTAATATGTTCATTTTTTCCACCCACGATAAAAGAGTGGAATGCGCTCCCATTAACATGGCTACATAGCGCTGAGCTAATAGAACAAATGGGTAAATACGACATAGTAGTACTATCTTTTGTATTTCATGATTATTTGGCATACTGTGCTACGCATAGGCAATGCATCCTTCATTTTTTTTCGTACTACAGTGAGAGCTGTATTATTTCGTGCCGGCGCTTACTTTATTGCTTATAGGCACAGAGCCCACCGTTGTAGTTGTCTTGCGATGATCGAAGTGCGAGCAAAGTATTTATATGCGTACGTCAGGATTTAATGTGAGGCATGCGGTGGACCCTGATGCTTCTAATGACTATATCTGCATATCTATAAAGCACAAGCGACGTCCCTGTATCCATGAAAGCCAGCGAGAAGCACAAGCGCAAATTAGTTCTCGCATGAAAACACGAATTTGCGAGCTTTCTAATACGTACGGCCCTTCAGCGCCAGCTTGCCGTATAGTCTTATGCAGAGTTGCAACTGGTGGCTTGTTTTCGCCAAATTGGCGAACTTGGGAGGCCCTTTGCAACCTAAAATCATGAATGGTGACATGGCAGATTTTCGGCGACTTTCGGCAAAGGTCTCGTCTGAGTTATGCATTATACTTGGCGTCTTTAAAACGAATAGGCAACATTTTTTTTTCTCAGTTTTACAGTCATCAGTAGACGGCTCACTTATGCGCAATCATTACGTATGTCCTGTTTCTCCTGTGTACCTCCTAATTCAACTAGATCCTGGCGCACTGGGCGTCCACCAACAACCTCCCAACAATTTAGCTCAGTGGACTGCTTCGCGTGTCACGTGGTGGTGTTGTTATATTGTGTCTTTAAGTGCTTTATCAACTTTAAGCGCTTTCAAAGTTTCGCGTCCGAAGTTGCTAGGTGAGGGTTAGGTCTCGTGTTCCGACCACAGCTCCAACTGTCGTGAATAGCTTGTATACTTCTTCGCTGCTGCAGTTCCTCCTAATTTGGTATGTAGAGTTTAGGTTTGTTTTCAACACACCTTTCGGGCCGGTCAAGAAATCGGGTTCATTAGGCAGCCTTCAGAAACTAGTGAAGCGAATGTGTAGCCTATGCATGACCACAATGAAAGCGTGGTGCGGGCATTGTGACGGTTACGCAGCACTTACGAATTTATCCTCGTTGCTTTCTAATTAGGTACTTCGATTATCGGACGCATGATTCTACTGCAGTGAAATTCTCTAAATCTACAGGAGGGCTATACACGGTGTCCCTCTCTTGTTGTAGCGACTGCTTCAATCTGTATTCGCTACAAGTGAAACCATCTCAAGTTTTTGTTAAGAAGCGCTAGCATTCAGGGACGCTGCTAGTGCATGCATGCCCTTTCTCAGTGCTCCCACGGTGAAACAGGTGACGCCACTGGCATTGAAGAACGTGATTATAATTTAGGGTTTGTGGAAAGTATACACCGTACACCACGGGGCTATACATAATTCAGAGTTTTTATCACCCGGTAAAAATTTCCAGAGCCCTCCACTACGGCGTCTCTCATAATCATATAGTGGTTTTCGGACGCTAAACCCCACATATCAATCATTTTTTATCACTAGGCAAGCCAAAGATATGTATAGCCGTCTTTTTTCTGGCGAAATTAGAAGAGAAATGGCGATTTTTTTCTCTCGTCGTTTGGCAAATTTCACTCGAAAATCAGTGAAAATCCTGGAGGTTTCCTCGATGCGCGCGGTGGAGTAGAGGGGGTGGGAGGGCATCGAGAAACGCTACGTAGTCTACTCGTTACAGCGCCGCCATGCGACAGCGGCGAGCGGAGGCGGAGCGAGCGCTCGACCATGGCCTTCGAAATGGCGGGCGGAGGCCATGGCTCGATGGCCTGAGGAGAGTGTTCGCCCAGGCACTGAAAAAAAAATAAGCGAGGCGCTGGCAAGCGCTAACAACTGTCACAGCTCGGCACTTAAAGTGCACTTTGCAAAGAGACAGAAAGACACACGAAAAGAACGCAAAAGTATACACAGGACAGCACGAACAACTGTAACAACTTCTACGTGAGCACGCAGCGTACTTCTTTCGTAAATGCGGCCGCGCCAGTGAGATAAGTCGCCTCCGTGCTCTCCCGAGAAACGAGTATGAGAAGCTCGCGCGCAGGAGAGACCACGCTCCATGGAGGCGGCGCTCAGCGAAACGCTACAGGCGACAAACTTGAGAAGGGGCCCGACACGAGACCTTAGCGCCATTTCGCTACTGATGACGAAAAGGCGCTGAAGACACGGAGGTCCCAGGATCACCAAACGGTATACGGTATAGATATAAATGGCTTGCCATTAGCATTGCTCACTGGCAAATACCGTGTTCACTGGCCACGCCGCATATATAAGCACTGAAGGTTGACCCCAAAATAGTGCCGGTGCGATATTTCTCCTGTACACTGTTGAAAAATAAAAATTCACAGCATTCACTATAACTAAAAGCGGACTGCGGGTCTCTGTCTCTAATTAAAGTATTCTCTCTCTCATTGCTTATTAGCAGCGATGGGCATGTTCCAGCAGGAAACACCGGTTCATCACTGCATGCTTTGCGCCACCCCAGGCTTCTCTCCTGCACAACGCCGCGATGAGCGCCAGCGTTAACGTCACCGCCAGTGCAAGTGTTTAGCGCCCGCTGCTTCGAATCTTCGCATGGTTCCCTTTAACGGAAAGAGGTGCAATTTTTTACAGTCTGTTAGTATATATTTTCAGTCATATTCGTCAGGGAAGTACGTCAACGGAGCCATGGTAGGCCCCGACATAAACCACTTTCGTGTTAAAAAACGACCCCCCCCCCCCCCAAAAAAAAAAACTCACACAACAAGACTATAGCGCTGTAAAATACTGTCAAATAAATGTTTATTGAAAAATCCCCACTTATAGTTATGCCACCAGGCTTTTCACATTCAGACCATGGGCCCTTCACAAGTCAAACATTATGTAGAAAATGCTCCTCAAACGAATTTGTATGTGCGGAATATATTGTAATGACGTACAGCTGGAGCGGCCATTTAAAGTTATGGTAAGTGAAAGTCTTGAACTGGGTAGTGACAGCTAGAGCACAAAACTGCTAATGAGTGTACAAAACGGTCCCGACAGAGTCATTCAGTGAATGCTGTCGCGCAGACTTTTGCCAATAAAAAAGGGGTAATTTCTTGGTTGTCTACGAACGGGTAACCTTCAACATGCTAGCATATAAGACTGCCGTAAAATACAGTACACTGCAAATAGGGCCCCCAGTAACGAAGGAAGAATTGTTCTGCTAGTGTCACGCATTGCAATCCGTCTACCCCTCAGACAGATAACCAGTAGCGTCACAAAAGACAGTCGGCTTGACGAAAAGTCTTAAAGTTCAAGTTTATATTTAATAGACCCTTGCATAAAACAAAGCATTCGATCAGAGTAAAAGCGACTGTCTACGGTCCTTCATTGCTTTCCAGTTTTGTGTCGCAATAAAAGGCGTAACTGGCGTGATGTGTCTAGCCTTTAAGCGGTTTCTCTGAAAAGTGCGCGGAAATTTTTAAAACAGAATTTTCCCGCCCGAGTTAAGTATCCATCCATCAATGGCATGAATGTCCCCAACACTAATCGGTGCCAGTGAAACCACCTGCGGTTTTTGCCGGCTTCATCAAGTTAGGTTATTACTAAAACAAATAACTTAGAGGTGATTTTAGGCACATACACACACACACACTTTTTGCTGTTCTCTTGAGCGGCGGCAAACGCGGTGATCGCGTTTCTCCGCCGTCTGCAGGCATGAATGCAGGCGACTGAGGTACAGTGGCTAGAATGTAACTGAGGCAAGCGAACACACGGGGGTGGCGCTGCGATCGCCAAAAGGAGCAGACGTGCTTCATCCGCTCCAATTTCTTCAAATGATATCGCATTGACCTTAACCGCGTTCACCGGAAATCTTTTACTAACGAATTTGTGAAGTTGAGACGAATCGACGGATACCTGATTTTGAGGTGGGCCATCACATTTCGAGTTCTTGAACTCTGTCTCACGACCGAGCCGCAGCCACACTGGACCCAAGCGTGAACGCCTAACGCTTGGCCTAGCCGGCGCAAGAGCAGAGCGGCGCCGATGGACGCGGTGCCACTTGTGGGGACTCTTTCCAATGCAACGGCTTAAGCCGACGAATACGACTCAAGAATGTATGTGCAAGTGACGGGGGAAGACATTTCCGCCAACGAAATTACCGAAGACGCCTGATGGAAGATTGCCGGAACGCGGCGTTCGAGAGCCCTGCAACGCGGGGTGGACTCGTCAAGCGACATCGACGTAAGCACCAACAAGCTCGGCATTGGCCAGCAAGGTACTAAGCCAAAGAATACGAAAGGAAGGGTTATCAAGGCTGGACGCATGCCCAAACTACCGAAAGAAGATATCAAGATTGTGGTGCGACCACAAGGCGGCCTCGACATCGTCAAGGTCGGCGCCCCAATAGTCACCGCGGCAATCATTGAGCCTGCCAGTATGACGGAAGAAGAAAGCGCAGAGGACAAGTTCTGTCTGAATGCCCACCAGAACATTGTCATCGTCAGCACACCGAAACAAGTAATCGCCGACCGCTACGCCAGAATACTGCAGATATCCATCCAAGGGAAACTCCACGAAGTCACCGCGTATGAAACGGCACCCGACAATACAACCAAGGGAGTGATCCGAGGCTTTCCCCTTGAGGACAGGCCCTGAGTGCTGGACCAGAGCATCGTAAACCCAAGAAACCCGTTGGCGTTGGCGGCCAAACGCATAGGCAATACATCCACGATTGTCATGGCGTTCGACGGACTCAGAGTGTCCAAGTTCGTCGGGTATGGCGCAATGCTCATTTCTTGCACTTTGTATCGCAAAAAATAGACATCTGTTACCAATGCGGCCGCCTCGGCCACCGTATGGACGTTTGCCCGAATCCTACTAACCGCATCTGCCGAGGCTGCAGCCTCCACAACCTCGACCGACAACACCAGTGCTCGCCCAAGTGTAACCTGTGTGGTGGCGCCCATATTACCGCCGACAAAGACTGCAGAGTAAGGTACAAGACTCCGTACGTGATACGCAGACGCCGATGGGAGCACCGATCAGCTAATAACCAATGGACGCAGCAAGACTACCTGCTCACCAAGACGGCCGCATCAAAATCAAGGTCGCAATCGCGTAGCCAGTCCCGGTCTCGCAGCAAGACAAGGCTGACACGATCACCGAGAGGTTCCAGGTCCACGACGCCAGCTCCAGTACACAAGGTGAGCTGGGCGGACCAAGTCCGGGGCGCCGCACGGGAGGGGGGGGGTCGGTAAAGCACCTACAGCTCCAGAGCAAACGAATTTGATCAATACTGCCATTATAGATGAACTAAGAAAAGAGAACGCGGTAATGCGCGAGCTAGTCCAAAAGCTAACCCAAGAGGTGCAAGAACTCAGACGCGAGCGTGCCGTGTCTGAGTTCGTGGGCGCTTCAGACGTGGGCGCTTCAGACTCAGATTCAGACGCAGGTGCTCTAGCTTCGAAAAAACGGGCGATTTGACCAGAAGTACACGAAGAAGGTTCCGAGAGTCAGTTACGAGCTGAAATTATGGACATCAAGAAAATGCTGTCCACCATGCAAAGCTCCTTTGAGACGCTACACGCAACTGTCCTCGGACTCGCAAATAGGACCACTAAACTCGAGGGAAGCATGCAGATGACAATGAATCACCCCGTGTTGACGCAACACGGACACGTGACGGCGCGCAGCGATGCGGGACCGAGCACTCTTCCAGGGCAGCTGGGTAACTTAAACCCGCATCGTGGCTAACGCTGCTCAAGGGATGGTCATGTGGCAGTGGAATCGCCGTGGCTTCGCCAGAAAAAAGGCAGTTCTACTGCAACACATTAGGCACTCAACACGAAAACCAGATGTTATATTACTTCGAGAAACACTTGCAAACGCGGCTACCTTAACAGGCTACAATGCGCACAGCAGCAAAATCGAGGGAAGGGGTTTATGCACGCTCGTAAGAAAGCGTCTCACGTTTGTTAACCATGAACTAAGCGGCGTCCAGATGGCCCACGCTCTCATCGAACTAGTCCCTACTAAACGAAGGAAAGAAAGCATATTTCTATTAAACGTTTATAGTAGCCCGTCGAAGCAGCGTCAACGATTTAGGGCATTGCTTCAGAAGACGCTCAAGATTGCTGCGTCTCAGACGCTTGTTGTAGGGGGTGATTTCAATGCGGCAGACACGGCGTGAGGTTACGGATACAGCACGGTCAAGGGAAGACAACTAGGCCAAGGCGCGCAAGAGCTCGACTTCACTCTAATAACGGATCCGGCGCACCCGACAAAATAGGCCACTCCACCACCAGGGACGCGACTCCGGACTTGACCTTCGTAAGAAATGCCGGGGCGGAAGCCACCACGTGGAAAAATACATCTGCCGACCTGGGTAGTGACCACATGATTATCGAAGTTCACGTTCCGAAGTCGGACAAAGCGCAGGACAGTAAACGCAGATTTGAATGGACTGATTAGGACGATTTCAGAAAGAAACGAGGGCAACAATAATCCACAGAATATAAAATCACGGACATTGAAGCTTGGCCCCGCTCACTGGTAGCGGACGCCAAAGCTTCAACCAAGAAAATTGAAACGGCGATCGAAGCGGACAAGATGGACAGCCGCCTGGCGCATCTCATTGAGGCGAAGAACTCTATCTTAGCAAGATGGAAGGGACAGAGGCTCAATCGAAGACTCAGAAAGAAAATAGCGGAGATTAACCACGGCATCGGGGAACACTGCCGTATTTTCAACCACCAGCAATGGAACGAGTTGTGTAATTCAGTGGATGGGCAACTACACAATGGCAAAGCGTGGCACCTGCTCAAGTACTTCCTGGACGAAACGAAGACCAAGTCACACCAGAGGGACTGCCTTGTCCGTCTGTTACACAAGGAGATCGAAAAACAAGGTAAAGATTCAGTTGCTCCCAAATTACGGGCAAAGTACTTACCATACACTTCATCTGTGCCGCACCGCCCGTACGAGGGAGACGCGAAAGAAGAACTGAATAAGGACTTCAGCGTAGAAGAGATCAGGACGGCGCTGCACAGTCTCAACAGCAGATCGGCGCCGGGTCTAGATAGGGTGTCGAATCGTGCTCTAAAAAATCTTGACAACCGATCCGTGCGGCGGTTGACAGAATACATGAACGACTACTGGCAGCGGGGTTGCTTGCCGAAACAGTGGAAAACTGCGAGAATTCTCCTTATGCGAAAACCCGGCAAAGCTCCAAGCCTCGACAATTTTCGCCTTGTATCGCTGACGTCATGTGTAGGCAAAGCTATAAAGCACGCTCTACTTAACCGCTGGCAAGCCTATCTAGAGCAAAAAGGGGCATATCCATCATCGATCATCGGATTCCGCCCACAGTTATCCACACAAGATGCAATGCTACAGTTGAAACATCACGTACTCGATGGCAACACGAAAGGGACCAGAGCAATTCTTGGCCTCGACCTCGAGAGCGCGTTTGATAAAATCGAGCACTCGGTGATACTGCACCAAATATCTCGACAAAACCACGATCTACGTGCGTAAAACTACGTCAAAGATCTCTTGGCGGACAGGCGAGCCGTTCTGATGACAGGAGACCTCCCACTAGAAGAGCGATTCTTGGGAAGCACTGGCACACCACAAGGATCGGTAATCTCGCCCATACTCTTCAACCTAGTCATGATTGGGCTCGCTGAAAAACTGCAAGCAATTGAAGACGTCCGGCACTCAATCTACGCCAACGACATTACTATCTGGGTGCACCGAGGCAGCGATGGCCACATCGAAATGGCGTTACAACTAGCAATCGACACAGTAGAGAATATCTTGATGAAACAGGACTACGATGCTCACCGAAAAAGTCCAAACTCCTGCTCTACCGCCCCACACACAGAGGTAGGCCACTCAGGCCTAAAGGAATGGCGGTGAGGACCAGACGAGAATACGAAGAGATCAGGCTACGCACGAGTAACGCAGCAGCGATCCTGATAGTAAAAAGAATAAGGGTCCTCGGCATGATAATCGAGGCGAATAGAGCTAACGGCGAAACAATCACTAAACTAAAGCACAAGACTACAAACACCATGAGAGTCCTCAAGAGGGTCACTAGCAAAAGAAGCGGAATGAGAAAGGATAGTCTCATACGACTTATACACTCTTCCGCCATATATCATATTGCCACGTTCCATTTCCCAAGTTTTTGTTATCGTTCCGAAACACCACACGATTCTCGGCACAAACCGCGCCTGCAGGTTTCGAGAAGGTTCCGGACTGTAGTAGATCATTTCGATAAGTTCACGCCCACTGTGCGAACGGTACAGATTGTTCTGGAACCTACGCCACCGCCAGCGATAGCGCTAGAACATTCCACGGCAAGGGTATAAATGCCGACGCGCTTCACCGCTTGTCAGTTGTTGATCGAAGGCCGACGCTGCGTTCGCCGCTATCTGTCCGAGACTGCTATCTGTGCAAGACTGCTGCTGTAATTAGACTTTCCCTTTACCGGGCACAGGTTCGCCCAAATAAACAGTTGAATCCCAACACGAAATTTCCTGTCTTCGGCCACGTCACGACCCCGTGACATCTGGTGGAAGTGCTGCTTCGTTCATGTACCGGACGCCCCCGTCAAGCCGTGAACCCAGCCCCCGTCGCGGAGAAGACACCGACGCCAACTAAGAGCAGCGAACAAGCCGCCGACAGCAAGGTCTCCCACCGGAATACGAGCTTATACAAGACAAGGCGCGGAAGACCAAGGCCATGACCGCGACTGCAGCGACAATGACAACCGCAGCGTCCAAGCCCACGATGGTCATGCATCAACCCAGGGAACCACCAATTTTCCATGGGTCATTGTTCGAAGACCCGGAGTCCTGGCTAGAAACATACGACCGTGTGGCCGCTCTCAACCACTGGGACCATGACGAAAAGCTGCGTCGTGTGTTCTTCTATTCGGAAGACACCGCAAGGACCTGGCTCGAAAATCGAGAGTCCACGCTCCGAACGTGGGATGTTTTCTGCGGCGCATTTCTGCAAACGTTCGCGAGCGTCGCTCGCAAAAAGAGGGCCGCTGCTCTACTCGAGACCCGGGTTCAGCTACCAAATGAAAAGGTAGGAACTTTCACAGAGGAGATGACCCGCCTATTCCGTCACGCTGACCTAGACATGCCTGGGGAAAAGAAAGTTCGTTTCCTCATGCGAGGGGTCAGACAGGAGCTCTTCGCGGGACTAATGAGGAATCCACCGAACACCGTCCAAGAATTTGTATCCGAGGCGACCACCATCGAAAAAACTCTGGGCATGCGCACCCGACAGAATAATCGTCGCCTGACTCCAGAATGCGCTGCTGCTCAAGCCAGTGACTCCGACGACCTGCGTGAAACGATCCGAGCGATCGTGCGGGAAGAGCTGCGGAAACTGTTGCCTTCGGCGCAGCCTCAAGTGGATTCGATCGCGGACATTGTGCGAGAAGAAGTGCGCCAATCGCTTCAAGTTCCCCACACACCGCTGCCCGAGCCGGAAGCTATGAGCTACGCCGCTGCACTGCGCCACAACGCTCCTCCCCGTCCACGCCGAAACGCTGCCCCATCGCACTTCTGTCGACAGACGCCACCGCCGCCACCGACGTCATACCGTTCGCCAGCGGCCCAGCGCAGTGCACCGAGGAAGACTGACGTCTGGCGCACCCCTGACCATCGCCCGCTCTGCTACCACTGCAGCAAGGCCGGACACACATACCGCCGTTGCCAGTACCGACAGATGGGACTGCGTGGCTTCGCCGTCAATGCACCGCGTCCACGGCCAGGCGAACGACCACGTGACATCGCCGACAACCTGACAGGAACTCGGTGGACACCACGAAGCCCTTCGCGTTCGCCGTCGCCCAGCCGCCGCACGTCACCGCACCACCGGCAGTACTCTGGCCCAACGCGGGGCCGGTCTCCTAGCCCGTATCCGGGAAACTAAAGGCAGCAACCGGTGGAGGTGCGGTTGCTGTGCGACGAACTACCGAAGATCCTCCGACGACGACGCCGCCGCGACGGAGCTCTCCGAACAAAACGCCAAACAGGCAAAGCCCTGACGGCGAAAGCTCACTTACCGAAGGTGGCCTGACGACGACACATGGAAGCAGCGGAACAAGCCGACGCAGCCGTGACCCGACGCCACGCCCTAACTGTAATGCGAGACGGCGAACTAGCGACCTCGACGTTCTTATCGACGGCCACAGTGTGACCGCTCTCGTCGATACTGGAGCCGACTATTCTGTCATCAGTGAGTCGTTCGCCGCGAAGTTAAAGAAAGTTAAGACAGCTTGGAAAGGCCCTGAAATCCGCACAGCCGGAGGTCATCTCGTAACGCCTGCAGGAATCTGCACAGCGAGATTCACCATTAACAGCCGTTTTTATCCTACAGACTTCGTTGTCCTACAGCGTTGCTCGAGAGATGTCATCCTTGGCATGGACTTCTTATGCCTCCATGGTGCTGTCATCAACCTAAAAACAAAATCGATAACGTTATCCACAGAAGAAGCACTACCGCCGCGCACGCCGTCAGAACACCATGCCTTGAATGTGCTGGAAGAACAAGTCACCATTCCGCCTCGCTCAAGCGTCAATATTTTAGTCGGCGTTCCTAAATCACCTGACTTGGAAGGCGTCGTTGAAGGCAGTCAGCATCTGTTCGTCACCCGAAATATTTGCGTCGCAAGAGGAATTGCAGAGCTGCGGGGAGGCAAAGCAACGGTTATGCTCACGAATTTCAGCAATGAGTACAAACATGTGAACAAAGGAACAACGGTCGCATACATCGAAGAAATTGTCGAAGCCACCAGTGCTTTCGCCCTCGCCGATTCTGCGGAACCTGCTCAGAGGAACCAAGCCCCTCTCATAGCTTTCGACGTCCATCCCAGACTTCCGAACGATAAGCAAGAACAGCTCAAGGCCCTGCTCCTGCAATACGAAGACTGCTTTTCATCGTCATCGAAAATTCGGCAGACCCCAATCACGAAACATCGCATCATAACCGAAGAAAATGCCAGACCACTCCGTCAGAGTCCGTACAGGGTTTCGACGCGAGAACGTGAGGCCATGAAAAGACAAGTTGATGAAATGCTGCGGGATGACATTATCCAGCCGTCCAAGAGTCCACGGGCATCCCCCGTGGTGTTAGTGAAGAAAAAGGATGGAACCCTACGTTTCTGCGTCGATTATCGCCGCCTGAACAAAATCACAAGGACGGGTATCCTCTCCCACGAATAGACGACGCACTTCATCGGCTCCATATCGCCAAGTACTTTTCGTCAATGGACCTCAAGACTGGCTATTGGCAAATCGAAGACGACGAAAGAGACCGAGAGAAGACGGCGTTTATAACACCGGACGGCCTCTTCGAGTTTAAGGTGATGCCCTTCGGCCTTTGCTCAGCGCCTGCAACTTTCAACGCGTTATGGATACAGTACTGGCAGGATTGAAGTGGCAGACTTGCCTTGTTTACATGGACGACGTCGTCGTGTTTTCCTCGAGGTTCGCGGAGCATCTTCGGCGCCTTGAAGCTGTACTTCAAGCCATCAAGACTTCCGGACTCACACTGAAGCCAGAAGAGTGCAGATTTGCGTAGGAGGAGCTCTTGTTTCAGGGGCACGTTATCAGCAAGTCTGGAGTTCGTCCCGATCCACGGAAAACAGCCGCCATCACCGACTTGCCGCCGCCCACTAACAAGAAAGCCGTGCGCCGATTTCTGGGCCTGTGTGCCTATTATAGGCGGTTCGTGAAAAACTTCGCCCGCATCGCCGATCCTCTCACTAACCTTACCAAGGACGACGTGGAGTTCAAGTGTGGAAACGCCGCAGGAACACGCTTTCCAGGAGCTTAAACATCGCCTCCAGACGCCTCCGTTACTTGCCCATTTCGACGAATTCGCCGAGACAGAAATACATACTGACGCAAGCAGCGTAGGTCTTGGCGCTGTTCTTGTGCAGAGGGCTGACGGACTTGAAAGGGTTATTAGTTACGCCAGCCGATCGCTATCCAAAGCAGAAGCAAATTATTCCACAACAGAAAAGGAGTGCCTCGCCATCATCTGGGCTACGTCGAAATTTCGCCCCTACCTCTACGGCAGACCCTTCAAAGTTGTGAGCGACCACCACGCATTGTGTTGGCTAGCCACCTTGAAGGACCCATCAGGTCGCCTTGCACGATGGAGCCTGAGACTTCAAGAGTATGACATTACTGTCATTTGCAAGTCCGGCAAAAAACACTCCGACGCCGACTGTCTCTCTCGTGCGCCTGTCGACCAACCGCTACCCGACGACCCGGATGACGACTACTTCTTAGGAACGATAACTGCCGACGACTTCGCTGAACGACCGAGGGCCGACCCGAAACTTAAGGCCCTAATAGAATACCTCGAAGGCAGGACCGCCGAAATCCCGAAGGTATTCAAGCGTGCACTTGCGTCGTTCTTTCTGCGAAACGGTCTTCTACAAAAGAAAAACTTTTCTCCGCTTCGAGCTAAGTACCTCCTTGTGGTGCCTTCAGCTTTGCGACCAGAACTCCTGCAGGCCCTGCACGACGATCCGACGGCAGGGCACCTCGGTGTTTCTCGCACGCTCGCGAGGATACAAGAAAGGTACTACTGGCCACGTCTTACCACCGACGTCACTCGTTATGTGAGAACATGCCGGGATTGTCAGCGACGCAAGACACCGCCGACAAGGCCGGCGGGACTTCTGCAGCCAATTGATCCACCTTGCCGACCTTTTCAGCAGATTGGTATGGACCTACTAGGGCCGTTCCCGACGTCGGCTTTCGGAAACAAGTGGATCGTGGTAGCTACCGACTACCTCACCCGCTACGCCGAGACAAAAGCCTTGCCAAAAGGCAGTGCATCCGAGGTAGCTAAGTTCTTCGTCGCAAATATCGTCTACGTCACGGCACCCCGGAGGTCCTTATCACCGACAACGGAACGGCATTCACTGCCGACTTAACTCAAGCGATCTTGGCATACAGTTAAACAAATCACCGCCAGACGACAGCGTACCACCCACAGACCAACGGCCTCACCGAACGGCTTAACAAGACGATCGCCGACCTGCTGTCAATGTACGTCGATGTCGAACACAAGACGTGGGACGCCATTCTTCCGTATGTGACCTTCGCATACAACACGGCGGTGCAAGAGACGACGCAGATGTCTCCATACAAATTGGTCTACGGAAGGAGCCCGGCAACGACGCTCGATGTCATGTTACCCAACGTCACCGACGAAGAAAACCTCGATGTGAGCGAGTACCTTCAACGCGCCGAAGAAGCTCGACAACTTGCGCGTCTCCGTATCAAGAATCAACAGACGACCGACAGCCACCGTTACAACCTTCGACGACGCTTCGTGGAATACCAGCCCGGTGAACGTGTTTGGGTGTGGACGCCGATACGCCGACGTGGACTAAGTGAAAAGCTTCTGCGACGGTACTTCGGACCATACAGGGTGGTTCGACGTCTCGGCCCACTTGATTACGAGGTTGTCCCCGACGTCATCACGAACTCTCAACGACGCCGATCGCGACCTGAAGTCGTTCATGTCACGCGCCTCAAGCCGTTTCATGCACGTTAACAAACTGAAACAGTGTTTTTGTATTATTGTTGTATTGTAACTTATTCATTGTGCTTCCTTGCATTATTATTGTACTTTCATCTTTAGTTAAAGCACCGGGACGATGCCTTTTTTCAGAGGGGGTCAATGCCACGTTCCATTTCCCAGGTTTTTGTTATCGTTCCGAAACACCCCACGATTCTCGGCGCAAACCGCGCCTGCAGGTTTCGAGAAGGTTCCGGACTGTAGTAGATCATTTCGATAAGATCACGCCCACTGTGCGAACGGTACAGGTTGTTCTGGAACCTACGCCACCGCCAGCGATAACGCTAGAACATTCGACGGCAAGGGTATAAATGCCGACGCGCTTCGCCGTTTGTCAGTTGTTGATCGAAGGCCGACGCTGCGTTCGCCGCTATCTGTCCGAGACTGCTGCTGTAATTAGACTTTCCCTTTACCGGGCACAGGTTCGCCCAAATAAACAGTTAAATCCCAACACGAAGTTTCCTGTCTTCGGCCACGTCACGACCCCGTGACAATATTGCGTACATTGCGGCATTTCACAACTGGTACAAGGCAGAAGAAGCCAAGGTCAACGTCCTTATCCGCAGAGTGTACAAGGTGGCACTGGGTATACCCGAGTACACCAGCACGCACCTGCTGCTTCAACTTGGACTTCGCAACACATTAAGCGAAATAGCTGAGGCGCAGCGCACTTCACAACTGGAAAGACTATCGCGCACGACAGCGGTACGCCAGATCATGGAAAGTCTCGGAATCCGTTACTACACCGAACAAAGCCAGAAAGTCGCATTGCCAGACGCGATCCGACAAACGATAAGGGTTGAGCCAATTCCACGCAAGGTTCACCCGGAACACAACCCGGGCAGAAGAGTGGCCAGGGCAAGAGCTCTCTTGCGCACTTACGCCGACGAAATGGGAACGCGGTTCGTTGACGCCGCTCTATACGCAGACCACTCGCAATTTGCAGTCATTGTCGTCGATTGGAAACGCGAAACGAGAATATCGGCAAGTATTCGATGTGACCACGCACAAGAAGCGGAGGAAGTAGCGGTGGCGCTCGCACTCACGGATCCGTCATGCACTACTCTCTTCTGTGATTCGAGACAAGCAGTAAGAAACTTTGCCAAAGAATGAATCTCGCAACGAGCGGCCAAAGTCTTGCGCAATAGAAAACTTTATAAACAGACAGAGCTTCAAACCAGGCTCCTGTGGTTCCCGGCTCACATGGGGAGGTATCGGAGACACACCACAACCTAAACGAGACGGCACACGCCAAGCCGCGCGAGTTCGTGAACCGTGCCAGCAACCGTCCTCTATGGGGAAACACCAAAGACAATTTGATCACTTACAATGAAATTACCACGGCTTTCCACCTGGCCCGCCGAACCTTTCCTCCACCCAGCGAGAAGCTGAACAGGATGCAGGCGGTGTCTTTACAACAGCTGCAGACGCACACGTATCCCAACCCATCGCTGTTTAACAGACTATACCCCAATATATATCCAACGAATATATGCAACATATGCCATAGTGAGGTTGCCACATTAAATCATATGTTCTGGGACTGCGCTAGAAATCCGCAAAGGTGTTAAATCTAAAACCCTTACGCCGCAGTTGGCCGCTGCCCTGTGCAGCCCCAGCCTCGGCGACCAACTCTGGGCCGTCCAGCAGGCCCGCGAGGTGGCGGTTAGGCAAGGTCTTAACGTTCGGGCTGTCACGGTGGATGGACGTGTTTTTTGAGCGCTCCGGATCGACTGCGCAGATAAATGTTTTGCATGTTTTGAGCTTGTCTTTATAATTATAAGGCAGCAGTTGAAATCTTCGTAGCACTTATTTTATGGTACGGCTCTTTCGGGGGCCAGTCACCAAGTATTTATTAGTCAGTGCGGGTGTGTGTGTTTGAAATATTTTGTTGTTGTTTTTTCTTTTGCCACCACGCTGGGGAGGTGCGCGTACATTGAACACGCAAATTTTTGTTGTAGAGCTTAGACTTTCTTTTTTTTTCGAAGTGCAGGGCTCGAGTTTAGTAAATATCGAGTATAGGGACAATTGGTGTCAGAAAGACATGGTTAAAAAGACTGTGAAGTGTTCAGGATGTGGAGTGGTTTTGAAAGTGGACCCAAGTGTAGAAGCGGGTGGAGAAGAGGCTGACGCGAAGTGTAGGCAATGTGAGGTTGAGGAAAAAATGGAGAAAATGATGGTTTCCCAGTGTGAACTGCTGATGAGAATCGCCGAGCTCGAGACTGCGTTGGCGACAGAGCACGAGTAAACGAGGGCAATGGGAGAAAGACTGAAGTCCGCCGAGGAAGCACTAGCGAAGCTGAACAAAGAAGCGGCCTAGGGAAAGAACAGCAGGGAACCGGCAACCAGAACGGTGGAGAAGGAAGAGCAAGCAAGCTTGGAAAAAACAGGCTCAGCCGGTTCAATTGTCGCAAAGCCCAGCTTCAGCGAGGAAGTGGTGGGGCTGGGAGGTGACAAAGCAGCCGGCGTCGCAGGTGCAAGTAGCACCCAGGTGCAGAACGCACCAGCTGAAAAGTCACAGCATGTGATAATCGCCGGGGACTTGAATTCAAATTGATGCACAGAAGCCATCAAAGAGAGGGTAAGAGGTGACAAGAGGGTTGCAGTAGGGGTGTTCCCAGGACGCAAGCTTGAAGCAGTCATGAGGCAAGCGAGCGCAAAACTCAAAACTACAGCTGATAGACGAAACCTCGTGATAATTTCAGGCGGTTTAAACAATGTCCTAAATGAAGATACAACAGGACTAGCAACCGCACTGGCGAAAGGCGTCGATGACATGCGCGCCACTTTTCCTAAGGTACAGGTAGTGATAAGCACGATACCGGAGGTACCGGTGTGTGATAGCAACCTGCAAAGAGCGGTTGTCAACGCAAACCAAGAGATACGGCGGATGAGTCGAGAGAAAGGCTTTGAGGCGGTGGAAATAAACAGAGAGGTGCATAGGTGGGTTGGTTTTCAACGAGACAGAATTCACTTCGATGGACGGCTAGGTCACGAGGTGGGCTGGCGGCTTGCAGGACGCGCAGTAGCTTTTTTGGAAAGCAAGCGAGCCCCTCGGGGTGCAGGATAGCTAGTAACGAGGAAAACAGCCAGGGAGACTTTTCGACAGGTAGTATGGACAAATACGATTCCAAATTGGCACCAGTATTTAACTAGGTAGAGTCCGGGGCAGAAATAAACGTAGCCACGAGCGCCGAGGCAATGAAGACGTAGGGTATATTAACATGCAGGGTGGTAGGAACAGGCTGAAGTGGGAAGAGATAGAAGAACAGCTAAGGGAAGAGAGGCCGATAGTATACGGTTTTGTAGAAACACATCTCAGGGACATGGAACAACCTCCGAACAATCTGGACTACGCGTGGGAATGTTGTAATAGAACAGAAGGCAGCAGAAAGGGGGGTGGTATTGGAGCATTCATTCATAAAAGTACAGACTGGCAAAGGGTCAAGCAGGAGTGCAAAGAACATTTATGGCTAAAAGGGAAAGTGGCAGGTCAAATGACACTCCTTGGTTTCGTGTACTTGTGGACGGAAGCAAAGGCCAGAGAGGAAAACCAGGCAATGGTAGAGTGTATATCAAAGGACATTCAGGAGTTAGGAAGAGAGTGCGAGATAATTATACTAGGAGACATGAATGCGCACATAGAAGATATAGATGGGTATACCGACCCGACAGGCAAAATGATCATGGATATGTGTGAAAGGCTTGATTTGTTCATTTGCAACAGTACCGAGCAACAGTACCGAGAAGTGTGAAGGACAAATAACATGGGAGGTAGGAAGGCTGAAGTCGACGATAGAATATGCACTGACGTCACATAGGATGTATGATAAGCTCAGGGAAATGCACATAGATGAAGGTGGCTCCAGAAGTCTGGGTAATAATCACAAACGTATCGAGCTAAGTTTTGGAAGAGCAGTGAAAGTGGGAAGAAGACAAGATGAGCAAGTACAGAAAAATTTTTATTCAGGAAGGCAAATTGAAATAGCCACTAAACAAATTGAGAAAGTAATCACGGAGGATAATAAGACAGTGTGGACATACACGAATCTAATTAGACTGTTTGAACTAGAGCTTGCTAAGACGCGTGACAAGTCACCCCGGAAAATAAGACACAAACCCAAAAGTTGGTGGAATGAGGAAGTTAAAAAAGCCATAGCAAAACGTCAGGAAGCCTCTAGGAAACAAAGACATGCTAAGCAGCGAGGTGAACTGACAGATGATGTTGAAAGAAAATGGGAAACCTTTCTAAGCTGTAGGAGGGATGCATCCTTTCTGATCAATGAAAATATTAAAAGAAAATGAGCTCAGTGACTGGCAGAAGTACATAAAGAAGATAGAAAGGCAGCTGCGAAATTTTGGAACTATGTAAACTGCCTAAGAAATGAGACGAGCCTAGAGCAGAGGTTTATAACTACAGCTCAAGGTGCTAGGCTTGAAGGTGACGAAGCTATTGAATATATAAGAACAAGGGTGACAGAAAAGTTTCAACAAAGAAATGCTTTATGCGCCACAATAGACAATGACGAACTAAGTGGTGCAAAGGCTCCATTTTCACAACGTGAGTGGGAAAGGGCTGAGAAAAGGGTTCCGAGTAGTACATCAACAGGTCCAGATTGCATTCCAATTATGGTGATAAAGACATTAGGTCCGAAGTCTAAGCAGGCTTTGAGAGAGGCAGTGAGCAAACTAATAATCGATGGTGAAGTTCCCGATGCATGAAAACTTAGCAGGATGAGCAGGATCTATAAAGGAAAGGGGGACAAAGCTTACATAAACAACTACCGTCCCATAACAGTTACATCAGTGGTCTACAGGCTGGCGATGCAGATTATAAAGGAAAGACAGCATGGATAGAGGATGAGTGGGTACTGGGAGAACTGCAGAATGTGTTTCAGAAACACACGACGCTGGAAGACAATCTGTTCTCACTGACGCAGTGCATCGAAATAGCAGAAAAGGAACCAGGCCCTTGTGGCTAGCATTTTTGGATATCGAGGGAGCGTACGATAGCGTGGTTCAAGAAGAATTGTGGGGACTACTGGACGCACTACGCGTGGAACATGCAGTCACTAATCTTTAAGGATATCTATAAAGGTAACAAGGTAGTTATAAAATGGGGAAAACAGGTATCCAAGCCTGCAGAGGTAAACAGGGGCTTAGGCAGGGGCGTCCCCTGTCGCCCTTATTATTTATGATGTACCTACAAGGATTGGAGGCCAAACTAGAGGGAAGTGGACTGGGCTTCAACCTCTCTTTAGTCAAACAAGGAAAACTCATTGATCAGGCACTACCACCATTAATGTACGCAGATGATACAGTGCTAATGGACAACAACAAGGAAGATTTGCAGAGATTGATGGACATCTGCGGTAATGAGGGAGATAGGTTAGATTTTAGATTCTGTAAGGAAAAATCAAGCCATCATTTTCAATGATAACGAAGGTAGTGAGCTTAGAATACAGGAAGTCACGCTAGAGATAACAGATAAATACAAATATCTGGGCGTATGGATAAGCAATGAGACCGAGTACCTGAAGGAACACGAAATATACGTGACGACTAAAGGTAACAGGAATGCAGCAGTGATGAAAAATAGGGCACTGTGGAATTACAATAGGTATGATGTTGTGAGAGGAATGTGGAAAGGGGTCATGGTTCCTGGGCTGACGTTCGGCAATGCGGTCTTGTGCATGAGATCAGAATTTCAAGCAAGATTAGAAATTAAGCAACGTGGAATGGGTAGGCTTGCTTTAGGATCTCACGGGAATACACCAAATCAGGGAGTACAAGGTGATATGGGATGGACATCATATGAGGGCAGGGAAGCTAGCAGCAAGATAAAATTTGATAAGCGATTGAGAGAAATGGGGGAGGAGCGTTGGGCTAGGAAGGTTTTCAGCTACTTGTACATGAAGAATGTCGATACAAAATGGAGGAAGCGAACCAGGAAATTGACTGGTAAATATTATTTATTTATTTTATTTATTTATAGAATACTGCAGACCCTATTTGGGTCCAAGCAGGAGGGCAAATACATGAATATAAATATACACATACACACACACACACACATATATATATATATATATATATATATATATATATATATATATATATATATATATATATATATATATATATATACCCGCTAATGCATATATCCATGAACAGCGATCACAAAAAAATGAAAGGAGAAAGTCACAACTAAACAAGATGTACACTGAAGGAATACGAAACACATAATCAATGAAAACAACGTCCGAAAGAGATAACAGAAGTAAGAACACATTGCATGCGCATAAACATTTGCCTATACCCCCGCAAGACACTTGAAATACAAAAAAGAATTGAAATACAAAAAAGGAGCACTAAAGATAAGAAATGAAAGATCAATCAACATGACAATGGCGGACATCAAGTAGATATATGTTCAATGGAGTCTGTGCTTATTAGTTGTGATAAATGCAGATTATTCCAATCGTTTATAGTGCGCGGAAAGAAAGAATATTTGAAAAGGTTAGTTCTGGTCTTATATGGTGTTAAAGAAAATTCGTGACGATGCCGTGTTCGACGTGCTGCAAGTGGTGTCACATACGCGTGTGGGTTTAGAGAGAAAGAGTTGTTTTTCAGTTGGTAAAGAAATTTTCGCCTGTGTATTTTCCTTCGAAGCTGAAGTGTCTGGATATTATGTTGTTTCATTAGGCTAGTGGGAGAGTCAGTTATTCTGTATTTAGAAAAAATGAACCTAAGTGCTCTACGTTGAATCATCTCTAGATCGTTTATGTTAGTTTTTGTGTAGGGATCCCATACGATGCTTGCATATTCTAGTTTCGGGCGAATGAGTGAAGTGTAGGCTAGCATTTTAGTAGAATGAGGAGTGTGCTTTAGTTTGTGCCTGAAGATACGCAGTTTTTTGAAGAAGGAGTTACATATGTTGGAAATGTGGTTATTCCAACTTAGGTCACTGGTTATTGTGATTCCAAGATACTTATATTGGTTTACTTTGGTGAGCGGTGTAGATCCTAGGTTATAAGCAAACGACACCATATTGATTTTTTTCGTTATAGACATGTAGACTGTTTTTTCCTTGTTCAATTCCATACCCCATCGCCCGCACCACGACAAGATGTTTTGAAGGTTAGAATTAGGCATTAATTGATCATTAAGAGAACAAACTTCGTTAAACACTATACAATCGTCTGCGAATAGCCTAATTTGAATAGGGGAAAAAATACTTAAAGAACAGCAGGTGGCCAAACCAAAAAGCACTATCGATTAAGAAGAAAGTGAAGGAAACGGAGACTGACATGTGGTAAATGGGCATGATTAAGAAGTCCGCACTAGAGATCTATCGAACCTTTAAGCAAGAAATTGCCAAGGAAAGGATCTATGACAATACTAGGGGTAGTTCTCTACTGTTTGAGACCAGGACGGAAGTACTGCGAACCAAGACATATCGGGCCAATTACGAAGGGGTAGACGAAGTATGCAGTGCGTGTGGAGAGGAAGAGACTGCCAAACACTTGATAATGTTCTGTAAAGGGCTTCACCCTATAGTTCAGGATGATCGCGCTGAGTTTTTCAAAGCACTGGGGTTTAGGGACTGGGAGGGCAAAATAGACTTTAAGCGGGTAGACTTAACTAGAAGGAGGTTATCTTATTGGTGGCTAAAGTCAAGGCACGAGTGCAAATAAACCCTTCACTGCAAAGTACGAAACCTCAAACTCGCTTTTTAAAGAAAAAATATAAATCTAATTTTTGGTTCATTAAGCATTACGGCTTGGTGGCGCTAGCCACCGCCCGATCTAAAGGGTACAGCCATATCCATCCATCCATCCAACGTTCCCACGCGGGAGACCTAAGGTCCGGTCGGCGAAAGCTATGCCGGATTTCCAATAAAGTTCTTACCAACCAACCAAGCGAACACACGACCGGCAGCGCCACCGGGCACCTATTTAAACGCGTGGGTGGGAAAAAAGCAAAACTTGGTCTCTGGCGCTACCTAAAGCTGCCTCAAGTGCATAAAGCAAAATAAGTCTAGCTGCAAGGATTGCTTGGCCTACCGATGGATTCTAAAAATTGACCCCATTCGCTATTGGTTGACGCTAGTAATCCCTTTTTATCGACTTCAACATCAAGTTATAATTTTAATTATTTTTTTCTGGTACGAAAACATGCTCATTGCCACCGATGTGATGAACGATCTTTGTATTTGCGCCAATATCTGAATTTTTGGGGCGAAGCTTCTTAGGGCGTGAGTCTGTAAATCCCACGGGGTTTGTTGTTGGTAATGTTCATAGCCATCGGTGGCACATGCCTGCTCTAGAGTGGGTATGTGCCAGCGATGGCGATACTGTATGTGGAACTAGATGGCGGTGCATGAGGCAAACGAAAACAACTTAAGATCTCAAGCTATGCTACCACTGACGAGTGAAAGTCACAACTGAGAACATGCAGCCATTAAAGTGCTTGACTCTGGAATCGTATTAATGGCCATGTATCTAGCTCCTAACCTGTCAGTCGAAAATATCAAGGCATACATACCACGGCATTAAAAGAGTACAATACAAAATACAAGAATGCACCGTTCATACTCGTGGGTGATTTCAACATTTATATCGCAGGCACGACCAATACTTGGCTTATCCAACATGTGGCTTCTAGATATGCACTCAGATGTATATCGCATGACCATATGTAACCAACAACGATCCGAGGAACATGCATTGACTTAGTATGCAAGTTTTCCACTGCAACCTATACAGGAACCACTCATCCTTCATTTTGCAGACCATAAAACCGTCATAATGAAGGGCCATTGCAAGCCATCCATCATCTCTAAAAACAAATAAAAGTTGACTTCAATATATACACAAAAAGTGTATCTTGTAATGTATTTACGCGATGATCACCTGCGAGAATTACACATGGAAGATTCCCAGTTTTACCGATGAGTCTTTCCGGAGCTTCGCGCACTCGTCATCACTTACCCCGTGGATATGCAGGGATTTTTTTTACAGTGGTAGACAGTTCCTTTAAAGGAAACAGATTTAAAACATCAGTCTCTCGCTATTGGTACAGCATTTACGCGACACTTCATACAACGCACGCCTACTACAGAGTGTTCCTGCGGCCACCCTGACGAAGATGTACAGTGCCGTCAACTCTTGGCGCGGCCAACACGGGGCGTCAGAGCACACGACGCAGCCGCGCATCGTCGGCGCCGGCGCACAGGCATTTTCTGGTGTCCTGATGCGCACGAGCGCCGTGCTTTCTTTGCCAGGAAGCACACCCAACTAACAGCGTGCCAGTAGCGATTGAACGCTCCGCAAGGGCATTGTCGAATGTGCGTTTCGCTAATTGTGCAGTTTAAGTAGCGTGTTGTGTAGGTCATGATCATATAAGGAGTCGCAAACACGCAGCTCGCCGGCCTGTGTTGGCCAGTGGCTTTACCAAGAATGCAACGTTTGTACTGAACAAGGGCTTTTATGCAGGCTAGTTGTTACTTCATTGCAAAGATTGGGTGTAGCGCCGCGTACAAATTTGTAAGAAGTTGACAGGAAAGACGCGCCCCTTTCCTGTCAACTACTTACAATTTTCTACGTGGCGCTACACCCAATTATCACAATGTGATATTGTTAAATGGGACTCACAATATTTTATTTGCTGTTGCGATGTTCCGCTAAGATAAATATGCATGTCTTGTTTCAAGCATGTGTGTGTGTGTGTGTGTGTGTGTGTGTGTGTGTGTGTGTGTGTGTGTGTGTGTGTGTGTGTGTGTGTGTGTACGCGAGCGCGGAAATTTATGTCGTCACCATGTATTGAAACATAACTGTGGAATATTAATCGCCTTTTTTCGGAATCGGCGTCTAGTTTTCAGTCATTCTGCAGTTTAGTAACAATGCTTCTCCAATCATGACCCCAAGCCCTCATTAGGAATGATCTACATGTGAGATAAGCAAAAAGCGTTCTTTGAAAAGGTAGCACTTTTTTTTACCGACTCGCGCCTCACCTTGCCACCTCGACCCCCTTCTTCATTGTCCCCGCCCCTGCGGGACTAAACTCCGTGCCCGTCGCGTGAGGTGAGTTTGACGAATCTGGCTTAAAACGATTGGATTGTTGTTCTTTTTGCAAACACTGTCCTTCTTGTTTGCATGTTTTTCGGAAACAGCTCAGCATTGCTTTCATTAAAGGGTTGTAACGCCTCAAAGCGACCCCGCATATTGTCACGGGGTCGTGACGTGGCCGAAGACAGGAGACTTTGTGTTAGAATTAAACTGTTTATTTGGGCGAACCTGTGCCCGGTAAACGGAAAGTCCGATTACAGTAGCAGGGACTGATAGCGGCGAACGGAGCGTCGGCCATCGATCAACTACTGACAAGCTGCGAAGCGCGTCGGCATTTATACTCTTGCCGTCGAATTTTTTAGCCTTATCGCTGGTGGTGGCGTAGGTTCCAGAATAATCTGTACCGTTCGCAGAGTGGGCGTGATCTTATCGAAATGATCTACTACAGTCCTAAAGCTTCTCGAAAACTGCAGGCGCGGTTTGGGCTGAGAATTGTGAGTGTTTTGGGACGATAACAAAAGGTGGGAAATGGAACGTGGCATTGCCACCCTCTGAAAAAGGCATCTTCCCGATGCTTTAACTAAAGATGAAGGTACAACAATATTGCAAGAAAGTACAATGAATAAATTACGATACAATATTGATTGATTGATTTGTGGGGTTTAACGTCCCAAAACCACCATATGATTATGAGAGACGCCGTAGTGGAGGGCTCCGGAAATTTAGACCACCTGGGGTTCTTTAACGTGCACCCAAATCTGAGTACACGGGCCTACAACATTTCCGCCTCCATCGGAAATGCAGCCGCCGCAGCCGGGATTCAAACCCGCGACCTGCGGGTCAGCAGCCGGGTACCTTAGCTACTAGACCACCACGGCGGGGCTACGATACAATATAATACAAAAAAACACTGTTTCGGTTTGTTAACGCGCATGAAACGGCTTGAGGCGTGCGACATGCACGACTTCAGGTCGCGATCGGTGTCGTGGAGGGTTCGTGATGCCGTCGGAAACAACTTCGTAATCAAGTGGGCCGAGACGTCGAACCACCCTGTACGGTACAAAGTACCGTCGCAGAAGCTTTTCACTTAGTCCACGTCGGCCTATTGGCGTCCACATCCAAACAAGTTCACCGGGCTGGTATTCCACGAAGCGTCGTCGAAGATTGTAATGGCGGCTGTCGGTCGTCTGTTGATTCTGGATACGGAGACGCGCGAGTTGACGGTTTTCTTCGGCGCGTTGAAGGTACTCACATCGAGGTTTTATTTGTCGATGACGTTGGGCAACATGGCATCGAGCGACGTTGCCGGGCTCCTTCCGTAGACCAATTTGTATGAAGATATCTGTGTCGTCTCCTGCACCGCCGTGTTGTATGCGAAGGTCACGTACTGAAGAATGGCGTCCCACGTCTTGTATCGACATCGACGTACTTTGCCAGCATGTCGGCGATCGTCTTGTTAAGCCGTTCGGTGAGGCCGTTGGTCTGTAGGTGGTACGCTGTCATCCGGCGGTGCTTTGTCTGGCTGTATGCCAAGATCGCTTGGCTTGAGTTAAGTCGGCAGTAAATGCCGTTCCTCTGTCGGTCATAAGGACCTCCGGGGCGCCGTGACGTAGGACGATATTTTCGACGAAGAACTTAGCTACCTCAGATGCACTGCCTTTGGGAAGAGCTTTTGTCTCGGCGTAGCGGGTGAGATAGTCGGTAGCTACCACGATCCACTTGTTTCCGAAAGCCGACGTCGGGAACGGCCCCAGTATGTCCATACCAATCTGCTGGAAAGGTCAGCAAGGTGGTTCAATTGGCTGCAGAAGTCCCGCTGGCCTTGTCGGCGGTGTCTTGCGTCACTGACAGTCCCGGCATGTCCTCACATAACGAGTGACGTCGGTGGTAAGATGTGGCCAGTAGTATCTTTCTTGTATCCTAGCGAGCGTGCTAGAAACACCGAGGTCCCCTGCCGTCGGATCGTCGTGCAGGGCCTGCAGGAGTTCTGGTCGCAAAGCTGAAGGCACCACAAGGAGGTACTTAGCTCGAACGCGGTGAAAATTTTTTCTTTTGTAGAAGACCGTTTCGCAGGAAGAACGACGCAAGCGCGCGCTTGAATACCTTCGGGACTTCGGCGGTCCTGCCTTCGAGGTATTCTATTAGGGCCTTAAGTTCCGGGTCGGCCCGCTATCGTTCAGCGAAGTCGTCGATAGTTATCGTTCCCAAGAAGTAATCGTCATCCGGATCATCGGGTGGTGGTTGGTCGACAGGCGCACGAGAGAAACAGTCGGCATCGGAGTGTTTTTTGCCGGACTTGTAAATGACAGTAATGTCATATTCTTGAAGTCTCAGGCTCCATCTAGCGAGGCAATCTGAAGGGTCCTTCAAGGTGGCTAGCCAACACAAGGCGTGGTGGTCGCTCAAAACTTTGAAGGGCCTGCCGTAGAGGTAGGGGCGAAATTTTGACATAGCCCAGATGATGGCAAGGCACTCCTTTTCCGTTGTGGAATAATTGGCTTCTGCTTTGGATGGCGATCGGCTGGCGTAACTAGTAATTTTTCAAGCCTGTCAGCCCTCTGCACAAAAACGGCGCCAAGACCTACGCTGCTTGCGTCAGCTTGTACTTCTGGCTCGGCAAATTCGTCGAAATGGGCAAGTAACGGAGGCGTCTGGAGGCGACGTTTAAGCTCCTAGAAAGCGTGTTCCTGCGGCGTTTCCCACTTGAACTCCACGTCGGCCTTGGTAAGGTTAGTGACACGATCGGCGATGCGGGCGAAGTTTTAGATGCGGAAGCATCTTATACTCGCGCCTTGTAGTGCGCCGTCCGCACCGCTTCTCGAACATTCGACAGCTGACGCGCGCGCATGCGCCGTCGCGCCGTCGCCCACCATCTGTGCCGCGCGCGCTTCTCCTTCGAGAACATTCGACAGCTGAGAGCGCATGCGCCGTCGCGCCGTCGCCATCTGTGCTGCGCGCGCGCTTCTCCTTCGAGAACATTCGACAGCTGACAGCGCATGCGCCGTCGCGCTGTATATATACTCAAGGTCGGCGCTCGCTCGCTCAGTTGCCGCTCGTCCGTTGGTTTGTACGGCGCGTCGACGTCCGAAGTCGCCGTGAAATGAATGCCAACGAATCCACAAACAGAATGATCGACGTCCCTTCGACCAGCGCCGGCCAAACTGTTGGCGGAACCGCTTCCGCATCCTCCTCAGTGTTCCCCCGAGGGAAGCTGCGGGCAATTTTTTCACGAACCGCCTATAATGGGTGCACAGGCCCAGAAATCGGCGCACCGCCTTCTTGTCAGTGGGCGGCGGGAAGTCGGCGATGGCGGCTGTTTTCCGTGGATCGGGACGGACTCCAGACTTGACAATAACGTGTCCCAGAAACAAGAGCTCCTCGTACGCAAATCTGCATTTTTCTGGCTTCCGCGTGAGTCCGGATGTCTTGATGGCTTGAAGTACAGCTTCAAGGCGCCGAAGATGCTCGTCGGAACTCGAGGAAAACACGACAACGTCGTCCAAGTACACAAGGCAAGTCTGCCACTTCAATCCTGTCAGTATTGTATCTATAACGCGTTGAAAAGTTGCAGGCGCTGAGCAAAGACCGAAGGGCATCATCTTAAACTCGAAGAGGCCGTCCAGTGTTATAAACGCCGTCTTCTCTCGGTCTCTTTCATCGACTTCGATTTGCCTATAGCCAGTCTTGAGGTCCATTGACGAAAAGTATTTGGCCGTATGGAGCCCACCAAGTGCGTCGTCTATTCCTGGGAGAGGATACACGTCCTCTCTTACGATTTCGTTCAGGCGTCGATGATGGACGCAGAAACGTAGGGTCCCATCCTTTTTCTTCACTAACACCACGGGGGAGGCCCATGGACTCTTGAACGGCTGGATAATGTCATCCCGCAGCATTTCATCAACTTGTCTCTTCATGGCCTCACGTTCTCGCGTCGAAACCCTGTACGGACTCTGATGGAGTGGTATGGCATTTTCTTCTGTTATGATGCGATGTTTCGTGATTGGGGTCTGCCGAATTTTTGATGACGACAAAAAGCAGTATTCGAATTGCAGGAGCAGGGCCTTGAGCTTTTCTTGCTTACGGTTCGGAATTCAGGGATTGACATCGAAAGCTACGGGAGGAGCTTGTTTCCTCTGAGCAGGTTCCGCAGAATCGGCGAGAGCGAAAGCACTGGTGGCTTCGACAATTTCTTCGACGTATGCGACCGTTGTTCCTTTGTTCACATGTTTGCACTCATTGCTGAAATTCGTGAGCATAACCGTTGCTTTGCCTCCCTGTAGCTCTGCAATTCCTCTTGCGACGCAAATATTTCGGGTGACCAACAGATGCTGACTGTCTTCAACGACGCCTTCCAAGTCAAGTGATTTAGCAGAGCCGACTGAAATAATGATGCTTGAGCGGGGCGGAATGGTGACTTGTTCTTCCAGCACATTCAAGGCATGGTTCCCTGACGGCGTGCGCGGCGGTAGTGCTTCTTCTGTGGATAACGTTATCGACTTTGTTTTTAGGTTGATGACAGCACCATGGAGGCATAAGAAGTCCATGCCAAGGATGACATCTCTCGAGCAACGCTGTAGGACAACGAAGTCTGTAGGATAAAAACGGCTGTTAATGGTGAATCTCGCTGTGCAGATTCCTGCAGGCGTTACGAGATGACCTCCGGCTGTGCGGATTTCAGGGCCTTTCCAAGCTGTCTTAACTTTCTTTAACTTCGCGGCGAACGACTCACTGATGACAGAATAGTCGGCTCCAGTATCGACGAGAGCGGTCACACTGTGGCCGTCGATAAGAACGTCGAGGTCGCTAGTTCGCCGTCTCGCATTACAGTTAGGGCGTGGCGTCGGGTCACGGCTGCGTCGGCTTGTTCCGCTGCTTCCATGTTGCGTCGTCAGGTCACCTTCGGTAAGTGAGATTTCGCCATAAGGGCTTTGCCTGGTTGGCGTTGTGTTCGAAAAGCTCCGTCGCGGCCTCGTCGTCGTCAGAGGATCTTCGGTAGTTCGTCGCACAGCAACCGCACCTCCACCGGTTGCTGTCCTTAATTTCCCGGATACGGGCTAGGAGACCGGCCCCGCGTTGGGCCAGAGTACTGCCGGTGGTGCGGTGACGTGCGGCGGCTGGGCGACGGCGAACAGTAAGGACTTTGTGGTGTCCACTGAGTTTCTGTCAGGTAGTCGGCGATGTCAAGTGGCCGTTCTCCTGGCTGTGGACGCGGTGCATTGACGGCGAAGCCACGCAGTCCCATCTGTCGGTACTAGCAACGGCGGTACGTGTGTCCGGCCTCGCCGCAGTGGTAGCAGAGTGGGCGGTGGTCAAGGGTGCGCCAGACGTCAGTCTTCCTCGGCGCACTGCGCTGGGCCGCTGGCAAACGGTATGACACCGGTGGGGGTGGTGGCGGCGGTGGCGTCTGTCGAAGGAAGTGCGATGGGGCGGCGTTTTGCATGGACGGGGAGGAGCATTGTGGCGCACTGCAGTGGCGTAGCTCATAGCTTCCGGCTCGGGCAGCGGTGCTTGGGGAATTCGAAGCGATTGCCGAACTTCTTCTCGCACATTGTCGGCGATGGAATTCACTTGAGGCTGCATCGAAGGCAACAGCTTGCGCAGCTCTTCCCGCACGATTGCTCGTATCGTTTCACGCAGGTCTTCGGAGTTACTGGCTTGAGCAGCAGGGCATTCTGGAGTCAGACGACGATTATACTGTCGGGTGCGCATGTCCAGGGTCTTTTCGATAGTGGTCGCTTCGGCTACAAATTCTTGGACGGTGTTCGGTGAATTTCTCATCAGTCCCGCGAAAAGCTCTTGTTTGACCCCCCGCATGAGGAAACGAACTTTTTTCTCCTCAGGCATGTCTGTGTCAGCGTGATGAAATAGGCGGGTCATTTCTTCTGTGAAAATGGTGACATTTTCATTTGGTAGCTTAACCCGGGTCTCTAATAAAGCAGCGGCCCTCTCTTTGCGAGCGATGCTCACGAACGTTTGCAAGAATGCGCCGCAGAAAACATCCCGCGTTCGGAGCGTGGACTCCCAATTTTCGAGCCAGGTCCTTGCGGGGTCTTCCAAATAGAAGAACACACGACGGAGCTTTTCGTCATGGTCCTAGTGGTTGAGGGCGGCCACACGGTCGTATGTTTCTAGCCAGGACTCCGGGTCATCGAACGATGACCCATGGAAAATTGGTGGTTCCTCGGGTTGATGCATGACCATCGTGGGCTGGGACGCTGCAGTTGTCATTGTCGCTGCAGTTGTGGTCATGGCCTTGGTCTTCCGCGCCTTGTCTTGTAGAAGCCCGTATTCCAGTGGTAGCCCTTGCTGTCGGCGGCTTATTCGCTGCTCCTGGTTGGCGTCGGTGTCTTCTCCGCGACGTGGGCTGGGTTCACGGCTTGACGGGGGCGTCCGGTACATGAACGAAGCAGCACCTCCACCATATGTCACAGGGTCGTGACGTGGCCGAAGACCGGAGACTTTGTGTTGAAATTCAACTGTTTATTTGGGCGAACCTGTGCCCGGTGAACGGAAAGTCCGATTACAGTAGCAGTCTTGGACTGATAGCAGCGAACGGAGCGTCGTCCGTCGATCAAATACTGACATGCGGCGAAGCGCGTCGGCATTTATACTCTCGCCGTCGAATTTTCTAGCCTTATCGCTGGCGGTGGCGAAGGTTCCAGAATAATCTGTACCGTTCGCAGAGTGGCGTGATCTTATCGAAATGATCTACTACAGTACGGAAGCTTCTCGAAAACTGCAGGTGCGGTTCGCGCTGAGAATTGTGTAGTGTTTTGGGACGATGACAAAACCTGGGAAATGGAACGTGGCAATATATATGAAAACATTGTAGTAAAGGCTCCGGATAATTTCGACCAGAGTATGTTTCTCTATACAGAAGCGCCAACTTAAGCTATGGTACGATGAGCAGAAGAACGTCTCGCGGTTTAAGCAAAGTTTAAAAACAAACCCGTCACTGTTTCTTTCACTGAACGAGTCGCATATCTTGGAAAGCAAGTGCAGCCTTATAGCAGCGTTGCCAGCAGTTGCAAGTCAACCCATCAACCTCCTTTCAGCATGTACGAGATATTCAGAAAAATCATCTGAATCGTACATAGTGTTTTACCGTAGATTGTTTTGACGCGTGTAATCGAATAATTGATAAAGCTGCCAAATAAAAAATCCTCTGTATGACAAATTACGAAACGGCATTCAACTCTATAGAGATAGGTCAGCGGTTCTAGAGCTTGTTGAAATGTTGTTGCCGGTCGTTCTGGCACAGCTAATTCAGAAAGATGGTGTCGAGGCAGCTTGAAACTGCTGAAGGAAGCTGGACGATTATTTAGAATAATTACAGGACAAGCAAGTTGCTACGTGACGAACATATCGTGAAACCAGACGGAGATAGCCCACCCAGGTCGACGTTTTTGACAAGGCATTGCCACCACACTTTACCTAAGGCGTCAACATGTCCCTTTTTGAAATGAGAGGGCAGCTAGGTCATAGGTCCCATGCTCATATTACAGGCACAACTAAAGGACCGCCACTCACCACGCTCAATTAGCGGGCTGGTTGTCATCCGCCGTGACACCACTCTCATCAAGCTGGGTGTCGGTGCCGGGAAGCATTGCAATATATTTCGTCGAACACCTTCGTAGTCGGGCTGCAGAGTGCCTCTCTTGTGGTGTCGGTAGAACGACACACATATGTCAAAGGGGCTTAAGCAGGCCCACCTTTCTCTGGCGACTTTTCTTGTGTTACACTCTAAGCCAAAGGGTGTTAAAAGTGTGTGTGGCTCATCCTTTTAGGGACTAATGGGGCTGCCACAACCATTAATTTCGTTAAGGACTAACGGCACTGGGTCTAACAGTTAGTCCCCACAGGCGAGTTCAAGGGACTAACATTTAGTCTTCATATTTACACCTTAGTGAGTAATCGTTAGTCCTACAATTCATCTCAAAGGACTAACATTTAGTCCTCACATTTGCCCCTTATTGGACAACTGTTAATCCCCACATTTACACCTTACCGGGCAACCGTTAGCCCTCACAGTTGCACCTCACCGGACGAACGGTTGATTCACTCAAGCACTCCAATCGGATGAACTGTTTATCTCCAGTTCAAGCATTGTTTTTCATTTATTTTCCGCCAGGCCTAATACTTTTTTCGCCTGTTATTTTGTGCAGTGAGCAACAAATAGCGCAGAAAAGAACACGCTAAAAAGTAATTAGCCACCCATGTGAAACTGCATTCGCAGTCACGGCAACAACGAAAGCCAAAAGTTAGACATCGATATATTTTATTTTTTCTACACACACGTGAAGCTTCTCCATTTTTTAAAGTGAATTCATGGTGGAGTGTACAAGTCCAGTCTCGTCAAATCTTGTTCACTCCTTGTGGAGCTTCTCCGGCGGAATTGATAGATGACAGGCATTGCAGACGCCAGCGCACACAGCTTTCAGCACGGTGTGTGCCCACGGCTGCACAATAAGTATGTAAAATAGTGAGTCACACATGACAGAGGATGAACACGAATGCATATGAAAAATACGTGCAAGGTGAAATAAAAACATACGTGAGATATGACATGCAAATAATGTCACTGTGATGTCACACATCGTGCAACACTCCTTTCGATATCCGTAGCACAACACCTTAGGAGCGGCGGCCGCAGCCACGAACTCAGCGAACCACCGTGCCGTTAACAAGTCGGCGAGTCCTAAGCGTGCGACGTCGTTCAGCTCGAGCAAGCGTACGCGAGACCAAACACGGCACTGCTCGCGGAATATCTGCCGCCAGCGAACTTCGAACAGGAAGCGAGCATACGCTTGGCCGCCGCCACGAACAGCGCCAAGCTGGTACGGAGCTAGCGCCAAAGAAATTGACAGCGATGCGGCCCTTTTCAACAAACTCGAGCAAGTGCAGCGCGCAAACGCGAGTCCGCCGCCGCGGCCAATAGAGGGCGCCAAGCTTTTTGCGACCGGCTGACGGGAAAGCCAACTGTAATGGCGACCAATTTTCAGAGTTCCGACGCTAACAAAAGCCCCACCAGCCCGTGCTGGTGCACTTACAGCGCGCGACATACTACAACCAAACTCGTTACGAGAACCCGCAACGTGTTTTCGACGAATTCCAACTGAGCGACGATGTCTCAGCCCAATATCGTCAGCCCGGAGCTCATCGCAGCAGCGAAGACAGGCGAGCACTCGATGAGCAAGCGTACGGGAGGCCGACGGCAATGGCGGCCAATTTCCGGTCGCCAAGCACAGGCGAGCTGCAGACGCCCAAGCTGACCTTCGCGGTGCAATTCGTGCGTGCGATATACAACACGACTGAGCCCATCGCCGGCAAGCGCGATTCGTATCGCACACGCGACAAGTAGAGTAGAATAAAGAATGATAACCTACTTGCGAAAGAATCCAGTGCTGATTTCTGCCCTGAGTCGAACTGAAGTATATATCCGATAGGCCTGCTGCCTTCTCAGCCGCCATGTTGGTCTTCCCCACTGTTGCTGTCGTGTGTTGGTCGTGACTATCTTGAAACAACAGATATACAGTACGGCGTGGTGACGAGTCGAGACTTGCTCCAGACTTCATGGGTGCAGCGAAACGTAAAAGCACCAGCCCACGCTTATCCAAGCGTACACACATAGACCACGTTGTTAATTCCTAGATCGCCGAATCCAGGCGGTCATGGTCGAGCGCGACGCAACGAGAACCGTCACCGGCAAAATACGGGGAAAGACTGAGCCATCAGTGGAGGAGAAGGAGGGCTGGTCAGCTTGGCAACGCTTTTCGCGCTGCCTGCAATGGCGGTTCATCCTTTTGAAGCGTATTTGGTGACTAAGTGGTTTCGCGCGGCACGCTTGCCTTTGTGGTTGCTCCTCAACAGTCTATTCGTTCATCGCGCGCGCCTATTGGGCTCCGTTACTCCCTTCTCGGGTAATTTTGCCTTAGAGTGATAAGAGGAGGCGAAAGAGGAAAGGGTACACCACTTTCTCCGTGACTCAGCGCCAATCCCAACAGGTTGTTCCGTCGACAAGTATACATGTGTGCGATTCCAAAGCTACTCCGCTTTAAAAAAAAGAAAGCTAAAAAGTCCCTTGTGGTACTGGAAAAGTAAAGTACTGTCTAGTAACCTGTGCCCCCTCCTGCCTCCTTTTTTTTCGCTCCGAAGGAGCCTAAGTAGAAAGAAGGTGCATTTCTGGAGGTCACACATATACAGAACATCACAAAGGGGATTAGGCTGCACTCGAAGATCCTTCATTCAAAGACTGAAGCGTTGAGTCACCCGTTGAAAGACCGCAGGGTGGAGTTCAAACGAAATAGAAGTTAAAAAAAAAAACAGGTGGAACTTCAGGTACGCGTGAAAGTGGGTACAGTAAGCGACTGGTAGTACATGATTTCTCCTAGCATAAAAAAAAAAGTTGCCAAACTCTCGGCGCCATGCAATGCTATCGCACTTTTGTGAGATCATCAAAAACTGGAAATCAAGGAGCAGTTCTACTGCCCATTTAGTAGATTAACCGAATTACACGCAAATGTCAGGAAAGTGTACATTTAAGGGCTCATTATTTTGTTTGGTGTCATATGTATCACAGAGTGTTTCCATGCTGTAGGAGGAGGTGGAATAAGAAAGGAAGGAACGACAGGAACATTAGCTATTCCTTGTGTTGTGGTAGAGTGCATACACCAGGCGGGACGCTCAAAGAACTGAAACGTCCGTCACATCAGTGTTAGGAGACTCGGATGCTCGACTGCAGAGTGTGTGGTTGTTCGCCCGATTTTAATTATACCCAGCAATGAAATAAATGCGAAAAGCAACTGATGCAAGCTAATGAAATGCCATGATATGCGAGACGGAACTGACTGAAGCTTATAAAATGCAAAGAAAAACATTTTCCTTACCATGTACCTGCTATAGCATTATCACGAAAAGAGGCTGATCAACTTTTTAGGGAAACGCAATTTAGATATATTATGGTCTGCGTTAAACCTTTGCGGTTTCTACGGCACGTGGGCGCATGTCGGTAACTATTATCAAATTGTCTCATGCGCCCTGTTTTCATCTGTACTAGCTGCATCACGTGTAGCGCATAAACGTCTTGGCTTTCTTTTCGAACCATGTCGTTTCATAAAAAGAGCTGCTGTAGTTTAAGCTTGAGTGCTGAATTATGTTGTGTGCGCACGTGCTTAAAGGCTGGTTTCGTCCTTCTTTCAAATTATATGCCAGCAGCTCACTGCCATAAACCATAAGAAACATATACAAACACGGTACCAAAAAAGAAGAAAGAAAGCTGCACATTTGTGAAAGCAATAAACATACATTTAACATACGTACCACGGTGGCACGGTGTTCTGACGTGTGTTCGATCCCAGCCACGGTGATCGCTCGAACGCTGACTGGGTGGTCAAAACTTCCACGGAAATTAATATTATGCTGCACTTGACTTCAGATAAGACCCTTTTTGCCATTAGTATTAGAAGGTCTGAATTTCAGCTAGTTAAGCATAGAAGACACAGTAAAGAGCTTTTAAATGCAAAGCATTTCTTAGCAAACTTCGACGACTTTGAGCATATCTATCTATTTAGCTATCTACACTCTAAAAAAATATCGAGTAAAAAGGGTGTCTTTTTGTCCCACTACAATAATCGTCATCAGGCTTGCGTGCACTCCCTTTCTTGAAAACTCGGCGCTGGCCACTTTCCTATCGAGAATGCAATGTATTCCTGATAATGGGCATGTCGATCGTGACAGGAATGTACCGGCCACGGGGCGATAGCACAAGGATGGAACGCAATATAGATGACGATTATTGTTGTGGGACATAAAGACACCCTTTTTACTAGCTCTTTTTTAGAGTGTAGCCGCTTACGTTTTGGTGCTGTCGTGGTCACTTTAAATTGGCATGAACCAAAATTAGCATAGGAGGGTAAGATGGTTTGACGAATATGACGCGCTGGTGAAGACATGAATGATGTCACGATCCTGTCGCGTACGCCGTCAAACTCTTCCCACCAGACAGTGGCACATACCCATGGGCGGGTATGTGCCGCTGGCGAGGCCAGGATTCCGGCTCACGAGGGGCTAGTTCGTTAAACGTCCACCACGTGCCGCATGAAGTTGAACCCTCCCCCTCGTTCCCTCTTTTCCCCTCCCACCACGACGCTGACGAGTTCCCTACGAAAATGGCTTCGCTCTTCAACCTGTTTTCGTCCACCCCTCATTGCGGGAACCAAAGAATAGCGCCCTGCTGCCAGTGCACTCTTACGTCGTTTAAGAGCCGGCCGGTATAGAGTACGCGAACAGGTTCCGGACCGGCCATGAACAATTTTTCAGACTGAGGACTTCTTTCTTTGGCTTGGTTGAATTTGAGTCCTCACAGTTTTGATATAGTTATAGATAATATATATATATATATATATATATATATATATATATATATATATATATATATATATATATATATATATATATATATATATATATATATACGGAAAAGCTACGACCAACTGCTATACATTCTTTAGTTTTTTTCTCGTCGTTGGTAATCTATTGGGTTCATAATATTGGGTTCATACTTAATTTGTGGCTAAGCCATATTATTTTCAGACCCCAACATTTTGTAGGGCAGAACAAAGATTTTAATCTTGTTTTTTTGGCTATTGGGCTATTGAAAAGCACGCAAAATATTAAGAAAGATGTTAGCAGAACGATTTTCACAGGAGAAGCATGTCCAGTATATTGGACATTGGGATCAATTTGTTGAACATATAGGTACACAAATTCTGCTATTATCTTAGAAAGAGCGCTGATTTTGGCCCTGTTAGGTTAATATTCTTATAAAACACAAGCGGGGTTTGTTTTGAACCGAGAAAAAGTTTGTCGTGGTAGAAGAGAGCGTGCCAATGTTGTCCACAATTCAACTTCATCATGCGCTAATCCTCCTCATGCTTCATGCTGTTAATAGATTTCCAGCATGCCCCAGTTTTATTTTTCTATGACTGCGCTTGAAGAGTGTCACGTCAAGCCACCTCTTGTTTGCTTTTTTCCTTCGAAATTGAGCACGATGTGCACCAATTGCATCTTGGTGTGAGTGTACTGGACAAAGGTATTTCTCGCATTGCCAGCAAAATTTTTATTAGAAAAACTACGTTTTTTTGCAACAATGTACTGAAAAGACATTACAGAGCTCGTACAAATTAAATAATATCAATGGTGCAAAGATATGTCCTGAAATACTTTTGTATACTTGACCGTATCATGCGCAGGCATTTTCGAGTAGATTACGCAATTACTTATGGTGCCCGATAAATAGGTGGGGCTGAAGGGTGAACTACACCTACAAACACGTTACTCGACTCTTACAGAAGCTACCAAAGTGGTTTCAGTTCTGACTGTAGCTCTGCTTACTTTTATGCATCACTTTTACAGGTCATGTTTTTGTCAACGACTAAGTATATGTACCACCCTGCTGAAATCACCAAATGGTGATTGCAGTAACTGTAAATAAATAGTAAATAATGTGTTCAGTACATAGTCATGGAGCAGGAAAGGAATGTGCTTGTTAACTACATAGTAAACACTCCGAGATTGTACTGTTCAGTTATCCCTTGCGGAAGCTCTTTTGCTTTCTTATTTCTTCGTAGCGCTTATTCTTTGCGTCAATGTGCGTAAGGAGTTGAGTATAGTTCCATAAAGAACAGAGCACCAGATGCTCGGGACGGACAGCGCAGTTACTGTGGAAGCTGGAGGAGCGGCTTTTGTAGACCTTTTTGTAATTCAGTGTTAACATCTCATTTGCTGGCATCTCATTGCAGGTGTCTTTTTTATAAGGTACTCAGCATGGTGCCGTAAACTGTGCTTCAAACAATGCCTGCTTCAAGGGACAGCGGGTCCCTGATTGTTTTTGCACTACTATGTGACAACATTTAATTAAAGAGCTTCGCAACTCCAGATTATACAGCATCGTGTATTTAACAAAAGATTTGCTACACCTAGAACTATTGTGTCTTTATGTTTTTGGCTCATTTCGATTGCCTTGATATATTACAAATAGTAAAAGATAAATTATTTATATAACACTTCATCTGGCGAGATTTCATTGCGACATGCGAAAGGAAATTTCGTAGTGTTATTGTGTACATAACAAGTGCTTTATGCAACAGATGATGATGATGATGATGGTAGATTTTAGTGGCGCAAGGGCAACTCAGGCCAAAGAGCGCCAAACACACGGTTTTTGGTCGATTTGATTATAAAAAGTCTACTCAGGGTGGCAAGAATAAAAGAGTAATGTATAGGACTTAGACTCTATGTGTGATGGGTTTAAAACGGGCTGTGCTCATGAGTTTTACAAAGTCATGCCGTGTCGTCAACAGCCCTTGTCAAGACAAGGAGTGCGTGCTGCATGACATATGATGAAAAAAAAAAATCTCAGCGGTTCCCTCAGGATTGAGAGGAGGCTGAGATTAGTGAGAATATGTTATGGAATGTAGGAAGCCTACACTAGCTAAAAACTTTAGCACTACTTTTGGGGGAAACAAGGGGTCGTCTCCAAGAAAAAATTGTGGATGAGGTGGAATGTGACATTTGTACAGCTTTGGAAAATGACACAGTCTTTCTGGTTCGAGGTACGGACAGGTAATTAGAACGTGAACGACAGACAGCTCATCACCACATTTTGCACAATGTGCTGCTGGAGAGTTGTTTAAAAGGTGTGAGTGTGTTGCATGTGTATGACCGATCCTGAGTCTGCACAGTGCAACCTCTTGGTGCCTGTTACGTTTTTCAGTCACATATCTTCCTATTCTTGGCTTTACTAAGTGCAGTTTGTTTGCATTTGCTGCGTTCCATTCTTTTTGCCATTGTCTACGCATTTAGAATGCGATGACTGGCCTCAGGTCCTCGTACGAGATGGTGTCTACGTCAACTGATGGGCGGAGTGCTGCTGACTTCGCAAGTTTGTCCGCTATCTCATTACCAGCAATGTTGCAGTGTCCCGGAATCCAGCATAGCGTGATTTTGAGCTTAGATTTGCGGGCTGACATGATGCATTTTCGAAGTGTATTAGTAACTGGGTTTTTGAGTATCTTAGAGGAGGACAGCGCAGTCACAGCACTGAGAGAATCTGTGTATATGATTGAGGCTGATTCTTTCTCCTTTAAAATGTGCGTTACAGCTAGAAGTATGCCATAGCATTCTGCAGTAAATATACTGGTATGTTCGTTCATTGTTCTAGATTCAGAGAAAGCGGGACCGTGTGCCGCACATGCGACTGCAGAGGACTTGGAGGCATCAGTATAATATTCAGCACACCTGTATTTGGCCTGCAGGTACTTGAAGTGTTGATCGATTGCTACTGGGTGGCCATTTTTTCCTACCTCTAGGAATGACAAATCACAATCGATAGCCTGCATTTCCCATGGCACAACAGTGTCCTTGTGAGAGGTTAGTTGAAGATTGGAGACCGGTATGTGCATATTTCCAAGGTGTGAGGCCACTCTGAGGGAATACGGTGACGTAGCTGATGGTCGCCTCAAAAACAGGAGGGCGTTCGATGTATCCTGCAATAGCGCGCGAGCTGGGTGGTCGACATGGGAAAGCACCTTGGTGGCATACGTGACACTTGTAAACTGACGTCGCCGTTCTAGTGACCACCGGTCTGTCTCAACATACAGGCTGGCTGTCGGGCTGGTTCGGAAAGCACCGCTGGCCAGCCGGAGCCCAAGGTGGTGCACTGGGTCAAGCATCTTCAATGCAGATCTTGAAGCTGACTCGTAAACTACCGAGCCGTAATCGATGCGCGATAGCACAACACTGTTGAGAAGGTTGAGTAGACAGTCACGGTCTGTGCCCCATGACTGATGCGAGAGAATCTTGAGCAGGTTTAAGGCTTTCAGGCACTTAAGTCGTAGCTGTTTGATATGTGTAACAAAGCTGAGCTTTTCATCAACCACAACACCTAAAAATTTGTGATCTTTTTTGGTAGTTATGGTTTGTCCATTAATTGAGATGTTGGGGGGTGGCCTTATGCCACGTAGTTTTGAGAAGAGTACGCAAACAGTCTTGTCACAGTTAAACCCATTTTTGTCTGCCCAGCTTGACAGCTTGTTTACTGCCAACTGAATCTGACGTTCACACGTGGCTATGTTGCATGATTTGAAGCTGATCTGAATGTCATCCACATATACAGAGTAGGAGATTGTTTTAGGCAGTATGGTGTTTATGGAGTTCATTTTTACGATGAATAGTGTGCAGCTAAGAACACCGCCCTGGGGTACGCCATTCTCTTGCGTAAACCACTTCGATAAGGCATTACCAACACGAACCACAAAAGTACGGTCACAAAGGTAGCTTTCAATAGTATTCAGCATATTTCCTGACACTCCAAAATATCGCAGGTCACGGAGAATGCCATAACGCCATGTCGTGTCGTAAGCCTTTTCCAAGTAAAAAAATACAGATAGGCAGTGTTGTTTATGAATGAAGGCGTCTCTGACATAGGATTCAAATGCTACCAGTTGGTCAGTTGTCGACCGGCCAGACCTGAATCCAGCTTGATGACGATCAAGGAGGCCATTGAATTCAAGGTAATACATAAGGCGGCGATTCACCATTTTTTCGAACACCTTGCCCAAACAGCTGGTCAGCGCTATTGGCCTGTAACTAGCAGCAAGTGTGGCTTCTTTTCCTTGTTTAAGAATGAGTATGATAACTGCCTTTTTCCAGGTCATGGGCAGACGCCCAGAAGACCATACATTGTTGAAAAGAATGAGGATGACGTCAAGCGTTTCTTCGTGTAGGTGTTTCAGCATGCCGTAAGTAATCCTGTCCGAGCCCGCTGCTGAGCTGCCGCACTTTGCCAATGCTGCCTTTAGTTCACCTATAGTAAAGGGGGCATTGTACCCTCCTGCCGATGGCCTGTCATCACGAATAGGTTTACGTTCCTCGGCAAGTTTGTATCACCTAAAGGAGTCTGTATAATGTGAAGAGCTGAAAATATACTCGAAGTGTTGGCCTAAGGCATCTGCCTGGTGTTCCAGTGTATCACCAGCAACACTAACAAGGGGCAATGGATGAGTGCTGTACCCTTGAAGTGCTCTTACTCTGTTATACACCTTATGCGTGTCAGTGTAAGAGTTCACCGATGAGAGGAAGGATTGCCAGCTCTGTCGTTTAGATTCTCGTCGGACACGTCTACCGTTTGCTTTTGCACGCTTAAAATTCACCAAGTTTTCGACTGTAGGATACCTGCGGAATTTCGACCATGCTTTGTTTTGATTGTCACGAGCATTTTTGCACTCAGAGTTCCACCAAGGTCGTCTTTTGTTCCGTGTATTGTTAGATGTATGTGGGATAGGTTGCTCTGAGGTCTGTATAATGTGCAGTGTGACCAACGCTTCAGATTCATCGATGCCTAGGGTTTCAATTGATGAGCGCGATAGTTTTGAGAGTTTTCGGAATTTCGTCCAGTTCGCACCCTGTTCTCGAAACCTGGTTACATTCACAGTCATTGTACTCGTATTTTCTTTGTATTTTACACAAACAGGAAAATGATCACTTCCATAGAGAGTGTCTGCATGCTGTTTCTGGCTTGCTTCAACAAGAAGATCACCGGATGACAGTTTCTTTGCGTCGTACTTTTTGCCTATTAGGTTAGCAAGGGTTTTAGCTATCAGGAAAACCGTCAGTCCTGCAACTGAGACGTTATCTGCCAGAGAGTGTATGACTAAATAGCGTGGGAAGTGGTCACAATTGCTTCCGGTTCGTTTGGAGCTTTCATCGGTGCGGTTCCTTTTCAGGGACCGATCATTGTAAGGGGGGAAAGATTTTGCCATGTGGTGCATTTCATGTTCGGCGGCGATGGTGACCACCCACCACCGAGCCCAACAGGGGGACGCTACAAGGTAGAACACTTGAAGGCGCCAGTCATACATCGCCGCTATAACCAGATATAACTACCCAAGGTTGGGTAACTACACAAGGTTAACCCTTGCCGCCAGGAAATTTGGAAGTAAACAGAAGAGAGTAGAAGACAGGACAGATAAATAGTAAGAGATAAAGACGAAGATGTAGGGAGAGAGAGAGACAGGAAAAAGCGACTGCCGATTTCTCATGGGTGGGTCAGCCCAGGGGTGCCGTCTACGTGAAGCCGGGGCCAAAGGGGTGTGTTGCCGCTGCCGGGGGGCCCTAAAGGTCCAATCACCCAGCATTGGCTCAACCCCCAGGATCCCCTTTTCCCCGGACACGGCAAAGCCACGCACGGCTAGGCGTGGGAGGGAGTAGAAACTCCCCCGTTAGCTCGGGTTCGTGGTTCGCTACACACCAAACGCCTACTTGCGCAGGCGCCCCTGCGGGGTTTATGCAACAGATAGTCGAATGTGCAACGATCTCCGCGTTGTCGATATACGTGTTGAAGGCCTGCGCAGCAATAAAGCAGCTATCGAATGGGGTCCTTGGCGTACGATGTAAGGGATAACATGCTTAACTTAAAAGCAATTTTAAACCCACACTGTTTATTTACGTGTACATCTCAAGTACGTAGTGCTTCCTCTCGCGCCCGGATGTTGTCAGAATTGAGAGCTTGATTTTGCGATAGAACAGTGAATGCACCATATTTATTGCCTATATTAAATTGGAAAATATTGATGATAATCCACCTTTCTACTCAGTGGTCTCGCTGATGTATGTGTAAACATGGCAACGGCAGGAACACTAATCATGCTGTAGCCAAGAAAAAAAAAGTGAGTCAGACTATTTTGTATTAATCTATAAAACAGGTATCTATTGAGAATATTCCTGTAGTTGCTAACGTGAGGTCATTACTGGCAGCAATATGCTTTTATTTTTCCTTCCTGGAAAAAAGGAAACTGATGTTCACGTTTCGTGCCATCGTATACAGTGTTACACCTTCAACCCTGCCACAGTTCAGACAAGAGCGTAGGCTGAAAATCTAGGTGAATTACACGCTTGATACATGTAGCATTTCATTTTCAACAGCAGAGTGTTTAAGCTTCATTTCCAGCCTGGCCGACGGCCTCTCCGAACTCAGAACACATGTGTCAAGCCCAGCGGAAACAAAGCATTGCCTTATATATATATATATATATATATATATATATATATATATATATATATATATATATATATATATTGAGTCGATAGACTGATGTAGCAAGAAAGAAGAAAGAAAACTGAGGAAGAGGTAAAGTAAATAAAAGGAGTTGGGGTAGGCCACTAGCATTGTTGCTTCCACAGCCTTCTCGTGTGCGCCAGTAAAATCTGCATTTTTTTTCTTCAGCTAAGCAATAACATTCGTTTATATATTGATGCTATACAATTTGCATTTCCTCGCACAGTGCTAAAGCGCCCGAAGTGCTCTGGTTTGTAAATGTTACAAAGAGAAGTGACAATAAAATGCATCATAGAACTAGAATAGCATTCTGTTCATAAGCCTGTCTTTTTTTTTCTTTTTAAACTGTTCACCGTATAGGTAGGTCTGTTTCATGGAATCGGTCGTTGTCACAACGACCGAGTCACCAGAGCTCCCTCTAATTTGCCTGCCCTAATAAGAAGACTAGTGTAGTTGCAAAGTACCAGAGCTTTTGCGGAAAGAAATAGAAATTTCAAGCAGCTTTTGCCCCACTAAATGCTCATAATAAATTATTGATCACAGATGGTAAAGTTACATTCTTGGTGCTGAGGTGTACGTGACGAACTACTGGAGCAACAGCTGAGTTTTAGTGCCGGAAAGCAACACAGTAACACGACAGTTACCTACGGCATATTTTTCAATTATGGTGTACAACAGCATAAATCACTCTTAACATTTTTTTCAGTTCGCTTGCCACTATAAATACATCTCAGCAACCTGGTTTTACATTTATCAACGAAAACGTTCACTCTTTACACTTTTGTGAAGCCCCCTCGAGAGGTACAAACTGACAAAAATATTACCCAGCGTTATGCATTTAGATGGCTTTTGTTTTCTTTCCGTTTTTGCCTGCATTTTTATTATTATAAGCAGGCGTCACCATGTGTAGAAAGCGATCACTGTACCGTGTAAAGGGACCCGTGAAAGACACACTAGGCGACAACCTTCCCTCGCTGGTCACCCCACTGGCAAAAAATAGTTGAAGCCAGCCAAGCGCATCGTCATCCCATATGTGCCGGGCGCCAGTGAAGAGCTCTCCGCGATTCTCGGAAAATCAGGGGTCGAGGTGGTTCGCAAGCCTGCTTCGATGGCTTCGATGCTCATTCGCGTGCTACCACAGCCGAAGGAAGAAGGAACACCAGCGAGTAGTCTGCATGCAAGTTGCCGTGTTCAGAGTGTCCAGCCAGCTACGAGGGCAAAAGCAAATATTTCCGTTCAGAAAGCCCGTGGAGTGGCCGACAGGCTTGGACTGGCGTTCCTGACGTGGGAGTCAGCCGCTGAGCGCTAACGTGCACCTTGCCAGGCAGCAATAAACTTTCGTGCCAACTCATTAAGATTACGCCAACTTAAGAACGGCGCCAGGAAGGCAGAAGTGCAACGCGGCGCTTTTGCAGAGCCCTTGAGAAGCCAGGCAATATGATTGATTTCTACAGCTTTTCTGTTTTAGAAACAGGGCGGAATTTCGGAAGGAGGTCCTCGCGCAAATCCTGGCACATTTACAACATGCCAACAAACTTGAACCGCTTTCTAGGAACAATCTCCTCAGTATACGTTCACAGCTTTCGAAACGTGTCGGAAACGGAAAGCCGCCGCTTTGGCAAAACAAGACATGGAGATGCTTTTATGACAAACACAGACAGATCCTGAGAAAGTTACCAAGTCGTCCCTCACACCCCAGGCCCTCTACAAACTTCCCAACTTCTTGAATCTTCTACCGAGCCCAGCAGATTTTTGTCAAAATGCTTACATTTAAGCTTATAGAGTTCACACTCCACAAATTTACGACCTCCAAAAAAGCAAAAATAAACAAAAAATGTTGTGTGTAATGCTGGCTGCTAAAATGTTGCTTGTACTTTGCAGGTCATGGAGCTTGGTGTCCACGACTTTCACAATCGATTTTTATAAATGTTGAATTGCGAATATTCACTTATACGTCGTGTGTGTGTGTGTGTGTGTGTGTGTGTGTGTGTGTGTGTGCACGTGTGTGTGTCAATATCTGCATATGTTTTGCTTTGCTAATAAGCACCTGAAGTAGCCGATATATACTTTGTGTAATCGAATTGCTCCTTTGGTCTGCATTCGTGCCATCGTCATTCATGAAGCGTGCTTGTCTTGCAAGATGATAGTACGAAGAAATAATTGAACAAACTCAAGCACAACCGCCTGGGTTTTTGTAAATCGGCTAACTTTGGCAACGTTGGTCGATGTGAAGGCGTGGAAATACTTTTGTATCACCCGAAAAGCTAAAGCATTACAAAAAAATCTGGTGGTGGTCAGAACCCCCTCATCCACATATAGTTACCATCCTGAACGTCACCCAAGTGCACGTTGAAGGCCTTGAGGAATCTAGTAGAGCACTGTGTGCTTAGTAAAACTCTTGGCGCACACAAAATATCCTAAATGTGAAGGTGTTATCACTCAGCGTGGGAACTATGTATCCTTCTTTTACCGACATTGTCCAAGTCCCGTCCCTCTCAGGCTATGCTTCTGAATCATGGTGCAGTGTATAATACTGAGCAAACACTTGTACTCAAGCAAATATAGGAATAAACGGCAGTAATGTCATCAATCGTATGTTTTCATGAGTCTTTCTGTCGTCGGAATTTTATAGATGCCACCACAAACCGAATCACAGTAACCAAACTTGTAGTCAATTTGTAGTAATCCAATTGGTACTCAATTTGTAGTCAATTTGTAGAAATTAATCATGTAAAATACTCCGAAAATATTTAGCCTATAAAATATTTCGAGAAAAGTGAAATATTTTTGTCATTGATAGAGTGGTGGTCTATAGCAAGAAATATACCTGCAAAATATGACGCAGGTCATTTGTAATCAAACATGCACTGCAAATCAATATTATAATATATTTTGTAATGTGTCTAAAAATATAAACATCTTTGGATACTTATTGTGTGCTTATAGTGAATCAATAAAAAATAAGTTTTCTTTAATAACACAAACACCTCAATATATTGTGTGAAACGTATGTGCATGTCCCGATTAAAATGTACAAAATTATGCTGTGCAAATCTGTAAACTTTACCTGCAAACAAATGCGGATGTCAAGATCATAACAATACAAGGCACGTATATGCATGCACAATATAATGTTATATTCACTGTGAAGGTATTCAAAACAAAGAATGAAAAAATGAAATAATTACATTGAAAGTACTCTTGTTTTTTGTCCTTATCAAGCCTCAACACTTTTCTTGGTGTGAAAAAGATGCTATCACCGTTTCGGGGCCATAAATTATTAAAGCTACATCTTTTAGTTCTCTCAAGCATAGAACCATGATAGTGCTATGACCACCTCATTACTATCAAAACTACAGCTGCGAAAATTGTACGGACGCCTGGCCAAGGCAGGAGTGCGTGGATGCATGTGTTTATGTGGTGGTGGTAGTGATTAGAAGATAAGAAAAGGCACCTATTTTCTGCAACCCGGTCGGGAGCACGGCGCAGTGCCTCGCACACATACAAACTACACGCATGAACATAATGAAGTATGGTTAAACACCTGCTCCCCCTCCACCTCTAGAAAAAAAGTTCCGTACATTGTGCTGCTCCAGACAAATTGAAAAATCAACCTATAAAGAAACACGAATATTTACGTATAAGCAGACACTTATGGCAATGACGTAAGTACGAATATGATAAAATAAAGTGTCATCAGCAATACTCAGATTCGTAGTAGACTATGCTACGTAACAGTTTATTACGTGCTTTTAAACGACCCCATAACCACAGTATACCTCAAGAAAAGCAAGAAAACCATGATCGGTAATGCGCTCAGTAAGAGTTAAAAGCTCTTGAATTGGATTCGCGGCACTTTAATTTATAAATGAAGTAGAACGAAAACAAAACGATAAGGCTTAACGTATATCTTTGTTATTTCAGTTGTGCGTACAACATCGCGCATTTTAGTAATGCCGGCGATGATTCCCGAAAAAAATAATTTGGAGATGTAAAAGAAATACACGTTAAAGTTTGGCTAAAGAGGGTCCCGAAGAAAACAAAAATAAAGTTAGGCGGTCCGGCGAAAACGCGGAATCAGGGGACTAACAGTAAAGCCACCCCTGCCACTATGTTTCTCTCATTCACCAAAAAATAAGGTTAGGTTGATTTGCAATTAACGTTAGTCATTTGCAACACATGCACGACAATCACAATGTCGAAAAGCTTCAAACAGAAATTCAATATATTTCAGTAATAACTTACGGGCCTAAAACCTGAATAAACTACTGCACGCGGCCTGAAAAGCATCACGAGGCTTGAGTGGTACCACAAGATCTAAAAAACTTATGGAGAGGATGGACACGCCCACACGCACGCATTGCTCATCTCACAATATTAAATGCGAAGCATTGCAGTAGTTGTCCCAGCAAGATGTGTTACCATCAGCTTTAGGACTGACCACTCCACAGCATCTACAGCAGCGGAACAAGCTGCTTTGCGTGCTGCACTTTGTGTGGTCAATCAGGAACCACCGCAACAATGGTCAATTTTCAGCGACTCAAGGGCTACCATACAATCTGTGCTCTCAGCACAGCGTCGCGGTTCGTACGAACAGCTTGTTTTCAAAATTCGATGCCTCCTCCACACTTCACAAGAGAAAGGGCATCATGTGACGTTTCAGTAGCTGCCAAGTCACTGCGGGCCCATAGGGAACGAACATGCCGATACTGCCGCGCGGGCAGCTCTTAAAGGAACACGAGAAGAAGCCGTACCACTTTCGCGGACCGATGCTGCCAGTAATCTTCGACAACTTGCACGTGAAATCGCGTTTTTACTATGGTGCCCACCAAGCAACGAGACGAATGGTCAACAACAGCTGTCCTCTTTGATGGCTCTCTACATGCACACTGGGCTCGACCAAAAAGAAGCCATCTTTCTCCATCCCTTATGGCTAGGAGTGGCATTTACAAAATCTTATTCCTTTGTCATAGGAATGGCCGACAAAGCTCTCTGCGATGCCTGTCATTGCGAAGAGATGCTACACCACATCCTGTGCGACTGTCCGCTGTATGACATCCAGAGACAGCCACTGGCGTCCGTTTTTGTGCGCATCGACAACAGCGACAACAGACAACAGTTAGTGGACACTATTCTGTCAAGTGCCCGAGAGAAGACATTGCAACAGAAGGCGACAAAAGCTCTGTTGACATTGCTACGTGACACGAACTTTAACAAGCGGCGGTAACAGCAATGTCACACACCGCGAAAGACAAGACTGGACTATGACTGAGTCTGGGCGCATGTGCTGACGAATGTAATGTGTTTATCGCTCTTCCCTCTCTGCTCTCTATTTTTCATCTCCCCATCCTCTTCCCATGCACAGGGTAGCAAACCGGCTGCCTATAGGCTGGTTCACCTCTCTGCCGTTCTTTTCCTCCTTTCATTTCTTAGTGAACTTTAGCGACTTTCAGCGTATCTATCTATCTAGCCGCCTACGACTTTTAGCTTTCCTGGCCGTTTCGATAATGGTATCAATACCAAATTTGGTATGGCATAACATGACTGTATGACGAACATATTTGACTGGTCACAACATGAAAATCATGATATGTATGTCATGAATGTCATGATATGTTGGGCTTCCGCGGGCTCCGGTCAACTCACTTCTACTGCGCGTGTCGGGGGCGCGTGCCGGCGCTTGTTGCGTCTCGCGTTCAGTCGTCGGGCCCTCGCCGTCGGACGCCGCTCGCCGACACAACAACATTCATGGTCTTGTAGCTCTTGCGGTGGTTTTGTTCACAAAGCATGTTGCAAAACTGGTATCGTATAGTATGATTGCATGGCGAACACAAGCGACACACTTAACATGAAAATCATGACACGCGTGTCATGTAACAACATGACTACATGCCACGCTCATGGTATGCTCGCGGCCGTTTCGGAAGCGTCACATATACCAAATTCGGTATTACAAGACGTGAATGGATGAAGAAGGTATGATACTGGTGCAAGAATGATAAACATGACATGCATGTCATGTAACAACATGACTACATGCTACACTCATGATGCGCTCGCGGCTTCACATGTAGCAAACTCGGTATTACGCGACCCGAACGGACAACATAGGTAAATGACACGTTCAAACATGATAATCACGACATGCGTGTCATGTAACAGCATGACTACATGCCACACTGATGATGCGCTCGCGGCCGTTTCGCTAGCTTCACATATGCCAAGTTTGGTATTACGTGAAGCCAATGGATGGCGCAGGTATGTGACTGCTGCAAACATGATAATCATGACAAGCGTGTGATGTGAGAACATGACTACATGCCTAAGTCAAGGCGACAATACATTTTGACGTGACGCGGTGCGCATGCTCGCCGGCATTCATTTCGTCTCGTCACGCTGGCGTTACCACGCCAGGTGCCGGCCCTGCCATATACTCACAGGCGCGCTGCGTTGCTGTGACGCATGCGCGTTTCAGCGCGTCCGACGTCCCTCCATAATAAAAAGAGGGAGACGCAGTGTTGTCTTGGTAATGCATCGGCACTAAATGCAACATGTCACATTTCACACCAGTCGCCATCATGCGGCGCCGACGCACGCTGGTCGTGCCTGGCGTCAGACTATACAGTGCTCGCGTTTTGCTAACGTAGCGTCGCTGTGCCCAGTGTGCTCGAGCGTCAACGCTACATGGGAGTATATTGGGCCCTTCATGATGCGCTCGCCACCGTTTTGCTAGCTTTACGTATTCCAAATTCTGTGTTTTGTGACGTCAATGGATGACGAAGGTATATGACTGGTAGAAACATGATAATACTGACACACGTGTCATGTAGGAACATGTCAACATACCATGCTCATAGTATGCTCACGGCCGGTTCGCTAGCTCCACATATACTAAATTTGGTATCACGCGACATGAACAGATGACGAAGGTAAAGGACACATCCAAACATGGTAATCATGACACGGAAGTCATGTACGGCATCATTTACTTCGACCTCTTAACGTTGTGCTGATTTTGAAGAGACATATCAACATTTCTCATTCGTGCATGGTTCACATATCATCGATTCCCACTGTACGTGGGATCTGCCAATTTTTATTGTAATGAAATGAATCATGTAGCAAAACCTCTCCCGTGTGCCCATATCATAGGTAGGAACACGGGTGAATAAACATCCAGGCACACCATAGATAGGGAATACAAAAAAAAAGAATGTTCAATAGCAAATGCGCAGTAAAACCAGAACCAAAATATGATGAGACAGAGAGCAGCCAGGATAAGACCTTATATGTAGTGAGTGAGTCCAAAATGGAAGCACTGTGTCACCGCTGCATGCTGTGGTTATCTCTGCCGAAAGCAGTGTCAGAATCCTGCCACGTATCCGACTCGGACACAATTTTGACTCCTCCGCACTTCTTCACACACCAGCACTTCGGCAAGAAAAACCTGCTCCCGCGGTAATGATTATCCCTCTGTCAAGCCGACTACTGAGAGAAAAAAAAAGGAGGGGTAGACTTTGCAAACAGAAAAATGTTCCTTCTCTTTCGTTGGGAGCTCGGCTGAACCTCTGACCATGGTTGCCGTTCATCCTACCCCCCTTCCCCCACGTGTCGTTTGTGTTTGTGGGAATGTGGTTTGACGTTCGCCGAATTTTCATTGTGCGAACGACGACGCCAGAGGACCATGCTGCCTCCGCAGTCCGCCTACCTTGAGAGGAACCCTTGCTCGCGTTCAACGAGATAACAAAAAACGTCTGTCTGTCAAATGGGTATTCTCCTCCTACACCCTGGCTTGAGTAGGGTGCGGGGTAGTCACCACTGCCCTATTACAAGCCCATGCGTATAGTAAGAGTGGATGCGATATGAATCCCTAAGTATTGTATGAGGTTACTTGATTTCAAAGGAAATTATTTAAGTAGTATACCCGAGAAGAGTAAGGTGACCTAAATATATGCTTAACTTTACATAAGTTAATATTTAGTTCCATTAGCCACAGGCTGCACCAGTTAGATATTTTATTTAAATCGGAGTGTAGGCGATTACGATAGTCGTTTGAAGTAACTGCTGTAAAAGTATCGCAATCATCAGCAAAAAGATGGATATTAGAAGCTACTTGAGAGGGTAGGTCAATAATATATATTAGAAACAATAAAAGACCAATTGCTAACTTTTGGGGCAATCCTGAGATAACATGGCACATTTATAAACTGTAGCCATAAGCAGTAACGTACTGTAAGTGATTAGCAAGACAGCATCCAACCTATTTTAATAGGTTAATGTCAAGATTTAAGTTCAGTAACTTGTGGATGAGAAGTTTATGACACACTTTATCAAATGCTTTTGCAAGATCTAAAACAAATGCAGCCAGCAGATGATGAACGATCAAGAATTAGATCAGTGAAAGATACAGGTTGACTCTCACATGATTATGATTTCCTAAAACCATGTTGTGAAGGCGAAAAGATGTTATTTTCAAGAAAATAGAGGGTGCTTTTGATTACGAAGAATTATATAATAGTTAGAAGCACGTGCTGGTAGAAGAAATGGGCCGATATTTGGTCATTAAGCTTTTGTTACCTGATTTGAGAAGTGGAACTGCCTCCCTTATACCTTCCACTGATAAGGTAAAGTACCTGTGTGAAGTGATAGTTCGATAGAGCTAGCTGTCTTCTGTAGTAGAAAATGCACATGCAAAATACAACGCAGCTCGTTTTATAAAGAAATTATTTCGTAAAACTCTACTATGATCTATTTCCACAATGTGCCTAACAAATAAAAAGATTGTTAGACATTCATTGTGCACACGTTTGAAATAAATGCGCGAAAAACCAAACACGAAAAACACCAAGAAAATGTGTGCAACCTATATACATATCTCGATACAAACATAAAAGAAATATGGCGTGCACAAATTTTCAAATTATACCTATAAACAGATGCAAATGCCAAGATCATAACAGAAGTAGGGAACATATGCTCAAGCACAGTAATCAGTAATGCACTTTGTATACATTCAAACAAAGAATAAAAATAAAGTATTCACAAGTACTTTCATTTCTTGTCCTTATCGAACCTCAGCAACAATTTTCTCTCTATGAGATAGAGCCCATCACCGACCAAACATTACCACTGCAGTAACTTCTTCCAGTTCTTTCAAGCATAAAACCATAGGAATGCTCAATTTGGGCGTCTTATTGGTGTCAGAACTCACTTCAGCTGCAAAAATCGCACAGACCCTGGTGTAGGCAGTGCTGGGGTGAGGGGGGGGGGTGCTTGTGTACGCATACACATGCAAAGAGATGCACCAGCATGCATAAGGAACAGCAAAGCCTCCACTCGGAAGAAATTTCTGGCTACACTGCTGGCACAGCGAACAAATAAAAAAAAACAATAAATAAATATGAACCATTTTGAACTAAACTCTTAAGGCAGCTATGTACAATATGATGAAAGCTTCATGAACATTACTTGTGTTTACAGAAGCCTAGGCTATGTTAAAGAAATTTATTATAAAAGCATTCAAGAACTTGAGAAAACAATTGGATACCACGTACATTCGTCAGGAAACCGGAATATTTTTTTTTCAAAAGAAGACACTCAGCTATGATTGCCCACGTGTAGTCACTGGTCAAGTGATTATCCCAGAAGATAGCAGCAATCCTAGTCACTGGTTCGTTCGCAAGTTTTGCGCTCCTGTCCTATTCTTGTGCCTATTGTAAATGGGTTGAAAGTCGCCATGTGAACAGAACAACATCGACAGCTGCCATCGATTTCCTGCGCTTGTTGTTCTAAACTTCTGGATTACACCACAAAGTGGTTTCAAACAATGGAATCGCATTCCTGTCAGCCAAAATACAGAAATCCAAAGAGTGACAATTGCATTGCAGTGGTGAAATCTGCACCGAACCACCCAGCCACAATCGGACAGGCCAAACATTATGTGCTAGAGCTAAAACGTGCTCTTGCAAGATACTCTGCGGGGTCATTTTAGCGGCGCATTGCACGTTTTTTTTTTTTTTTTTTGTCAAGCAACTCACAATGGGCCAGGCGGGCCAGGTATCGGCGAATCTCATGTTTTCTGGGGAGCTGCGAACACATATCTCAGCCATTCTGCCAGAACCGCCTTAAAAAGTTACACCAGATTAGGAAGACGCCTCGCGTTGCCGGTAGCTCCACAAAGAACAACCAGTGGTCGCCCGCCAGTTTCACAGAATTTCGAATCAACGGCAGCCATCGTAAAAAAAAAAGTTTCAGCCGCAGTTTTGGTTTGTTGAAGTTAAAGCCCCTCCATCGCGTCTTCTACCGGAAAACGCATGCAGAGGCTTTAGACCCGGCATTGCCGTTTCCAGGGTGCAGGGATGCACCCTGCCCTCCACCTTGACCCCCCCCACCATACTGAACACGGCGGGCCCGGGGAGTGACGGACTATCGGGGGCAATCAGTGCCCGCGCCTGGTTGCCTGTCCTTTGTGCTTCTCGCCCCTTTTATGGCCCACAGTGGACTCGAAAGCCAGCGCTTGGACCATTTGGACCAATGTGCGCGCAAATGCCTTTTTTGAAAGTAATAAACTCAGTTCCCTGTTACGTATGCTTGGTATTATGGCTACTGTGGACATAACACAATGCAAATAGCGTTATTTGTTCCCAAAAAATTCAACCTCCCCACCTTTCAGCATTATAGCTGTCTCTTTTAGCTTACTTTTTTAATATTTTTATTTTCTATCATTGAATTGGAGAGTTGCGCAATGAAAAAAAAGGAAGTGGATTTATTTATTTTAAGATTCGTTATTTATTTTAGAGAAAAAGTGCCAGTCTAGTGCCGGACATTGGGCAGGGGTGTGTGGCGCATTGAACGCAACATTGTGTAGGAGGTACAGCAGTATAGAAAGTGTTGAACGAAAGCGCAATGATTCAAAACGCAAAACAACAAAATAGAAGCGACATGAAATATGGTCCACAATCCCAAGAACGGCCATAATACACTAGACAAAACAAAAACTATAAAAACAGTGTCCACTAGGTTATTTTGTTTGGGTAAAAAGTAAAAAAGAACTCGCATAATAACTGTAGCAAAAATAAAGTCGGCAATACTAAGAAGTGAGACATTGCAGAATCGAAGCATTAAAGAATCGTGCAGAAGCGAGGCATTGAACCTCAAGCAATCAGTATGATCAAGATAGGTATTAAAATGAAGTGCAGGTGGCAATATATATGAAGGTGTAGTTATGAGCCATGTGAAACAGCTAACACAGGAAGAAACTAGTTGAGATCGGCACTTTCAAGAATCTCTGGTGGCGTATTGTTCCGCTCTCTGCTTGTTGGAAAAAAAAAAGGTACTTGTATATAGGGGCTCAGTCACTTTTTCGAGATTGGAGGCACGCGTTTCGTGGTTCGATATAATTAGTTTTTTTGTATTGCCAGCTTATTAATATATATGCGATAGAACAGCTTTGTTATTTCGCGATAACGTCTCCATTCCAAGGTTTCTAGTTTAGCGCCTTCCAGAAGAACTGACGAAGATGTGTTACTTTTAGGTATTGAATATGAACTTTACTGCTTTTCGCTGTGTTGATTCAAGTTTATCTATGTTAGCTTGCGTGTGCGGGTCCCAGACAGCCGATGAATATTCTAGTATTGGTATTACGTACGTTTCACATGCAGTCATTTAGGTTTGCCGAATGCCATAGCGAGTGCCCGTCGTAAGTAGGCTTGTATATTCAAAGCCATTTTCTCAGTATAACAAACATGTTGGTTTCATCTTAATTTAGATGTGATAACAAGACCAAGGTGCATATACTGTGAGACAAAGGACAAGAATTGATTGCCTAGGTTGAATTGGAATTTCAGTGGGTCTTTTTTGCAGGTCATGGTTATCGCCAGAGTTTTTCTCGCGTTAAAGGTCATCTGTCATTTTGTGCACCAATCTTGAATCTTAAGAGTTATTTAAAAGAACCTGGTCGCAGGATGCGTTAACTACTTTAAAGCGCGCAGGCATTTGCAAAAAACTTTAGATTTGCTGCAATATCACGGGTGGCATTTTCGTTATAAACGGAAAAGAGGCCTGAGGACGGATCCCTGAGGTCTGCCGAATTTAAGGGGCGCAGACGGCGAGTTGATACCACCACCATACGTAATACCGCGCCCGGTGAATATTACTCGCGCTTTCAAAGCCAAACCTAAGATGCATTCCTTAATTAGCACTGATTAACTAATTAGTAGATAGCTAAAACTACTATGCAACCTGTAAAACTTGAAAATGTGCTGTAAATTGAGGGGTCTATGTCGTACATACACTGGATGTTCAGCAACGCGCATTTTGTTCTTTTTAGCAATACCCTATTGATGTGCTATATTACAGATATTTACCTCAACAAACCCAAATTATCGTTTCGCGGGGTCATAAGAGCCTTCCACAGGAATCCTCTCTTTTCACGTGCACCCTATTTCAATTTTTACGTGGCACCATTTAGTAAACCATCCCAACGCTAGATGGAGCTACGAGGACTGGATGGCTGTCGCACCCTGAACAAAACTGGCCAGGGAACTTTTTTTTACCACGCGAATCAAAGACGCTTTATACCATCATTAACTAGACATATGCCAGTACCTAAATCCCAGAAAGCAACTGGATATCTTCAAGCACGTCTTCAGGGCAGCGATTCAAATGCAGTAAAACAACCGATATTTCTGGGAGCGCCCATAGGCGCTGTGCATTATCATTTATTAAGCTAGGGAACTCGCTCTATTGCAACCACGATACTGTAACTCCAGCAAAAGAAAGGTTCATACAGCAGCTACTTGAAACCGTGAGAGCAATGAGAAAATCAGAAAGGGAGAGGAGTTATTATCGTTTTCTTCTCCGGTCCCATAGAGTGATGCGGAGCCCCGCCCCCACCTTGCAAGAAAGCGCGCCTCCTGCTCGTGAGCTGGAATCCTGGGGACGTATGCGGATATGTGCCACAGATGATTGACACTTAGTATCTACCAAGGAAGGACGACAACACACATGGGCAATTTTTACACTCGAGCGCTAATAAATACCCGACATTGGTAGTGTCAAGCCGACGAATGCAAAGAATAAACGTCTGGGTCCCAGCTGAAATTGAACCCAAGCCTTTTGTGTGGCAACGAAGCATTTTACCCCAGGTACACCAGGTCTCGGAACTACTTTTTGAATAGACCCTATGCCTACCCCATTGCTGCCTACATGATTTTATAAACATTGCACATGTACTCCTTTGATATAGCCATCACGTGATTAGTTGCCATGCGCTGAAGTTGATTTATGTAGCAGTGTCCAGGGCCAGCATCTTCGCGAGTATCAGCACTTCATAACAGCTTCTGGTGTTGCTGATACGCATGTTCCAGTTGGCATCCTTGCGCAGGTGCAAACAGCTGGTTATATAAACATATGCAACACTTCAACATATGTCTGTGGGTACAACATTTGCAAATATATTTAGCGTGGTTTCATGACGTGTCGCTCAATAAAAAATATTACAACATGTGGTCACCTTCCCTCCGCATGCTTCGCATAACGTGGATTCTCATGTACGCGGGATCTGTCTTTTTTTTTAAGTTGTCGTTACAGTTTCGACGCTCCGACGCTGCCGACGACTACGAAAACTGGCCGTGCGCCGCCGCCGATGGTTTTACCCGGCGTGCACCGACGATAACACCGCTGCCGACTCAGAACGACCCCAAGACCGCCGCCAGTCGAACCGCCTCGGCGCACACTTCTACCCGAGCCGTGAAGGAAAATCCCAGAGGATAAGCTGGCACTGTGCATTGGGGCTCCGAGCTGCGAAAATGTGGGAAACCAGCGTCGCTACAGCGACGGGAGCAGCATAGCCACCCGGTCCTAAAGGATGTCGGCGTGAGAGGCCCGGAAAGTGGCCGTCTACCTCGGTGTCCCGAGTGAGGTTGCCCGGACTTGCCACCCCCTTGCCCAGCAGTTCCTCGTAAACTTGAAGCTATCCCTTTTCGAGCCAGGACGAAAGCAGTAAACACCAGTCAGCAGAGTCGACACGTCAGCAGAGGAGGCTATGATGAGCTAAGCCTAGTCCAGCGAAGACCAACGAAGACCGGCGATGAGGACGAGCGGTTCGTTTGGCGGGATCAATTGACGACGACGGTTCGAAGTTGAGCAGCCCGACAATGACGGAGGACTCGACTAAGCATCGAGACAGGAAATGGCAACGAGTCGCAACGCGACTAGCTGTGAGAACATTCCACTTATGGCGCCATAATGGCTTAGAACAAGCTGCTAGGGCTAGTAATGGACTTAAACTGAGCAAGAGTCAGTTTGGGTTTGACCATGTATGTGGATTGTTATTTAACGTTACTGAGTTATTATTTGTTATGAGTTATTTGGTGTTATTATGTTATTGAGTGCTCTAACGCGAATTATGTGTATTGGTTTTGTCCGTTCAGGGTGTGGCGGAAGCCAAGCCAAACGGACGGACGGACGGACGGACGGACGGAGAGATGGGTGGGTGGGTGGGTGGGTGGGTTTATGGGTCAATTTCTAAGCGATCAAATGGGCAGTCGGGGCACGCAAGCGGCTGTAGTAGAGCTGCTTGTGGATGCGGTGGCTGTTTTTGTCGCTGACACTCGTGGCAGCCGCGAATGAACTGTCGAACAAAAGTAAACATCCCACGCCAGTAGTACCCCTTTCGTGAACGTTTGTAGGTCCTAAAGACACCGACGTGAGAGCATTGCGGGTCGAAGTGAAAGGATGCACAGATTGTAGAGCGCAGCTTTCGGGGAATAACGAACAGCCACTTTCTGCCGTCTGGTGAGCAATTGCGCCAGTACAAGAGGCCACCTCGAATGGTGAAGTGGGAAGCCTGGCGTCGCATTGCTCGAGTGGTTGGAATTGTCGACACCTCAAATAAAACGTCCAGAACTGAAGTTATCCAGGCATTGTCGCGCTGGGCAGAGGACATGGTGTCGATGTCAAGAGCTGACAGCGCGTGTTCTAGGATACAGAGGCAGCCTCAGTGGACACCGATGATCGCCAGAACGCATCGGCATCGGCATGTTGATGGCCGGAACGGTACACGACGTGGATATCATACTCTTGAAGTCGCAGAGCCCAACAAGCAAACCGACCTTATGGATCCTTCAGCGACGACAACCAACATAAGGCATGGTGGCCTGTAACTACAGAAAATGTGTGGCCATATAAGTATGGGCGAAACTTGACAAGCACCCAAAGTATGGCTAAGCACTTTTTTCCGGTAGCACTGTAGTTTATTACCTCCTTCTTCCTTCTTCTTACCATCCTTCTTCCATCCTTCTTCTTAACAAGAACGACAGGTGATGCCCGTGTACTTTGGGAATGTCCAATAACGTCGCGCTCGAGCATATCGTCAACCTGTTCGGTAATACCCTGACGTTCTGTGACGGAAACACGGTATGGTCGCTGTCGTACAGGCACCTTGGAACCTGTGTCGACGCAGTAAAAAAAAAATGGCAGTTTCGCCAAGGGTAGGTTGAGCAGCGTCAAAGGATTCGTGGATCTTCTAGAGCAGCTGGAGGAGCTCAGAGCGTTCAGATGGCAATAGTTCATCGGAGATCAATGAATTGAAAAGCTCGGAAGGTGCTACGTTGAAAGGGTTGAGAACAGTGATGGCGTCGTAGTCACCGGAACAATCTGGCAGCATGGTGAAAATTTTTTCTTTATCAATGGCATGCATGTCTCCAAGAGATTCACCTTGAAACAGTTCGAGGGGGTATGGAAGAGTATTGATGAGGCAGACAGCACTGTTTCCTTCAGAAATGGAAAGGGTTGAATAAGGCAGAACATGTGATCTTCGACTAAGGAAGAGGCTTGATGGTTTAAAGAAAGCAGCTTCGTCCCTAATGCCGTCACAGAACACGGGGAGCAACACAGCTGCTGTCGGAGGAATTTCAGTGCCTTCTTTCACGACGAGTTTGTGTACGGCGAGCTGAATGTGGTCGGTTGCTTGGTCGTAAAACGGGAAAAGTTCAAGTTCCGATCTTGCACAATCAATAACGGCGTGGTTACGCGATAAAAAATCCCATCCAAGTATGATATCATGTGAGAATGACAAAAGAACACTAAAACGAACAGTGTAGGGGTCCTTCGCGATGATCAGTTGGCCAGTAGAGGCGGCTACAGGCTAAACCTGGTTTCCTTCGCTGTTTGCAAGTACATCAATCAAGAGGCATAGTCACTTTTCGGGGCTTGCGGTAGCTTGGTGTGTAACGCGGAAACGCAGCGCCGGTATTAACTAGAGCACATGCACAATTACCTTATACAAAAATTTCGACAATATTCGACGGCAATGTCCGAGGACTTGAACATTTCAACAGCGCAGTTCTTGCCTTCTGAACTGCGGCGGTTGGTTTCCCTTGTATTCAGGAGCTGGCCGACGACGCATGGATTACAGGGAGCGAGGACGGGATGAAGGTGAGCGACCAGACATAGTACGTAGATATTCCTGTGAAGACGAGCTTGACTAAGAATAAGAATTTTCCAGACCAGATGGAGGAAGGTTCATGAAGCTGTTCTGCGTCCGGGCATTGTGTATCCAGACACGCGATGACGGCAGTATCGGGCGATATAGCCAGGAACGCTCCACGCAAAACAGATGGGCCGGTCGCGCGTTCTCTAAGTATTGGCGACGATGGGAGCAGCCCATGCGGCGGGCGGGTGAGTTGAGGCTGTGGTAGCAATGGGAGGAACCCAGGCGGTGGACAGCTGAGTCTGGGCTGAAGTATGGCTGAGAACGCTCAAAGCTGGCGGCAAAAACTCGGCGCAACAATGTCCACAGCCACACAACGTGGCTCAAACTCTGTTGCTCTGCAGGACTTGACCGGCTCACAACCAGCTCAGCTGCAACGTCCCTCCAAAAACTCTTCCATGAATGAATGGATGGATATGGCTGTACCCTTTGAATCGGGCGGTGGCCAGCGCCACCGAGCCGTAACACTTAATGAACCAAAAACTAGACTTTTTTTTTCCTCAAATAGTGAGGTTGAGCATTTGTACTTTGCAGCGAAGGATTCAATTTTCACACGTGCCTTGACTTAAGCCACCTATCAGATAACCTCCTTCTAGTTAATTTCACCTGCTTAAAGTCTATTTTCCCCTCACTGTCCCTAAATCCCAGTGCTTTGAAAAACTCTGCGCCGTCAACCTGAACTAAAGGATGAAGCCCTTCACAGAACATTATCAAGTGTTCGGCAGTTTCTTATTCCTCTCCATACGCACTGCATACTGTGTCTACCCCTTCGTATTTGGCCTGATATGTCTTTGTTCGCAATACTCCCGAACTGGCCTCAAACAGTAGAGAACTACCCCAAGTAATATCATAGATCTTTTCCTTGGCTATTTCCTGCTTAAAAGTTTGATAGATCTATAGTGCGGACTTCCTAATCATGCCAACTCTCCACATATCGGTCTGTTTCCTTCACCTTCTTCTTAACTGATAATTCTTTTTGGTTTGGCTCCCTGCTGTTTAGCAAGTATTTACCAGTCAATTTTTTGGTTCGCTTCCGCCATTTTGTATCGACATTCATGTACAATTAGCTGAATACCTTCCTAGCCCAACGCCCCTACCCCATTTCTTTCAATCGCTTCTCAAATTTTATATTGCTGCTAGCTTCCCTGCCCTCAAATGATGTCCATCCCATATTACCGTGTACTCCCCGATTTGGTGTATTCTCGTGAGCTCCTAAGGCAAGATTACCTATTCCACCTTGCTAAATTTCTAATCCTGTTTGAACTTCTGATCTCATGCACAAGACCGCATTTCCGAACGTCAGACCAAGAACCATGACCCCTTTCCATATTCCTCTCACAACACTATACCTAATGTAATTTCACAGTGCCCTGTTTTTCATTACCGCTGCATTCCTGTTACCTTTAGTCGTCACGTATGTTTCGTGTTTTCTGAGGTACTCAGCCCCATTGCTTATCCATATGCCCAGATATTTGTATTTATCTGTTATCTCTAGCATGTTATCTCTACGAACTGGGTAAGAGACTTTCTTATAAACCGGTCACAGTTCGTGGTTCTCGAAGAAGTATCGTCGTGGACGGCCCCAGTTAAGTCAGGTGTTCCCCAAGGCTCCGTCCTAGGGCCATTATTATTTCTAATTTACATAAATGACATCACTGATAACATAGACTGCAAAATTAAACTTTTCGCAGACGACTGCATTATTTATAGAGCAATTAACAGTTCGGATGATCATTTATCTTTAAATAATTCATTGAGTAAGATTGCTCACTGGTGTGAGCAGTGGCAAATGTTAATTAACCTAACAAAAACAGTTTGCATGACGGTAACCAGGAAAAAAGAACCCTCCGACTTTACCTATACAATTAACGGCGTACCTTTACAAAGAGTTACGCAGCAGAAGTATCTTGGCGTCACCTTGACTTCCGAATTGAGATGGGATGCACACATTAACAATGTTACAGCATCGGCTTTGCGTAAACTGTTTTTTCTACGAAGGCGTTTACCCTTCGCGCCGACAGATACTAGGCTCCTAACTTACACCACATTCGTGCGACCAATCTTGGAGTACGCTAACACTGTGTGGTTCCCGCAAGGTGTTACTAATATAGCAAAAGTTGAACGGGTTCAAAGGAAGGCCATTAGGTTTATACATAATAAGTACAAATGCACCGACTCGCCCACACACCTTTTAGAAACCTCCGGTCTACCCACTCTTGCAACAAGAGCAAAAATCGCGCGTCTCAAATTTTTACACCACATTCTGCATAACCACAGCCGGATCGATGCATCCAGGTACATATCTTTGGCAGAATCACGAACACTACGACATAAACATGCATACACTATCAAAGAATACTCTTCCAACAACGACTGTTTCAAGCAATCCTTTTTCCCCCTGTCAATCAGCGAATGGAATAGGTTAGATCCCTCCATTACTAACGTAACATCACTGGCAGAATTCACTTCAAAAATTGAGAGTATACTTTGAGACAACGGCTTTCTTCAACCATGACCTCCAATATTGTTTTCCAGTAGTATTTATTTGGATGTATAAGTTTACACAATGCCTTCTCTGTATAAAACTGTATTGATTTTTTTTTTTATGCAGCAAAGATTTAGTTTGCTGCTTCCGAAGTGTGAATATTTGGAGTGCATAAATACCTATGTCTAATGTTTCTATGTAACTAGGATTATTATTACCAATTTTAAAATAACTATAGTTCTGTATGCCGCCTGTAAGAAAGTACTTAGCATTCATTGTATTTTGATACTCATGCCCTCCTGCTTTAGTCTCGTAAGAGACTGGCAGTATTGTAAATAAATAAAATAAATAAATAAATAAATAAAATGACCTCCTGTATTCTAAGCTCACTACCTTCATTGTCATTAAAAATCATGACTGCTGATTTTTCCTTACTGAATCTGAAATCTAACCTCTCTCCCTCATTGCCGCAGATGTCCACCAATCTCTGCAAATCTTCCTTGTTGTCGGCCATTAGCACTATATCATCTGCGTACATCAATGCTGGTAGTGCCTGTTCAATAAATTTTCCTTGTTTGACGAAAGAGAGGTTGAAGCCCGGTCCAATTCCCTCTAATTAGGCCTCTAATCCTTGTAGGTACATCATGAATAACAAGGGTGACAGAGGACACCCCTGCCTAAGCCCCCGTTTCACCTCTGTGGGCTTAGATACCTATTTTTCCCACTTTATAACTACCTTGTCACTTTTATAGATCTCCTCTAAAAAATTTGTGACTACATCTTCCATGCCTAGTGTGTCCAGTATTCCCCACAATTCCTCTTGAACCACGCTATCGTACGCTCCCTTGATATCCAAAAATGCTAGCCACAGGGGCCTGTGTTCCTTTTCTGCTATTTCGATGCACTGCGTCAGTGAGAACAGATTGTCTTCCAACCTCCTGTGTTTCCGAAACCCATTCTGCAGTTCCCCCAGCACCCCCTCATCCTCTATCCATGCCTGCAGTCTTTCCTTTATAATCTGCATCGCCAGCTTGTAGACTACTGATGTCAATTTTATAGGACGGTAGTTGTTTGCGTCAGCTTTGTCCCCCTTTCCTTTATAGATCATGCTCATACTACTAAGTTTCCATCAATCGGGAACTTCTCCATCAATTATTACTTTGCTCACTGCCTATCTCAAAGCCTGCTTAGACTCTGGACCTAATGTCTTTATCAGCATAATTTGAATGCCACCTGGGCCTGTTGATGTACTACTAGGAACCCTTTCTCAGCCCTTTCCCACTCTTGTTGTGAAAATGAAGCCATCAGGCCACTTGATTCATCCTTGTCTATTATGGAGCATGAAGCACTTCTGTGTTGAAATTTTTCTGTCACCCTTGTTCTTATATATTCAATAGCTTCATCCCCGTCTAGCCTAGCACCTTGAGCTGTAGTTATAAACCTCTGCTCTAAGCTCGTCTCATTTCTTAGGCAGTTTACATGGTTCCAAAATTTCGCAGCTGCCTTTCTATTTTCTTTATGTACTTCTGCCAGCCACTGGGCTCCCTTCCTTCTAATCTTTTCATTGATCAGAAGGGATACATCTCTTCTACAAATTAGAAAGATTTCCCATTTACTTTCAACATCATTTGTCGGTTCACCCCACTGCTTAGCGTGTCTGTGTTCCCTAGAGGCTTCCTGACGTTTTGCTATAACTCTGTTAACTTCCTCATCCCGCCAACTTTTGGGTTTGTGTCTTCTTTTCCGGGGTGACTTGTCATGTGCCTTAGCAAGCTCTAGCTCAGTCTAATTAGATTCGTGTATGTCCACACTGTTTTATTATCCTCAGTGATTACTTTCTCAATTTGTTTAGTGGCTATTTCAATTTGCCTTTCTGAATAAAAATTTTCCTGTAGTTGCTCATCTTGTCTCCTTCCCACTTTCGCTGCTCTTCCAGAACTTAGCTTGATATGTTTGTGATCACTACCCAGACTTCTGGAGCCACCTTCATTTATGTGCATTCCCCTGAGCTTATCATACAACCTATGTGACAGCAGTGCGTAATCTATCGTCGACTGCAGACTTCCTACCTCCCATGTTATTTGCCCTTCACACTTCTCGGTACTGTTGCAAATGATCAAATCCAGCCTTTCACACATATCCATGATCATTTTCCCTGTTGGGTCAATATACCCATCTATATCTTCTATGTGTGCATTCATATCTCCTAGTATCATTATCTCACACTCTCCTCCTAACTCCTAAATGTCCTTTGATATACACTCTACCATTGCCTGGTTTTCCTCTCTGGCCTTTGCTCCCGTCCACAAGTACACGAAACCAAGGAGTGTCATTTGCTCTGCTACTTTCCCTTTTAGCCATAAATGTTCCTTGCACTCCTGCTTGACCCTTTGCCAGTCTGTACTTTTATGAATGAGCGCCCCAATACCGCCCACTTTCTGCTGCCTTCTGTTCTATTACAATATTCCCACGCGTAGTCCACATTGTTAGGAGGTTGTTCCATGTCCCTGAGATGTGTTTCTACAAAACCGTATACCATCGGCCTCTCCTCCCTTAGCTGTTCTTCTATCTCTTCCCACTTCAGCCGGTTCCTACCGCCCTGCACGTTAATATACCCTATGTCTGAATTGGCTCGGCGCTCGTGGCTACGTTTATTTCTGCCCCGAATCTACCTATCTTAGATACTGGTGCCACTTTGGAATCGTATGTGTCCATACCACCTGTCAAAGAGTCTTCCTGGTTGTTTTCCTCGTTACTAGCTATCCTCCACCCCGAAGAGCCCGCTCGCCCCCTCAAAAAGCTACTGCGCGTCCTGCAAGTCGCCAACCCACCTCATGACCTAGCCGCCCATCAAAGTAAATTCTGTCTTGTGAAAACCACCCCACCTATGCACCTCTCTGTTTATTTCCACCAACTCAAAGCCTTTCTCTCGACTCATCAGCCATATCTCTTGGTTTGCATTGACAGCCACTCTTTGCAGGTTGCTATCACAAACCGGTACCTCCGGTATCATGCATATCGCTACCTGTACCTCAGGAGAAGTGGCGCGCTTGTCATCGATGCCTTTCGCCAGTCTAGTTGCTAGTCTTAGTGTATCTTCATTTAAAACATCGTTTGAACCGCCTGAAATTATCACGAGGTTTCGTCTATCAGCTGTAGCTTTGAGTTTTGCCCTTGCTTGCCTCATGACTGCTTCCAGCTTGCGTCCTAAGAACGCCCCTACTGCAACCCACTTGTCAACTCGTACTCTCTCTTTGATGGCTTCTGTGCATCGATTTAAATTTGAGTCCCCGGCGATTATCACATGCTGTGACTTTTCAGCTGGAGCGTCCTGCACCTGGGGGTTACTTGCACCTGTGGCGTCGGCTGCTTTGTCCCCTCCCAGCCCCACCACTACTTCGCTGAAGCTGGGTTTTGCAACAAATGAATCGGCTGAACCTGTTTTTTCCCAACTTGCTTGCTCTTTCTTCTCCGCAGTTCTGGTTGCCGGTTCCCTACTGTTCTCTCCGTAGGCCGCTCCTCTGTTTACCTTGGCTAGTGCTTCCTCGGCGGACTTCGGCTTTTCTCCCATAGCCCTCGTTTTCTCTTGCTCTGTCGCCAACACAGTCTCGAGCTCGGTGATTCTCATCAGCATGTCACTCTGGGTAACCATCATTTTCTCCATTTTTTCCTCGACCTCACATTGCCTACACTTCGCGTCAGCCTCTTCTCCTTCAGCTTCTACACTTGGGTCCACTTTCAAACCAACCCCACTTCCTGAACACTTCAGTCTCTTTAACCATGTCTTTCAGACACCAAATGTTCTATGACTTGTCCCTCTCGATAATTACAAAACTCGAGCCCTGTCCTACGAAAAAGAGAAAGTCTAAGCTCTACTACAAAAATTTGTGTGTTCAATGTACGTGCACCTCCCCCATGGTGTGGCAAAAGAAAAAAAACAACAACAAAAAAACAAAAAATCAAACACACATACACAAACTAATAAATACCTGGTGACAGACCCCCGAAAAAGCCATACAATAAAATAGATGCTGCAGGGATTTTAACTGCTGCCCTATAATTATAAAGACAAGCTCAAAGCATGCAAAACAACTTATCTGCGCAGTCGATCGAGAGCGCTCAAAAAACACGTCCATCCACCGTGACAGTCCGAACCGAACTTACACGGGACAGGTGGTGCCATCTAGCGGGACGCAGTTGAAACAAAAGCGTCTGCAATCTCGAAGCTAATGGCGGGAAATTGATCAATGGCCGTTGCTGCTGCTGTGGCTCCCGCTGCTTTCAGTCTGCTGCTACTAGCGCGGTATATTCGGGCAACGTTGTGCCCCGCAACAGTGACGTGAGACTAGGGTGGCTAGAATGGGAAGGTGTGAAAAGCGTGCCGTGTTTTCCTTGCCGAGCGGTGACGCGGTGCGCGAGATCTTCGCCAGGTCGCGATTTAGCGGGGCGATCGGAGGCGCTGCTGCTTGCGTGGCGGAGACGGCTGCAGGTGCATTGTACGCCAGGGGAGGCTGCTGGTCACGCGGTATACAGATCGTGCGCTCAAAACTTTTCACTTTTTCGTGCACTCTGGCATTCAAAGACAGTTAGCAAAATGGGAGCACACCATCACAAGGGCGGACAAAGCACACCAGGAAAATTCCGCCGCCTGCGTAAACATTTTGACACATGGCAAACGTTTTGAATTTAAGGGCAGAAAAGACCTGTGTGCATGTGCAGAAGGCATCGGCAAGTGGAGATATTGAACGGGTTGTGGCACTCTTAAAACCTCGGTCATTGCTTTTCAAAAAATACATTTATTTACCTAAAAATTATGTCTTTTCACTTGGTTTTTAGATTCAGCGTGCGAGAATTAGTGCATATTGTAGAAGGACAGGAAGAATGCAGTGTGACAAGACTAGTTTAAGAGATGGCGCGTTATGCACCTTATTCCCAAACCTGCCCAAATATATATCGATAGTTTGCCTAGAGAAGGAAAAATACAAAATGATCTTCATCAGACTATGTACCAGCAAAGAAGTGTCCCGATAGCCCTAGCACGTTGAAGGATTGTCCAAATGAATCAACGAGCTGTCAAGGCATGCGACTAGAAATTGGGATCTAAGGAGACTTCTGTATCCGTCAGAGTCTTTGTAAAACCTGGTAGACACTATAGAAACCAAATTGACACATGTGTTAAGCACAGTGCGTCTGCATTCGAATTTAGTAGCCAGTCTACTACGAACTCTAAGCAGTTTTCAGAAATTGGGCTACATTGAACATTGCAGAGTTGAACAAAGCAGTGGTCAGATTATTTTGCGCGACGAGAGTTCTTTTTTAATGGTCTGACCCAAGCAAAAAGCGAGAAAAAGGTCAAGCGATTGAAGCCCTGTGTCACGTAAAAAAAATGTCTTCTAGTGACTTACAGTAATAAACTTTGTTGCAGCCATGAAACTAAGTGTTGTCTCAGTTTCTACACATGACTCAGAATACTGCTGGAAGTGTAATACAAATCCAGCATTGAGAAAATGGTAATGCGTAACTGCACTCGATAACTCGCACTATCCAGGCAGATTTAGCAGCAAACGTCACAATCAATTACGTGTTAGCACAAGGTATTGTTGGCAAACTAACATCGTCAAAGATACTACGTTCCATTACAGCAAGCTTTCTTTTCTTTTTTTTTACTACGTTAAGACGTAGTTTAATGGTATAGTAGTTTAATGTTATAGAAAATGAACTTGTTATTGTTTCACCAAGCATATAAACAGTGGTGCTGTCGGAATGACGATTCGTCGAAAACTTCGCTCTAATGGAATGTTCGTTCAGCGAAAGATGCATGTATTCATAATTGGTGACATTGTTGTTTGATATTTACTTTGACAAAAATGTTGTACTGGCGAGAAACACGAATCGACCATCGCGGGTGCATTGCAACGAAGAAAGCTGGCAGCGCCTCCGACTACAGCGCTACCGCTGCAGGCTCGCGAGTGGGAGCCACCTTGGAGCGGCCGGTATTCACACCTCCCAATTCTAGCCACCCTAGTGAGACAGTCCGGTCAGTCCGCTTCTTGAGGCGGGTAATTTGAAGTACGCTAACCCGATGCGGAGCACTAAAACCTAATTTTATTTCAACATAGGCCCTTCCTTAACACAAAATTAACACTACGAGGTTCATGAACCGCCATTTCAACAATCAACGTCGACTTAATAGTTGACTTTATTGTCCTTTTAGGACCACATAGGGGGTGCATCATGAATTTGAAGATTTCATGCACTAAGTGCTAGGTGTACCAACATGTTCCTAAAGAGATATTCAAAATGAACGCCCATTATCTTGTAGTGATCTTCAATAAATCTCCCACCACCTCAACTATTCCCACAACTTGGAAATTTGCCAACATCGTTCCAGTAAATAAATCTGGGGTAAGCAGATTTTAGTAAATTAGAGACCGATAACTCTCTCTTGTTTCAACTTGCTGTAAGCTTCTTGAACACATTATGTATTTGCAAACATACTGTGCAGTATTTAACTTTCCACAATCCCCTCTCACAAAGCCAGCACAGCACGGCTTTTACTTTGCTTTCTCCACCGTCATGCAACTCATTAAGTTTACTAATATTGATACGTGTATGGAACTGTCGCCCCGACACAGCTGAATTGGCACCCACATGAAGAAGACGACAACGTGGTTGTTGTGGGTTGGACTCTCGAGTTTCTCCCACTGGCCTGCATGACTGTGCGCTATTTAGGCCGTTAGCAAGACCAGCTCTCGATGAAAAAATCTTCCTCGTAACATCTTTTGGTGGAAGGTGAGGGGTCTTCACACAACCCGGCTCTGGAACTCTGAAGTGGACGCCAGCTTTGTCCAGCCGCGATGCCTGAAACCGGCACTCAGGCTTCGCCATCCACGCCGGCTCAATAACCTGTGATTCCCCCCCCCCTCCCCCATCTTCTCGATGCTAGCATGTTTTCCGGGACGGACAGCACGGACGTCAAAGAATGGCTCGCATTATTTTAGCGCGTCAGCAAGCACTACAGGTGGGACGAAATGCTTATGCTGGCAAATATTCTATTCTACCTACAGGGTACGGCACGCGCCTGGTACGAGGCGCATGAAGAATTAACCAGCTGGGACACATACAAGCAAAACCTTCGCGATTTCTTCGGTCGGTCAGTGGCTCGTCAGATGGCAGCCAGGCAGTTCAATCATCAACGGAGTCGTACGTCACGTACATCCAAGACGTACTGGCACTGTGCCGGAAGACTGACAAAAACATGTCCAAGGCGTACAAGATAAGCAACGTGTTGAAAGGCATTGCTGATGATGCTTTCAACATACTAATGTGCAAGAACAGCACCACTGTCGACTCCATCATATCTGAATGCCGACGATTTAAACAAGCTAAAAGCAGGCGAATAACCCACCCCATCAAGAGACTACCAAACACTGCTGCGACTTCGTCTTGCGAGGATTCTGCAGCGCCCCGTTCACTAGCGCCTCCTGCCAATATCGCAAGGATTGTTCGCCAGGAGCTGGAAGCCACGAAACCCGCTTCCTATCAGCCCCCTGCGCAAGACAACTGGGCAACAGTCTCGCCAATTCAAGCTGTCGTACGTCAGGAGTTTGCTAACCTGGGCGTCCAGGTTCCCTAACCAGCAAGACTTATGCCGCAGCCCATGAGCACTCCCGTCCACAACGCTGACCTGCTTCACTCTGCTTCACTTGTCGCTGCGGCAGCTTCGACTCCTCTGTTTCCACCACGCTACCGAAATCCATCTGAGTGGCGCACGCACGATGATCGACCCATCTGCTTTTCTTGCTCTCGAGTTGGGCACATCTCCCGCCATAGCCGCAACAGGTGGTATTTGTGGCCGAGCTTTCCTAATGTCGACCACCGTCAGGACCATGGACACTATTCGCAACCCGGTTTTCCGGATGACCATAATCAGGACCCTTCAGCTCACCATTCATCTCCACGCTCTGAACCGTCCTACGCTGACGTCGTCGCCCAAAGAAACTGGTCTAGCCGCTCGCAGTCACCTCAGGATCGGCCGTCACGCTCCCCACAACGCCGCTGCTCTCCGTTACCGGCTTATTCTGACCATTCCCCGGGAAACTGAGGAGTGCAGCTCCTGGAGCTGGCGCTATGTTGACGACTTGGAACAAAAACCCTCAACAGGCTACAAATTCAAGACGCAATTTACTTCAGGTATTCGTTGATGGCCACGCCTTTACTGCTCTAATTGACACTGGTGCCCAAGTATCTGTTATGAGTTCTACACTTCGATCTCGCCAGAAAAAGGTTCTCACACCCGCTATGTTCTCTACTGTTCAAGTTGCCAACGAAAGTCGAACATCGTTGCTTGGTATGTCCACTGCCCGCGTTACTGTTGCTGGCCACCACACTTCCGTTCTCTTTGCAGTGCTCGATGCTTGCCCACACGACGTCATCCTTGGAATTAACTTCTTAACTGCCCAATCCACCATCATCAATTGTTCTACCGGTATCTCACGATTGAAATTGCCTTTGTGCTCCGATTTCACTCCTCCAAGTCGCACTCGGCTACGCTACGTGGAGTCTCTACGGCTACCGCCCCAGGCTGCTAGGTACATTCCTCTGTCGCCCTTCCTGTCCATTCCTGATGGAGACTATCTGGTGGCTCCCCTCATTGATTTGACCCTTACGCACCACATCGCACTACCACATACTATAGTGGTCGTTGCTAACAACACTGTGTTACTTCCAGTTCTGAACTTCTCTACGTAGACCAAAGTTCTTCCCCAAGGCATCACTTTAGCCGATCTTTCCACCCTTAATGAATGTTCGATTTGTTTTTTTACCCCTGACACTAAGACCATGGCGAAACCTGTCATCACGTCGCAATATAAGGCGTTTCTCGACAAAATGATATCCAGCGACCTCTCACCTTCCCAAGTTGCAACGCTCCGGAGTGTTCTATTTTCTTAGTTGGATATCTTTGACGTCGATGACTGTCCCCTGGGCCGCACAAGTGCCGTAACCCACCGCATCGACACCGGCGACGCCAGTCCACTCCACAAACGCCCTTATCGTGTGTCACATGCTGAGCGCCAAATTATACAGACGGAGGTTGAGAAAATGCTGAGTAAAGACATGATTGAGCCTTCATCGAGTCCTTGGGCATCCCCTGTGGTCTTAATTAAAAAGAAGGACAACACCTGGCGCTTTTGCGTCGACTAACGCCACCTGAATCGGTTCACCAGGAAGGACGTTTATCCTTTACACCGAATTGATGATGTGCTCGACTGCCTCCACGGCGCCAACTATTTCTCGTCCCTTGACCTTCGATCCAGATACTGGCAAATTTCAGTCGACGACCGCGACCGCGAGAAGACAGCATTCATCACACCCGACAACCTTTACCAATTCAAGGTCATGCCTTTTGGGTTGTGCAAAGCCCCGGCTACTTTTGAACGTATGATGGACTCTCTTCTTCAAGGTTTCAAATGGTCGACCTGCCTTTGCTATCTGGGTGATGTAATCGTTGTCTCGCCCTCCTCCGAAAGCCACCTGTCTCGTCTCTCGGCAATTCTTGACGTTTTTCTTTGCACTGGTCTCCAACTGAATTTGTCGAAATGCTCATTTGGACACCGGCAGATTAAACTACTCGGCCACCTTATTGACGCCACAGGTGTTCAACCCGACCCTGACAAAGCCCGTGCAATCCGAGAATTCCCGGTTCCGCGTTCCACACAAGAAATTCGCAGTTTTATTGGGCTCTGCTCATACTTCCACCGCTTTGTCTTCAACTTCGCAGATATTGCTAGGCCCCTCACAGATCTCCTCAAAAAGAATGTGGCCTTTTCTTGGGGAAGGGACCAAAAACATTCCTTCGCGTCGCTAGTTACTGCCCTCACATCACCACCTGTGTTGGCTCATTTTAATCCAGCGGCTCGAACAGAGCTTCGCACCGATGCAAGCGGCCATGGCATTGGTGCTATACTCGCTCAGATACAGAATGGCACCAACCGTGTGATAGCCTACGCTAGCCGCCTTTTGTCGCAAGCGGAACAAAATTATTGCATCACAGAGCAGGAATGCTTAGCCCTCGTTTGGGCTATTGCGAAATTCCGTCTGTACTTATATGGACGTCCATTCGCAGTCATCATGGACCATCATGCGCTTTGCTGGCTGTCGACGCTTAAGGACCCTACAGAAAGTTTCGGCCGATGGGCACTTCGATTACAGGAGTACAAGTTCTCGGTTGTTTACAAATCCGGAAAGCTGCACAGCGATGCTGACTGCTTATCCCGGCACCCCGTTGATCCTAGCTCCACTGACTTAGAATCCGATGTCTGTGTTTTAGCCATCACTGACTTTCTGAACGTGGCCGACGAACAGCGCCGAGGTCCATCGCTGCTCACCATCATTGACCACCTTCAATCGCGTTATGCTGACCCTTTTCTTAGCAGATACCTGCTTCAAGACAACGTTTTGTACCGCCGCAACTTACACCCCAACGGTGCGGAACTTTTAATCGTCGTACCGCATCACCTGCGGAAGGATGTTCTGCGACAATTCCACGACGCTCCAACTTCTGGATATCTATGAGTCTCCAGAACTTATGACCGCATTCGACGACGAGTATTCTGGAAGAGTCTCTACCGCTATGTTTGCCATTACGTCGCATCTTGCGACCTCTGCCAGCGCTGAAAAAAGCCTCGGACTCCCCCTGCCGGTCTTCTTCAACCTATTGAAGTTCCAGCCGAGCCATTTTATCGAGTGGGGTTGGACTTGCTAGGTCCCTTTCCTACTTCTACAGCTGGAAATAAATGGATTGCAGTGGCCACAGACTATGCCGCTCGGTATGCAATCACTCGAGCGCTACGGACCAGCTGCGCAACCGACGTTGCCGACTTCCTGCTGTACGACATTATTCTCCAGCATGGCGCTCCGTCTCACCTGCTCACAGACTGTGGTCGCTACTTTCTATTTCGTGTGGTTGATGATCTACTCTGATCTTGTGCTACCCGTTACAACTTCACCACATCTTACCACCCTCAGACTAACACCTTACGAAGCGCCTAAACCGCACATTGACAGACATGCTTTCCATGTATGTATCTACCGACCACACTATTTGGGACATAGCTCTTCCGTTCGTAACCTTCGCCTATAACTCGTCGCGTCATGAAACAGCGGGCTACTCCCCTTTTTATCTACTCTTCGGACGTCATCCTTTACTGCCCTTCGACACACTGCTTTCATCAGACCACCCATCCTCCATTTCGTACGCACAGGATGCGATCACCCGTGCCCTCACGGCACGCGCGGTAGCGCCCAATCGGTTATCGTCGTCACAGACAGCACAGAAGTCCCTTTATGACCGTCGACATAGAGATGCCGTTTTTTCTGCAGGATCTCTTGTTCTCCTGTGGCTCCCATCTCGACGTGTTGGACTCTGCGAGAAACTACTATCGCGATACGCTGGGCCCTACCGAGTCATTCGTCAGGTCACACCTGTGACCTACGATGTTGCCGCTACCAAAAACTCATCAGCTGCTGCACCCAGAACGGAAGTAGTCCACATTTCTAATGTCAAGCCCTACAACGCCGACTCGCTCATTTAACAGGCACCGAGACGGTGCCTTACGGGCCGGGGTGATGATACGTGTATGAAACTGTTGTCCCGACACAGCTGAATTGGCACACAAATGAAGACGACAACGTGGTTGTTGTGGGTTGGACTTTCGAGTTTCTCCCATTGGCCTGCATGACTGTGCGCTCTTTAAGCCCTTAGCAAGACTAGCTCGCGATAAATAAATCTACCCCGTAACAATATTATAGCTTCTGCACTCAATAGTCACGATTAGCTAGACGTAATGACATCCTGAAAGCTTTTAAAATGGTTGATTGATTGATTGATTGATTGATTGATTGATTGATTGATTGATATGTGGGGTTTAACGTCTCAAAACCACTACATGATTATGAGAGACACCGTAGTGGAGGGCTCCGGAAATTTAAACCACCTGGGGTTTTTTAACGTGCACCCAAATCTGAGCACACGGGCCTACAACATTTCCGCCTCCATCGGAAATGCAGCCGCCGCAGCCAGGATTCGAACCCGCACCCTGCGAGTCAGCAGCCGAGTACCTTAGCCACTAGACCACCGCGGCGGGGCAGCTTTTGAAATGGTCTGTCATGTAGAGATTCTATGTAAACTTTGAGCAATATTAAAAGGGTCGATTTAACAGACTGAATCACTATTCAAATTTAAGATCTCAATTCACGACTTTTATTCCCATGCATTCTTCATCAGTAATAGTCACATCTGAAGTGCCTCAGGGTTCAGTGCTGGGACCTCTGTTACCAGTCATTTTCATCATCATTATCATTTATTAACCCTTAATTGAAGGACCCTGTTGAGGTATTTTATAAGAAGAGGAGCATACAAAAGAGAAAAGTAACATTCAAACAGTCACTAATAAAGCATAAAAAATAGAATTTACAAAGAAACAGCTCCAAATACACGTTAAAAACAATGCACTAAAAAAGAAAACAAGAATACACAAAAATGTCAATCCATGACGCATCAGTACTAAATAAATTTGTTAGTATATTTTGCAATTTGATGGGGTTACATATGATCACAATACAGTCAGGTAAACTATTCCATTCTGCAATGGCTAATGGCAAGGAGTTGTTGAAAAAATTGGTAGAGCCGTGAATTCTTTGAAGACTGAAGGGAGTTTGAAAGGTGGCGTGAAGTGCAGTTTGGCGGGAGAAGAAATATGGCACGTAAGTGTGGAAAGTTATAATAGAGCTTATGAAAGAGCCATAAGCGAGAGATTTTTCTGCAAAGTGCCAAGAATTTTATGTCCAAGAATTATTTGATATTTGTCACACTTTACCGATGGTCAGACTAGGATGTAATAAACTGGGCTGTGCGGTTTCGGACAGCTACAAGTAGGTCAACAAGGTACGCTTGATGTGGGTTCCATATTGCCAATGCGAATTCCCCTTTAGTGTAGATAAATGTATCCTATGCCAGTTTTGGGATCACCGGTGGTGATGATGATAGTGACCGTCTAGTGATTCCCAGGGATTTGTTAGTGGCGGCTACCAGATCATGAATATGTTCGGACCATGTAAGCTTGCTTGTGATGGTAACCCCAGGTACCTGTATGAATCAACCAGCTCAACAGGAATAGAATGCAAAGAGTAGGAGTAGGGTATGAGAAAGTGTTTCCGGGATACGTGCATGGATTTACAGTTTTTGACATGTAGTAACATGAGCCACTGAGTGCACCATTTTTCAATTGTAGTGAGGTTGCATTTTAAAAGCATCTGATCGTTATGTAAGGTAATGCAGTAGTACAGGACGCAATCATCAACAAAGAACCGGATGGATGATTGAATACCAGTGGGGCGGTCATTGATGACAACTAAAAACAAAAAGGGTCCGAGGACTGAACCTTGCTGTACTCCTGATAATACTTGGGTGACTGTAGACTGCCCCACCACTGAAAAGTGCGACCTGCCAATCAGGAAACAACCATGACGTGATTAGTGCATGGATGCATAAGCTATTCACTGACCATCAGTCTTTGATAAGGTATGCGGCCAAAGGCTTTAGAAAAATCTAGATAGTAAATGACGTTTGTTTGGAAAAGAGATCAAGGTTCAAATGAAGATCGGTGGTGAACTCAAATAGTTGGGTTTCGCATGAGCATTCTGGGTGGAAGCCATGCTGATTACTGAAAAAAAAAAAAAAGGAGTTAGCTTCTAGATGAGAGGCAACATGAAAGTAGATAATGTGTTCGAGAAGTTTGCAGGTGATACAAGTGAGCGATATTGGGAGATAATCTGAAGAATACGTTTTGACACCACTTTCAAATACCAGGACGTCACTTAACTTCCAGTCATTTAAAATTGTACAGGTTGATATGGACTGCGAGAAAATTATCCATAAAAATTGACTAGTGACCACTTTAGTGATTTTGGTTACCTTAGCGGGGATGTTATCAGGACCTGGAGCACTGAATACCTTGATTTTGTCAATTAAGACTGAGATTACCTCAAATGTGACATCAATTGAAGGCATGGGGGGAAAGTTGCAGTCAGGAAGCATTACTGCTGTTCAAGTTGGGCTCTTGGGTGAAAACAGACGAAAAACAGGAATTCATAACATCAGATCAATGTTCAGTGGGGACAGGTGATCCATCAAGGTATGCCAGAGTTATATTGTGAGAAGCGCTATTGTTGCCTGGTACAAGTTTACAAAATTTTTGTGGGTTATCATGAAAAATACCAAGAAGATCAATATGAAAAAATTATTTCTTTGTCGCAACAAATTGTTGTATTCGTGGAGGCACACGAAAAACTTTTCCAATTTGCAATTGCAGATGATTATTCATTAATGATGTAATAAATGTTATTAATAACACCAACATTAAATTGCACATACATGCAGATAACTGTGTTCTTTACACACTGTTCCTGACACTAATTATCAATAAGATATAAACAAGCTATTTTCGATGTTCTGCAAATTAAGTAACATGTGGCCAATGAAAATCCATTTTGCCAAGACCGTCGCCATGACTTTCAGTAACAAAGAGAAACCACTGAATTGCTCTTACAATATCCATGGTAGTTACTTGTCCCAAGTTAGTGACTTCAAATATCTGGGTGTCATTTTTTTACCGTAACTTAAAATGGCATGTCCATAGCAACTATGTCTCTATAAAAGCGCTTTGAAAACTTACTTACATTAAGCTTTAAAAAATGCAACTTTAGAATGTAAGCTGACTGCCTACAAATCACTTGTTGATCCGATTCTAGGATATGCTTCAACTGTATGATCCCCTCACTTAACGTGCGACATAATGCAGCTAAAATTAATCCAGAAAAAAGCGATCAGTATCATCTTCGCTCGCTATGATCGCAGCTTTTCACCTTGATCACATGTACACATATTATCATTGCAGCCTTCAGAGCATAATTTCAAACAAGAACGCGTAATTTAGCTGCACAAGATCGTCAAAAAGCTATTTAGGCACCATTTTATTTTGCACCCGCTAATACGAGTCACTAGGGGAACCCACAGACTAAACATTATTCCATTTAGGACACATATTGACTTCTAAATTTTCATTTTTTCCATTCATTGTTGAACTCTGGAACAATTTAAATGGTTCGTTTTGCGCATTGACTCATGAAGAGTTCGTTGAGAAACTACATAACTCCATCTAGTCTTAAGCCGTTTTTGCATTCTCTGTTTTTTTTCTCTGTTCCTATCAATATTTGTACTCGCACCTGATAAGTGCGATGAGTAAAGGAGAGGCACGAGGCGTCTGCCGAACGTGGAAGTGTGGCGACAGAGCACGAGGAGAAAAAAGTCACCCGAGGGCACCATCTACGTGGACGCAGAGGATTGGCCAGATATGGGCTCGTGGCATGTGACTCGAGCTGTGATGGTGAACGACATAGGATGAACGAGTGAATGTTCTCTGGGGCGCCAGACCAAGAAGACTGAGGAAGAAGCAAGCGTCGCACCTGCGACGAGAGCGACTGGTACTCGGTTCTGGGGGCAGCGGCACGCAAGACCCGGAGAGTGGCCATTGACCTTGGAAGGCTCCAAGCGAGGCTGCCCGAACTTGTCACCCCTCGGCACTGCAGTTCCGGGACTGCCAACAGCCCTTCTCTTCAGGGCAGGACGGCTGCACACTACCGTTCACGCAAGGAGGCGTCCGTCACCTGTGGAGTCCTGAAGCAAGGGACCTAGGCCTCATTAGGCCTAACCTCGAATAAGCAAAGATGACAAAGACTACTGGGGACAAATGTGACGAGGACCAGCGGCTTGCTGAACGAAGGAAACCAACGATGAACTTGGCCGCCTAGTGAGGACGTCGACGACGGTCCTTTTGAGAGATTAAAGCGACGAGAACATCGGGTCGGCACGACGAACGACGATCAAACTGTAAGAACATTCTAGTACCGCTCAGCCCATAGTGACCAGACTGAGTTGAAGAGACTTATCTAACCCTAACTAAGACGCCCTGTTTAGCTTGTTTCAGTGCTGGGTATGAACTAAGATTTGTTAATGTAAATTTGGTGTTGTTTGTAATGCTCAGGGTCATGAAAGTTTTTTTTTTTTATTCCATTTGTTCTTTACAAAGTTGTTTGGTCATCTACCATGGTCTCCTGTGCTCATCTCAATCTCTCCTAATTAGATCTAATACTGCAAGCACTCCCGAGATAATCGTGACAATGAGAGATTTTGTTGTAAAGCTATGTAAGCATATCATTTCTCCTTGTTTGTATATACTTAGCGTTTATTTTTTTGTTCTTTTTTGTACTAAAACATGTGGCCATTCCTGCTATGTCTCGAAACCGAGACAGCAGCATTTATAATCGAATAATAATTGAAGTATGCACTAGGGAAAGGATACCGCTATCGCGATAAACTCGTAAAGGCGAAGGTTGGGAATCCTCTCATTTTACCAGCGGATCTCAGCTACTAATGCGTGAGACACGTTCATTTTATTCAGCGACAAGGGTACCTCCTCTTCATGCCACTTGCATTTGTAGAGTAAGAACAAATCACGGGCAAATGCTGCATAGTAGGAGCCTTGTCGACATGCTTGACCACAGAAAAAAATGTAGTCTAGATTGAATCACATCCATATTGTCGTGTTGAGTTGAGGACAGAAATGACATGATGTATTTGGATTTTTATCTCAACTTCCTCAAAACCAATTTTTTTTTCTTAAAGGGCCACTCAGCAGGTTTGACAATTTTGAGCTGACAAGCGCAATGCGTAGACGAGGCGTTCATTATCACGTCTGCCAAAATTTGCCACGCTACGCGCCGCGGAAATGGGTCAAATTTCAAGATGAACGCTGCTCTCCCTTCTGCCGGCGTGCGCCTAGAAAATGAGGGCATGACGTGCACGTATGAATGGCCCTACGTACACTGCAATGCAGTGACGTTGGTCCTCTACGTAGACAACTCTGCTATGACGTTGCAAACAGTGGCAATTGACATGGCGAAACTTATTTAACACGGCACGTGTAGTTTATGTAATTTGTTGCTTGAAGAGATTAATAAAACTCTAGATAAATAATGAGACCCAACAAGAGAATCTGAGCGTCTTTTTTCCAGTTTTCTCCCGTGAATTGCAAAGAGATGCAGGGCTAATGTGTCGGCGTTTCGCATGCGTTTGTGCACCCACGGTAGGTGCATCGAGCAGACCGCCCCCATGGAACGGTCCTACCCAATCGCACACTCATTGTGCTCATCTATTCTATTGCTTCTAAGCCAGCGTTTCCAAACCATCCCGCAGAAACAGGCAGAAGACGACAAAATAACGCTGGTCAACAAAGGAACGCCACTCACGTGCTCGGCGGTCGGACTTGTTTGGGCACGTCATGCACACGTGACCTCTTGGTCGGATGCCTGAGAGGATGGGGAAGAAATTTGACTTGCGAAGGCTGCGCGGAGGAGCAGCAAGGGTTTCTAGCTCGCCTCCTTTCATCCTCGTTTCATACCGCTTCAAAAACCCGTTTTCTCCACTCGTGATGAACCGGTACAAAAAATTTTTGTTGCAAAATCTTCCTCATCGAACACCCAACAACTTCCACTGTCTAACTAAAATTTGGTATGGGGCCTGGTCAGTGGCCCTTTTAAGTGCAACCGTGACTTGTTGCACCTAGCTGCGAATTTGTCTGCAGCGTACCTCCTAGCTCATTACAAATATGAATGGCAGCTGCAAAAACTAGAACAGGGTAATCCCCTCAGGAAGTTTTGTGGTGTTAGCACCTGGAAAAATAACACCGCAAAAAATTATAAAAAGCCAGAAACGCCAGCGACAACTCTTCGCCAAGGCCAAGAGGACAGTCAAAGCCGGAGGGTTCCAAAATTAGCGAGCCCTCCCACTTTACGGTGCTACCGGTCACTGCTCGGAACACTGTTTCAACAGTAAACATTTATTTTTCTTTGACACTCTCACACCTGTTCAACGAAACCACACCAAATCCTCACACAGGGCATACACGGCTAGACTTGTATATACAACACAGACTCCTGGTTCAATTTGTGAATTTACTGTTACAAACTTTTGAATATTTAATTTTATTAAAGTGAAGGGGAACCATGCACATTTCATCACTGCTTTGTTTATGCTCAGCTGCTGGTTCTTAAGCAACTTTAGATATGCTTTTACATTTTCACCATGCAGCCAGTGCAATCCATAGATTTTATCAATGCAGAAAAGGACTTCCAACTACAAACATAACTACATTGGCAGTGCAGTTGGTTGCTGCTAAATTCAGTCTCCAGTTCAAGCAGCTACTGTTAGCATCCCACGATGCTGCTTTGGTATGCACGTTTTGTGGACTTTTCGCTCAGATCAGTCTTTATTGGCTATTTTCTGACTTCAGCGTGAGATCACAAGGCCTGTCTGAATTTTAAACACCTTTCGCGGTGGCCTAAGTGCATTAAAAAGAGTACTGACAAGAATTTTAAATATTTTCTGAAAACACTGAGGTCGGGAATGCTAAAAAGTATCATGGTGCCTGGGATTGAATTAAATATGTTTTTAATACCAGTACCTTTAAAAGAAACTTGGCTTTCAATATCGACAAGGCAGCTTCTCATTGATGTGTCATGGCAGTGTGACTTCACGGGGGACAGTAACTCTCGACGTCATTGGAGGTTGGGGCACCCGAAGGGACTCTCGTCGACCTCCACTAAGCAGCGTAATTGACCTCTGGATCGGTCTGCTTTTTTGGGAGAAATAAAAGTATTGGTCATCGCGACATACTACCAGCTCATCTGCCACTTGCACATGCTGCACATAACAACAAAGTACATTGTCTACAGTGGCTTTGACAGTGATTTCTGCAATTTAAGCTGCTATTCAAAGTTTTCAAACTCAGTGGAGCTGTGTTGACTCGGTCTAATGCCCATAGCAGTGGGGCTTGCTCAGTGATGCTCAGTGACAAAAACTTTAAAATCAAGGTAAATTATTTCACACATGCTGTCTGACTCCAGTGAGTGGAGAGCGTTAGCAGTGCATACAAAGGAAATAAAAGCCGTCCCTCTTACGATGTCTCCAATTAGTGTCAGTACTCCTTGAAGGTTTGCCAGCTTGCATATAGGCACCATTCCCCTTCATGAAAGCTGCTCTTAAATTTATGTCATTGACAGTACACTGCCATGATAGATCAGGCATTACATCATAAACCCACTCAACACCCACACAAACAGAAACAAAGTGTCGATTCATGCGTCATGTACAATTATGAAATCTTGTGCATAGTCTACTGTGAAAATAAAGCAGTAACTGCGTTACCACGTTCCGCTATGCTGGCGTTCACATCGCAAACTTCAACACAGATTTACACTCTTAATGAAAGAAAGTCAAGCAGACTGAGTGATTATAAATAAATTCAGATATGCTTTTAAGTGTTTACTTTACAAGTGAAATGCACTAACTGAACTTCAACAATTTTTAGAGTGAAAGGCATACTTGTAATTTATCAAAATAGGAGAGGGTGCTTTCGTGCAGGCACAGCAAGCCAGAAAAATGTAAGCTAACAATTCAACATAACTACGTCTAACTTATCCTTATGTGTGAACACAAGTGCGGAATATCCGTGCACTTCATTGCATTAGCATAACCAGAAACTTGAATTTGGGGGGTTCAACCGTACGATACATTTGCACGTGCGTTTATGGGTGTGGGTGTCATATACACATGTCAAACTGAATATCTTGGGAATGTTGAACACCCCCTCCCCTGGCTACACCGAGGCTCCACTGGACCATGCTGTGGCTGGCGGCGCTCTCAAGCCACACATCATTATTACTCTTGGTGCAGCCACATCACCCATAGATAACTGTTTCAACGGGATCTTCGTGGTTTCTTATTGTCCTTGATCACATCCATAGGCAGTGTACTGAGGACTGCAGCTGCAAAGAGAGATGCAGTTTCATTTGCGTTAGCTCATATGTCAACATGTATTATCAGTCAATTAAGCAACAACCACTCAATTAATTAATAAATCAGTAAATAAACCGCTATTCTAGCTGGTTAAGCCTCTATGACTATTTTAAGCACTTAGGGTAGTACCAGGCAAAATGCATAGTTATGCATGGGCTTGGGAACCTCTAACCCTCATTCCGCAGTGGTTAAAGATACAATGCGCTATACCAATCGAGATTTCATTATGGCATACTAGCATGGGGCACAAGAACAATAAAAAATTTAAATAAACTTATAGTGCTACAAAAGAAAATACTTTGCTGTTACAAAAATTGCCAAGGTAGAATAAACTGTTTGCAAACTTCAGTGCTCTTTCATAAACAAGATATGTTAAAGTAAAAGCAAATACGGTATACTACATTAAACTGCTTTAACAAGTAGACCAAGATAAGTGGTATAAACAAAATAAAATGACCAATGTTACCCCGCTACAAAAAACTTGCAGCATTTACCAAGAACCAGGACAAATTATAGAATACAAATATTGCATTATCAATCAACTGGATTAGAAATGAATTCTGAAATTGCTTGCAGTTTGATGTCAGTCTAGGGACATTTAAAGAACAAGTGAAAAAAGTTTTCATCAAAAAGAACTTATCATCACTAATCTATATTGTGTAAAAATAGTAGGTAGAATTGGGCTGAGACACATTCGCTAATGTTCGGAAAGTGTCCACCGTGAAGTTGTTTACAGCACAACACTAGAAACACAGGAGAAAAGAAAAGACGGCGCTGACTCACAATTGTTCTTTATTGAAAAAAAGGTGAAACATATATATATATGTGTATATATATATATATATATATATATATATATATATATATATATATATATATATATATATATATATATATATATGCTTGATTGATTGATTGATTGATATGGGGTGTTTAACGTCCCAAAACCACCATATGATTATGAGAGACGCCATAGTGGAGGGCTCCAGAAATTTCGACCACCTGGTGTTCTTTAACGTGCACCCAAATCTGAGCACACGGGCCTACAACATTTCCGCCTCCATCGGAAATGCAGCCGCCGCAGCCGGGATTTGATCCCGCGACCTGCGGGTCAGCAGCCGAGTACCTTAGCCACTAGACCCCCGCGGCGGGGCTACATATATATAGATACTGAGAGCTTACATCACGACATGCACAGAACAAGAGATGCACCGAGGCAGTGTTGTCACAGTTATGGCGATAATAATGAGTGGCCTAAATAACTACATTCTTTTTCATGCAGTGTGACAGATGGTTCACTTATGCACATGCTACCCCTAATATTTATATGATAGGCCGCAGCGATTTCTCTTGTTCGTTGGTTAGTATGCTTGAAGATGATGGTGGTGTTCTCAAAATTGGGACGACAACCACTTGACCTGCAATGTTACGGTAGATAAAGTCGTGCGACCCCTTGAAGAGATAGCTCATGCTCCCTTAAACGAACATGCACACATGTTTCATTTGTCCCACGTACTCCCTACCACATGAGGGTGCACGTTAAAGAACCCCAGGTGGTCTAAATTTCCGGAGCCCTCCACTACGGCGTCTCTCATAATCATGTAGTGGTTTTGGGACGTTAAACCCCACATATCAATCAATCAATCAATCAATCAATCCCTACCACATGATAATGCAGTCAAATACACAGCTTTTTTTTATGCATGCAATGTACTTGTTCTTGTGATTAACAGCGCATTTTCCTTTGGGTTGTTTGTTCTTCAGCACATTATCAACTATCGCGCAAATGCGACCTATCTTATGTTTCGTGAAAAACAGAACGTCAACGCCATACCTTGAACCTACGTTTTTTAGCCAATGCACCAATTTGTGTACATAAAAAAAAACTGCCCTTTTCTCTTTTTTTCATCATATATTGTTTAAACTCCTTTGTGTTTCTCGAGCTTAACGCTCCAAACCATCGACACACACAGAAGAAATTACCTTGTCAGGATACCCAGCATTTACTAAGCGTTTGACCTGGTTATGAAAAGTAGAATTTGATACGTGCACACAGAATTTCCTGAGCGACGTATTTAAGACTGTCTTTGCAATCGCTCTCTTCACAATCTTAGAATGACCGGACTTGTAGTTTAGGATAGGCCTCACTAATCTTGGGTTATATTTTCGACACACAAGATTTTTACCAAAAGTTAGCTTTAGGACCAGAAACTGTAGCTCGTAATTCTTGGAAACTTCGTGAGTAAAAGGGAGACCTATACCATGCTGACTGAACAATTTGAGATGTCATCAACGTCCTTATAATGAATGTAATTATCTGAAAAAAATCACAAAACCATCAACATAATGAAAAACGGCACTGCGGCACTTAATAAGGTGACCCTCCAGCTGCCCGTCATGTAGCCTAAAACGATGTCACTAATGATAGGGGCCACGCATGACCCTACACGGACACCGGACTTTTGTATATAAAGACCTCCCTGCCACGAGACAAAAGTACTCTCCAAATAAAATGACAAAAGTTCAAGAAAAGATACTAAAGAAATACCGCAACCATCGACGAAAGATTCTTCATCGTTGTTAAACACTATGCAGTCTTATGCATTTCATGACCTGGCAATGCGGAAGTGAATAATATAAATTTTCAACATCTACACTGAAGGCACTGCGTAAGCTCATCAAGTTGTTTTTTAGGTACTCACACACAGAATCGGAATTCAGTATGCGGAAGGGGTCGAAAAATTTTAGGTGTGCAAGGTTCTCTTGAAAAAAACGCGAAACGTCTAATTGCCAGCTACCTTTATCCGAGACTATAGTCCGGAAAGGCATGTCTTTCTAGTACGATTTTACCTTAAAGAAAACCTGTCTCTCCAGGTTTTTCCCCCTCTTTACGCTGGCCTCCAAACGTTGCAGATTCATTCCTTTTTACATAGAAAGCGCTCGGCACACTCGGCACGTTCGGGAAGCACTCCTGTGGCCTTAATAGTGACACGCCTGAAATTTTTCTTAATTGCTGCCTTGCTCTTTTGTGAATACGCTTCAGAATTCATAACGGCGAAGTATCCTTCTTTGTCGGCTACTAGTACATGCAGTTTGTTTTCAACGGCCTTAGCGAGTCCTTGCCCCCTCCCACGCCTTTCCCGTTCTGACAATGGTGTTAACACAGTCCGAAACACACCTTGAACGTTCATCCTCCTTGGCACACTTTGAGACCTCCCTTGCTGTGGCTACCTTTTCAAAGGGATTCAGGTGAGGCTCGAAGCAGTACTTCGGGTGAAGTCCCAGCACCCTCTTGTGTTTCTCCGGTATTGGCGTTGCGCTTGGAAAGTGTGTTGTTTCATAGCGACATACGATGCACCTCGTTTTATTCCTGTGTTTTCGTCGAGAACACCGTGCTGGGTGACGAAGGTCCAGAGGTCCTCATTACCGACAGAGGTACCGCTTTTATGGCGTATCTAATTCAGGCGATCCTGAGGTACAGCTAGACAAGTCTTTGCTGGACCACTGCCAACCATCCAAGGACCACTGGCCTCACCAAGCGTCTCAATAAGACCATCGCCGATATGCTAGCCATGTAGGTCGACATTGAACACAAGACGAGAGATGCAATTCTTCGATATATGACCTTTGCGTAACACTGCCGTGCAAGAAACGACACAAATTATGCCGTCCAAGTTGGTGTATGAAAGCAACCCGGCCACGATGCTTGACACCATGTTAAGCAAGGTCAGCGACGAAGAAAACATCGGCACGACTGGCTACTTCTAACGCGCCGAAGAAGCACGACAACTTGCCCGCCTCTGCATCCAGAACCAACATTCTACCAACAGCCGCCGTTACGATTTAAACAAAATTTTGTGGAATACCAGCCCTTGGACTATGTTTGGGTGTGGACACCAATACGGACTCAGTGAAAAAATTTGGCAGATCCCACGTACCTGAGAATCCACGTTATGCGAAGCATGCGGAGGAAACGAGTTCGTGTTGAGACTTTTTATTGAGCGACACGTCATTAAATGACGCTAAATATATGTACAAATGTTAGCACGCACAGGTATATGTTGAAGAGTTTTAGATGTTTATATAACCAGTTGTTTGCACTTGCACAACGATGCCGACTGGAACATGTGTATTAGCAACGCCAAAAGCTGATATGAAGCACTGATGCTCGCAAGGATGCTGGCCCTGGACACTGCTACATAAATCAACTTCAGCACATGGCAACTAACCACCATTGACGTTAACTGGTGGCGACGAATGTATCAAAGGAGTAATATATGTAATGTTTATAAAATTGGGTAGACAGCACTGCAACCACTATCGATGTTTCATGAAGATTAGCATATTTTGAAAAGTAGTTCCGAAACCTGGTGTATCTCTGTGGTAAAATGCTTCATTGCCATGCAGAATGCTTGTGTTCAATTCTAGCTAGGACACTGACATTTATTATTTCCGTTCGTCATGTCAATGCTACCAATGTCGGGTATTTATGAACGCTCGCGCACTAAAATTGCCTATGTGTGTTTTCATTGTTCTTGGGTTCATACTAAGTGTCAATCCCCTATGGCACATACCCACATACCAGAAAGACATACACACCCACCCATGGGTATGCGCCACTGTTTGGCAGAAAGTGTTTGACGAGGTACGCGATGGGATTGTGACATTTTTCATGTCTTGACCAGCGCGTCATATTTGTCACACCATCTTGCCTTTTCATGCTAATTTTGGTTCACGCAAAGTTAAGGGGGTGGCCACGAAAACATTCAAATGTAAGCGGCTAGATAGATACGCTTAAGGTCGCCAAAGTTCTAGGAAATGCTTAGCATACAGGGTAGTTTTACGTTTTGATACACTCGACCACGAGGTTGTCCCTGATGGCATCACAAACTCTCAATGGCGGCGTGCACGACCTGAAGTCGTTCATGTCGCGCACCTCAAGCCGTTTCATGCGTGCACTCGAGAACTGTATTTTTTGTTGTTGTTTCTCTATTATTGTGCTTCATTGCTTGTACTTAAGCGTTATTTTACTTTCTTGCTTTGGTGCATGCATTTTTTTTCTTCGCTTATTCTGTTTTAAGCACCGGAACGATGCTTCTACAAAGGATGGCAATGCCACGAGCGTTTATCATTCGCGAATGTTAATATTCACTTTAGTTTCATACGGTTTTCACCCACAATGATTGATTTGTGGGGTTTAACGTCCCAAAACCACCATTTGATTATGAGAGACGCCGTAGTGGAGGGCTCCGGAAATTTTGACCACCTGGGGTTCTTTAATGTGCACCCAAATCTGAGTACACGGGCCTACAACATTTCCGCCTCCATCGGAAACCCAGCCGCCGCAGCCGGGAATCGAACCCGCGACCTGCGGGTCAGCAGCCGAGTACCTTAGCCACTAGACCACCGCAGCGGGGCGGTTTTCGCCCACAAAGCCTCTCTGGAATGCTCAATGCAAACTGGGCCTCATTGTTCGAGAAATTTCAAGATTATTGTACATCGATTCGTCAACATTACGCCCTTTTTGCCTACATTACAGATCACTTTGGAATGCACGTGGCTGGACGCGATAACGCTAGAATATTCGATGATATGTGTATAAATGCCGGCGCGCTTCATCGCTTGTCAGTTGATCGACGGCCGACGCTCAGTTCGCCGCTATCAGTGCCAGTGTGTATCACTGTAATTTGACTTTTCGTTGTCAGGCCACAAGTTCGGCTGAATAAACAGTTTAACCTTCAACCTACAGTCTGTTCCCTTCGTCGACGATCATCCGACCACCAGGACTGGGACGTTGCATTGCCCTTTGTTGCATTTGCCTATAGTTCCTCATATCATGATACAGATTATTTTTCACCTTTCTATCTCTTGCTTGGCCATGACTCAGCTTTATCTTTTGGCACCATCTTTTGCAACAGCCGTCGATGTCCATGATCCTATCACCAGAGCTCGCAAAGCACAACAAGTTGCTCGTCAGTGCCTTTTAGCATCACAAGACCTTACAACTCACATCATCGCCACGTTTACTTTACTCCAGGTCGCGTTGTGCTATCGTGGACTTTGACTAGGTGCGTTGGACTGTCTGAAAATTGCTTTTTCGATACTTGGAACTCTAATGCACATTGCGCCTTCTGACAGATGCGACCTATGAGATAGCCCCGCTCCAGTCTTCATCAGACTCCACTTTGCCATCTACAGACATTGTTCATGTATCCTGCCTTAACCTTTACCATTCAGCAACATCAAAAAGCACCAAATCACTGAGACAGTGCTTCAGCTCCCAGAGGTTATGTTATAAGACGATGTCACACTGAAGCAGTGAAAGCGGTACCAAGAAAAGCGACGTGATTTTGATGTGTGGGGTGTGCCCTTATCCTTCATCTTGGCTTACATGTCGACGTTGGACAAATACAGTAAAATCTCGTTAACTCGACCCCCATTAATTTGGCCACGGCCTCTGGTCCCGTCCAAAATGTGCATTGTTCTATCACTAAAAACTCTCATTAATTCTGACAAAGTCAGCCGCGGTTCAGTTAATTCGAACGCCCAACCGCGGTCGAGTCACGACGGGGAAGCAGCAGCGGATTCGGCCAGCCAAATCGATGGCGCACTTAAACAACTTTGGAATCGGGTAGTGGCCTCTGAGATTCAAAACTTCGTCCATGGGTAGGAATCAGCTATACATCCCGGAGACACCCCCCCCCCCCCCGATAAAAAAAAAACATGGTGATTTAAACAACCAAAATTGAAGGCAGTGCATCGCTACTGTCATCAGAAACGGGCAACCCACAGATTTGCCTTTTCTATTTTCTTGCGTGTCGAACACGTTTGCGTGACGGTTGAGTTGGATTGTTCACTTCTAGTGTGCTTTAAATTATTTATCTTTGTACGTGATCAATGCCATCTGCAGCCTGTTCGCTGTTTTTTGAAAAGTTTGTGGTTCTTTATTTCGTTTTATCACCATGCGTTTTTTTTTGTGTGTGTGTGTGTGTCTACTTCGTGCGTGCGCGCAAGCATGACCACCGCGCGAGCAACACTGGAATGGCTTCCCCTAGGTCTCCTGCGGCCCCAACTGCCCCAACTCCCACAGCAAAAAGGGCGAAGTACGAAGCAAAAGATATGGCTGCGAAAGTGAAAATATTGCAGGCGTTGCAAGCAGAAGCATCTCGAAAAAAAGTCGTGTAATAGTTCAATGTGAAGAAAAGCACGCTGAGCCCTTACGTCAAGAACAAAGAGCAGATTATGCAAGCGTATGATGGGGACATGTTTGGCAACCAAAGGAAGAGGCTTCGAACGGCAGCGCATCCTACGCTAGAAGAAACGCTGTTGCGCTGGATCGCCGTTTCGCACGATGCGCGCTTGCCCTAGAGCAGCCCCCTCATCTGCGCACAAGCAGAGAAGTGCGCGGTGACCGTGAACATTGACTCCTTCAATGCGTCGGAAGCTGATTTGACTGCTTCAAGGAGCGACACAGGCTGTGTTCCACGTGTGTGGTGAAAGAGGTGCGGTTGACGAAAGTGTTGTGCAGGACTGGTGGTCTGGACTATCCGCGCGCCTTTTTACGTACGAGCCGTGCAACATTATCAATGCTGAAAAGACAGCGCTGTCCTATAAGGCTCTGCCTGACAAGGCAATCGCGTTTAAGGAGGACTTGTGCGTCAGTGGAAAACAAAGTAAAGAGCACGTGACAGTTCTTCTGGCTGCTAACATGAATAGCACAGAGCGGCTGCCGCTGCTAGTGATTGGGAAGGCTGCGAAGCCAAGATGTTTCAAGAATATTAAGCAGCTGCCTGTAAACTATAGGTTCATCATAAAGGTTTGGATGACTGCAGAACTAGTTTAAGCCTGGCCGCGTCAGCTCGAGTGCCGCTTGGCGGCCAAAGCTCGGAAAGTGTTGTTCGTGCAAGACAACTTTAGTTCGCACACGAAGGTGTCCGGGCTCAAGAACATTGAACTGCTCTTGCTGCCCACCTTCGAACACAATAGCTTCCCTGCAGCTGATAGACCACGGAATCATACAGTTCGTGAAAAGCCACTATCGACAGCAGGTACTCAAGCGGATGTTGCCTTGCATGGAGTCAGGCAAGCAGTACAAAGTAAGCCTACTAAACGCAATCCACATGCTGACATATGTGTGGAACACACTGCCTGCAGTAGTTGCCACTGCTTTAGGCATAGCACCTTCAGGCACGAAGCTGCTCATCCTGGTGTGGTGGCAGATGAGGAAACCGGTGAAGAGCAGGACGGCCGCTATGTGAGCATCATGCCAGCTGATGTGCCCCTGGGTGATTGATTACTTTGCAATTGACAGCGATGTTGCCGTGGCGGGCACAGTGACCAACAGCGATATCGTCACTGAAGTCTTGGACGATGAAGGGGAATCGGCTGACGAGGACGTACGTGATGCTGACGAGCGTCCACGCCATACACTGACGGAGGCTGCGCATGCGTTGGCTGTTTTGGAGGACATATGCATGGTTTCCTCGGACAGTGTGCGCGGAATAAGCCACCTGCAGGAACTTCGCAAAATTGCGACTTCGTCGGACATCGCGTCCGTGAAGCAAAACGCAATCACAGACATTTTTAAGAAATAAAAGTCTGATGGTGTAGGAGACATTTTTCAAGTGTTTTGTTCATACTAGCGATGATTCGTACCCTCGGTTAATGCGGACATTCTCTCCTGTCCCGTGAAGTCCGAGTCAATGGGGTTTTACTGTATATCCTAAAATATGTCTTGTTTACATGTGTGCCTTCACGCAATAATATATATATATATATATACTGGGAGTATTAATTCATAGGCCAGTTAGTCTTTGTGAAGGAATGGGATATGGCACAATGGGAGCGTTGTCAACAACGATAAATATATTTATTTCCGAACAGTTTTGGGAGGGGTCCTCCCTTCGTCAGGGGATGAGTTACACTAGCATGGACGTTCAAATGGTTGCTGCCGCGTTCCTCTCGCCTTGAAAGATGTTTGCGAGAGTGAGAAAGAACTAAAAAGAGAAAAAAAGAAAAAAAAGAGAAAAGAAAAGAAAGAAAAAAATGCTGTGAACGCTGAGCACGAAACCACACTGTGCACACCCTAATGTCGGCGCAAGTCCATATCCGGTTCTCATCGCGTGCGGACCAGTTTTTGACGTGTGTCGGGCCACCCAAGATGGTCGCCGTGGTGGCGGGAGGGGTCCGCTATGGCGTGCGTAAGGAAAGGGTTTCCCCTTAATGGGTCGGTTAGCTTTTTACCTTTCATCTTCGCCCGTTTCCCCTGAATGGCCATCAAGCGGTAGGCGAGCGTAAACACCTTGTATGTGCACGTGCAAAAAAAAACAAGAAAGGACAGTGTACACATACGAGTCAGTCAGAAAAAACAAGCATAGTCTCCAGCTATCAATCTTTGTCACCGATTTCCTCCTGGCTTACTTCTCATAGGCAGGAGGGGTCCTCAGGGGTCCTCTTTGATGCCGGCTACTAATGTTCTAAATTTGAAAAATAAAATATGCCTCACGCTGTTCACGCTCGCGCCTGTTTCAGAAACCGGACAGCAAAAGAGTTACGCTGATATTTTCAAAACTGTGGTTTGGCAGGCGCAGATGTCTAGATAAAGGTAGCTTTGGCAGTGAAGTGGCGTGGTACCGGTGATTATTGAACCGCAGCCGAAATGGCCTGTCTGTCTGGCCGATATATTCTTGTCCGCAAATGTTGCAATGTAGCATGTATATTACGTTACTGGAGTCACAATTAGGGCTTTCAGTTATGCAAAATTTGAAATCCGAGAAGTTCACTTTTGATTCACGTGTTGTGACCATCTGTGAACATACCTTGCATCGACCTTTTTCGCAGGGTTGGCAGCCTGATTGAATTTTGGAGGGGGTTTGTTTCTGCTCTGACAAGAATGTCTTTCAGGTTTTTATTCCTGCAATACACCACGTGAGGTGGCGTCACGAAAATTGAAGTTAGTCGTTTGCTTTGCCTGATTATGTTGAAATGGCGGGAAAGTAAGTTGTTGATTCGTGGCGCTGATGAGGAGTAAGTTAGTACAAGGTTCGTTTGGGAAGTCGTTTTAGATACTCTGTTTGGTCCCTTAATTATATCATTCCGGTTCACTTTGCAAGCACGTAGTATGGCATCGTCAATAATGTCTTCGAGATAATTTTGTTTTAATAAGGAATGCTTTAGGTGTTCTGCGTGTCTGTCAAATTCCTGCATATCTGTGCATATTCTTCGGTACCGGTAGGCCTGAGAATATAGAATACCCGTTTTGCAATGCTTTGGGCGGCTGCTGTTGAAATGTAGGTACATTTGACGGTCTGTAGGCTTTTTGTAAAGGTTTGTTGACAAGTGGTCATTTTTGACCGTGACAGTGACGTCCAAGAAGTTAATGCTAGTTTTGGAAATTTCGTTCGTGAATTTAATTGATGGGTGGCACTTGTTCAAATCCTCTATGAAGCGGAAAAGACTTCCCTCATCATGGTTCCATATTATAAAAATATCGTCTAAGTATCTTCTGTAGTAGAAAGGTTTCAAGGGGCGTCCCTCAAAGAATGGGATTTCGAGTGAAGCCATAAAGGTGCTCGCGAAGTTTGGGGCCATTTTCGTGCCCATTGTGTGCCACTGACCTGAAGGAAGTGCTTGCCATTAAACTCAAAATGGTTATAATTTAGTACAAGTTCAAGAAGTATAAACAGTACCTCGCCACTTACACCAGTTGATGAGTCAGATTTTACATATTCAGAAACCATAGCCGTTATTCCGTCATGGTGGGGTATGTTGGTGTACAGTGAGCAGACGTCCATGGTCAACAGAAAACTACCGCCTGGGATGTTGAGACTTGTTTCGCAGATGAGGTGGTTTGTGTCCTTTAGGTAATAGGGAAAATGTGGGGCGATGTCTTTTATTAAGCAATTGATGAATTCTGGTATATTTTCTGTTGATGTGCTGTTACTGGATACTATCGGACATCCCGGATTGCCTGCCTTGTGTATATTGGGGAGCAAATAGAATCGACCGGGAACAGAATAGGCCGGTAACATTGTTTTTAACATTTTGCCGGTAACTTGCTCGTCCCGGTGGAGATTATTTAGGGTTCCTTTTATCTCCCTTTCAAGTTCGGGAGTCAGATTCGTTGGAAGTTCTTTGTAGAATTTTGTGTCTGATAGTTGTTGTTCCCCTTCCTTTAAGTAGACCCCTTTATCAGCTGGTTTGATGGTAATTTCAGTGTTTTTTCGTAGTTCATCGAGTGCCCTTCGTTCCGACTTTCTCGGTTTTTTTGTTGTTTTTTTTTTGCACGTGCACATACAAGGTGTTTACGCTCGCCTACCACTTGACGGCCATAGAGGGGAAACGGGCGAAGATTAAAGGTAAAAAGCTGACCGACCCATTAAGGGGAAACCCTTTCCTTACGCACGCCATCGCGGACCCCTCCCGCCACCACAGCGACAATCTTGGGTGGCCCGACGGACGCCGAGAACTGGTCAGCACGCGATCAGAACCGGATTTGGACTTGCACCAACATTTGGATGTGCACAGTGTGGTTTCGTGCTCAGCGTTCACAGCGGGGTTATTTTTTTTATTTTTTTCCTTTTTTCTTTTTCTTTTTTTATTCTTTTTTTACGAAAGAATAAATATACGAAGGGAGGACCCCTCCCGAAACTGTTGGGAATTAATTGGGAATTAAATATATTTATCCATGTTGACAACGCTCCCGTTGTGCCATATCCCATACCTTCATATATATATATATATATATATATATATATATATATATATATATATATATATATATATATAATAACCAGCCTGCTCACGGCTGGTTATTTTTTCATCCACTTTTCTTTCTTCTTATTTTACATTCCATTGGTTCTAATAACTTCCCCTGTACATTCGTTGGCATTACTGTCTGTTAGAGATCTCATTAATATTGTGTAAAAACACGGAAAAACGAGCCCTTAGGTATACAATTCTTTCCCTTACATGTGCATGTGCGTGTGCGTGTGTGTGTGTGTGTGTGTGTGTGTGTGAGATGGAAAGAAGTGTATACTTAAGGGCTCATTTTTCCATGTTTCGACACACTAATAATGAGATATAACAGGCAAGAATGCCAAGGAAATTATAGGGGAAAGTATTAGACCGAATGGTAATGTAAATGAGAAGAAAGAAAAGTGGGTGAAATGATAACATGTCGTGGGCAGAAACCGAACCTGTGACCTTCGAATAACCCATTCTATGCTCTACCACTGAGCTACCACGTTGGCTATCCTCCCAGCCACTTTATTGGGTACATATGTGAATTTTATTTATTTATTTATTTATTTATTTATTTATTTATTTATTCATACTGCAATCCCTATTACAGAGATTTCAGTAGGGTGGTTACAGATATAATTTTCACAATGTTGGCACTCAAGAATGCATAAACCAAACAAACAAACAAAAAATAGAACGGCATGATGTGAACAATCAGGTCAAATTTGCTGCAAACAACTTTAAGGACGGCTCCATCACTTGGTTATTAGTTAGTCCATTCCACTGGGTTACTGTACGAGGGAAAAAGGAATATTTGAAGCAGTTATTTCGGGACCGGAAAGGGGTTATTGTAAGTTGATGCCTTTGGCAAGTGGCGTACCCAGAAGAAAAGGAAATAATATTGGAAACATCAAGCTTGTAATGCCCTTTAATTATTTGGTAAAGAAATTGTAGTCGTATTAAACGATTTCTTTCGGTAACTGAAGGCTCATTGGCACGATGTAGGAGTTCAGTTATAGAGGTGCGTCCAAAGCTATTAAAGATAAAGCGGACTGCCTTTTTCTGCACGTTTTCCAATTTAGTTATGTTAGCTTTAGTGAAAGGGTCCCAAATAATCACTCCATATTCTAACACTGGGCGAATGATAGTCCTGTACGCTAGAGTACGCACCGTGGAATTAAAAAGTTTTAGAGCTCTTCGAAGGAAGAATAGTTTTCGGTTAGCGTTTGTAATTACGGAGTCAATATGTTTAGTCAAGCTAAGGTCATTGGTAATCCAAAGGCCAAGATACTTAATGTTAGTTACCTCAGAAAGGGTGAAACTTGCGGTGGAATAATTTTTTTTATTATTATTTACAAATACTGCTGTCTCACAGTTCGAGACATTGCAGGAGTGGGTCCATAACAGTGAATACACACTAAACTAACAAAACACATGGTTTGGTAGTTCATTCAAAAAACTATTGGTAGGCAACTTTTGGAGAGAAACATCCAGATTATTCCACAATTCCACTGTGAAAGGCAAAAATGAAAACTTAAAACAATCTAGAAATGGCATGAAGGGTGTGATGTTGATAGGGTTTGACCTGCGAGTGTTAGCAACGGAGTTGGCAAAGGAAAAGGGCATGTCAATGGTGATTATCTTGTTCACGATTTTATGTAAAGTGCCGATACGCTCACAAGTACGTCTGTGTTCAAGTGATTTGAGTGATAGACGTACAGCGTGTGACGAAGGCGAAAAATTGTGATCGTAACGGTGATATATGAATCTTATTGCTTTTTTTTGAACACCTTCCAAGTGTGCTATGTCGCATGCGCAGTGAGGTGACCAGACAACGGAGGCGTATTCAAGAACAGGCCGTATCAGGGATTTGTATGCTGTTAGTTTGCATTCGTGAGTTGCATCTTTTAACGTTCGCTTCAAGAAGCCAAATTTTCGGAGCGCTTTCGAGCAGATTAGGTTTATATGTTTATGCCATTTTAAGTTCGGTGAGAATGTTACGCCAAGATACTTGTATTCGTTGACATGCTTCATGTTCTGGCCATAGGAAAAACATAGGGGTTCCTTCTTGTTTGTGAATGTCATGCTTACCGTTTTGTTAAGGTTTAGTGCCATTTGCCACGTTGAGCTCCAGGTACGGAAAGAAGAAAAAACATTATTTAACTGTATTTGGTCACGGGAGGTACTAATACAAGAATAGAGGACACAGTCGTCGGCGTATAGACGGAGTTTGACCTTTGTATTTTTTGTTATTTCGACAACATCGTTGAGATAAATTAAGAAAAGAAGAGGCCCAAGGACCGAGCCCTGCGGCACACCTGATGTGACAGGGAGGGATGACGAATGCGAATTGTTAAACGCGACAAACTGCTGCCTTAAATTTAGGTAATCTGAAAGCCAAGATAACAAGCGAATGCCGTGAGTGCCGCGCAGAAAGGCTTTTAATTTGAGGAGAAGTTTATTGTGGCAAACAGTATCAAACGCTTTCGAGTAGTCAATAAAAATGGCGTCCACTTGACCGCGATCATTTAAAGTCGAAGCGATGTCATGCGTAAACCCCAGCAACTGCGTGACTGTTGAAAATCCTGCAAGAAAGCCATGTTGATTTTGGGAGAGGAGGTTGTTTTCAGTTAAATATGTGACTACATGTTTGTGAATAATGTGCTCTAGAATTTTACAGCAGGTGCAGATTAATGAAATAGGTCGATAGTTTGGAATTACTTGTTTGTCGCCAGATTTGAACACCGGAACAACTTTCGCATTTTTCCAAATCTACGGTACAATTCCTGTTTCAAGGGATCTCTGAAAAATGACTGTTAAATACCTCGCATTCCATTCAGCGTAACGTTTTAAAAATGTGTTAGGGAGGTTATCAGCGCCGGCACTCTTATTTGTGTCGATGTTCAGTAGGAGATTAACAACTCCAGCGTAACTAACCTGTAGTTCTGGGAAGGCAGGCAATGTACTGTCAAGACCGAAAGCGGGACTGGTACCATCATCTGTACTAAACACTGATTTGAAATAACCATTGAACGCTTCCGAGATAGTTAAAGAATCCGAAGAGGGCTGCTCGTTCACAATAAGTAAGGAAGATGTCGGGCCTGCAGGATTAAGAGTTTTCCAGAATTTAGATGGGTCGTTTTTCATAAAGGTTGTTAACGAACTTTCATAGTAGAATTTGCGGGCAGCATGCAATTTTTCTCTTAGCTCTGTTTTCAGAGAGTTCAATAAATGCTGGTTATTTAGGAGAGTGTTACGATGTCTTCGAAGTCGCTTTATTCGCCGAGTAAGCTGAATAATTTCTCTGTTTAGCCAAGGATGCCGAGGGTTTCGTTTTAGGCACTTCTGTGGGACATATGTGTGTATGCAGTGTTCAACAATCTTATAAAACTGATCAACAAACAAGGCCACATGACATTGGTTGCTATTGAACAAGAAATCATCAAAAGACGCTGCTAGAACTGCAAGAATTGAATTGTCGTCCGCGTGGGTAAAATCCAGAACCGTTTTGTACGTCGGAAGTTTGGGTTCACAGGCAACATTCAAGCTAAGAAGGACTGCCTTGTGGTCAGATACCCCATTCACTGCTTCACATTCAAATCCATTCTGCTGTACAGCCTCATTCAAGAATACAAGGTCTAAAATGGCATTTTCCCGCGTAGGAACATCGACTACTTGGGTAAGATCAAACGACACAACAAGGTCAACTAAAGCTTCACTGAGTGCCCTATCGCGACCAGTGGGTAAGAGTAAATTCCAGTCAACATGCAGTACATTAAAATCACCACATAAAATCAGTTTAAATTTGTGAAGCCTGTTTTTCAATATATAATCACTAATAGCAGGAAAAACAACGTGGTCAGTACCAGGAGGCCGGTATATTACGCCTAATACGGTTATTTTCCCCCCAACGCTGATTTTGCACCATAAAGATTCTGACTCGGGAAGGTCGGGTAATGGATAGAACTTCAAACTATTCTTTAAGAAGATGGCGACACCGCCACCGCGGCTGTCCGCTCTGTCTTTACGTAGCACCGAGAAACCCGGGGGTAGGAATTCAGCCTCAGAAATAGTATTATTTAACCATGTCTCAGTAACACAAATTAGTGATGGGGCGTAACTTTGGATGAGCCAATTAAAATCTACAGTCTTATTCACCAAACTGCGAGCATTTGCGTTCAGAAGAACTAATTTACGCTGGCTTCCGGAAAGTCATTCATTGCTACGGGGAACACGATTGCTAGACGCTTCAATAACTGACTTTGTGACGTTGTCCCAGACGTAGCGAACACTGTCAATTACTAACTGATCGTACTGTAGTCGTACTTTTTTGGCTACTTTTCTTAGGTCAGCAGAGTGTTGCCATAGTTCCTTGCGGATTTGTCGAACCCTGACTGAAAAATCTTCGTTGATGAAGATATCCGTTCCTTTTAATTTGCTAGCCTTGCTTAAGATCTCGGATTTGGTTCGAAAATCGAGTAGCTTGATAATTACTGGCCTTGGACTGTCGCTTCTGCGTGTTCCGAGGCGATGACAGCGTTCGATGTTGTCACATTCAATATCAAGCTTCGTTGATATAAGGTTCACGACCGACGGTAGTAGCTGCTCGGGTTTCTCATCATGTGGTTCCAGCAATCCATGTATTATAAGGTTATTTCGTCGTGATCGATTTTCCAAGTCGTCGTTTTTTGCGATCAAGTGTGTGCGCTGCTTTAGTTAGATTGTTCATTTTAATCTCCATTTCCGGTACACGTTTCACAAGATCGTTATTATCAGTGACACCAGACTCCAACTTTGTTAGACGGGCTTCGAACGCTGCAACCCTTGTGGTGAGTGCTAATATATCTTCGCTAATACGTGTTTGCCCAGCTAGCAATTCTAATAACATTTGTTCAGTTTTGGATGCGGGGCCGGGATTGGTCTCGACGTCACCAGACAAATTAAATAGTAGGGGTTTTTTCTTGTGGGTTATTCGTATAAATACTGTTTTATCGAAGTTAATTGACATCTGCCATAAATCAAACCACTTCACAATGTTATAAAAGGCACTATTCAGAATGGTTTGATCGGTTACATTGGATATTTCAGAATATATGATACAATCATCAGCATACAACTTGATTTTTACAGGAATTTCATTCACAATATCATTGATAAAAGTTAAAAACAAAAGGGGTCCAAGAACCGTACCCTGTGGGACGCCAGAGTCAACGGTTTGTGTTTGTGGTCAACAATTTTATACAAGATTGTATAAAGCTGAGCACCAACAAACTGTACCTTTAATCCTGATGAAGGCAAGACTTTAGGCCGAAACGTCGAAATAAATCACGTTGTGACTGCTCACGGAGGATTTACTGGACTAGTGTGTGTGTGTGTGTGTGTGTGTGTGTGTGTGTGTGTGTGTGTGTGTGTGGTGTGTGTGTGTGTGTGTGTGTGTGTGTGTGTGTGTGTGTGTGTGTGTGTGTGTGTGTGTGTGTGTGTGTGTGTGTGTGTGTGTGTGTGTGTGTGTGTGTGTGTGTGTGTGTGTGTGTGTGTGTGTGTGTGTGTGTGTGTGTGTGTGTGTGTGTGTGTGTGTGTGTGTGTGTGTGTGTGTGTGTGTGTGTGTGGTGTGTGTGTGTGTGTGTGTGTGTGTGTGTGTGTGTGTGTGTGTGTGTGTGTGTGTGTGTGTGTGTGGTGTGTGTGTGTGTGTGTGTGTGTGTGTGTGTGTGTGTGTGTTGTGTGTGTGTGTGTGTGTGTGTGTGTGTGTGTGTGTGTGTGTGTGTGTGTGTGTGTGTGGTGTGTGTGTGTGTGTGTGTGTGTGTGTGTGTGTGTGTGTGTGTGTGTGTGTGTGTGTGTGTGTGTGTGTGTGTGTGTGTGTGTGTGTGTGTGTGTGTGTGTGTGTGTGTGTGTGTGTGTGTGTGTGTGTGTGTGTGTGTGTGTGTGTGGTGTGTGTGTGTGTGTGTGTGTGTGTGTGTGTGTGTGTGTGTGTGTGTGTGTGTGTGTGTGTGTGTGTGTGTGTGTGTGTGTGTGTGTGTGTGTGTGTGTGTGTATATATATATATATATATACTGAAAAAGTTATTTTAATGGGCGGAACATACTTGGAAAGAGAAGAGACACAACTTAGCTGCTGTCTTAATTTTATTGCTGCCAATGACTTCGACCAGTAAACCGGTCAAAACAGTTGGAAATAAAATAATGCAATCGCTAAGTTTATATATATATTGTGATGAGCACTGATGACTAAGAGCAGCGGAATCGGGGCTCTGGGCGCGAGTAGCTAGCTGGAAGAAGTAGAGGAAGACGAAGTACAGAATATGAACAGCTGGCCCAGGATCGGGTGTTGTCTTTCGTTCTCTGTTTTGTACATCACAATGGCGCAGTCCGACAAGTGAACCCTCTGCAGAAAGCCACTGGTACGTGTCGTCGTGGTACGTCGGCAGCGCGGGCTTCATCAAGGAACGCCGTTCACGCTTCCTTAGCGATGGGGTCCCACCCGCCGCTTCAGGCACCCTTCAGACCACCTGTGGACGGCGTCCAGGACTCCCCTGTGGTTCTATGGCATGACCTGATGGACACCCTGCCACCGCTTCACGGCAGGGATCCACACCGGCTTCTGCCCTTTGAGAATGCCGCTCACGCTTCCCATGGCCTTCATTCCCATTGCAGTACTGTTCCAACATACGAGCCGCCACTGAACGCCATCCAGGCTTCCCTGCTCGTCAATCTCACTGGCGTAAGTGGTGCAACCGCTACTTACTTGAAGACCGCGATCACTGACTCTTTGGGCTTCACACCCGACAGCGCCGCGGACCTGAGGCGGACCATTGCGTTACTCCGCGTCAAGACTAACGAACTTACAGCATCCATCTATAAGCAAGCTCCTACAATGTTGCCAGCATCGTGTGACATTAACGCAGTGTTGGATGTAGCTGCCTCACACGACCTTGAGGCAAGCAAACCAGAGCAACGCAGAGAGCCTCGGTCTTCTCTCATCGAGCTCTCACACCAGCTGGACTGCTTCGCGTCAGTGATCTCTGTGTTGCCACCTGCCACCTCACAATCACTAGTCGTCTGCGAACTACCGGAATTCCACGGGGTCCGGAACGACGCCGACAGCTGGGTGGCAACCGTCAACGTGATAGCAATGCGCGAGGCCTGGACGGAATCTCAGAAATGGACCGTGGCTGTAGACCGTCTTCAGGAAGGTGCAGCGGCGTGGCACCAGTATGAAGGCTTCAAGCAGCAGTCCTGGGTGGAGTGGAGCTCCAAGCTCATAGCTGCCTTCGGCCGGACACTCTCCGATCTCCCTTCCACCACCCAGTTCAACCTGACGACTACCGAGGATAAGGCGCAGGAAGGTTTCCGCCTTTAGGTTGCAGTCATGCGTTGAAGTTCACTTGAGCTTTCAGGCTTTTTGCCGTCGTCCAATTCAAGTTCAGCTTAGCCAAAGACCACTATCGAAGACGGGCCTCCTGAAGGACGTCACTGAAACGACATACCCACACTGAACCATCCCGAATGTGCAGCTGTACCCTGCATAAGTTTTGATGACCTCTTGGCTGAACGCGCCGCAGTGTACACTGAAACAGGCTCCAAGGCAGGCGTCGCTCTTCCGATGCCAGGTTCCACACCGGGACCCATCTCACGAACTTCCGTGCCAGCAACCAATGCCATTTCCAAGACAGAGCTGTCGGAGACAACTGTGGATATCAAGGAGACAATCTTGGACCAGTGTGTACCACATCTGTAGTAATTGGCCGAGCGTGCGAGCTACATCGATGCGTTCCAAGCAGAGAGAGCCAGCATCGGCCTTTCTTGCAACAAGATGTACGATCTTTCCGAGGACGACAAGCATGCCATTCTGACTCCCAACGCACAACCTGAACGTCGCGCAGACCCCCATGAAGTCGTCACCATAGAAATCGCCCCTGATTGTTCAGGCCATGATCAGCTCAGTCGAAACAAGAGCAATAACAGCATGGTAGATGCGGGCTTGTCTCATCATGATTGTGTCCAGTGGCCTGTGAGCGCTCACACTCACCCTCTGTTGCGCAAGCATTTTCCGGCTCGGCATGCAAATGCGCATAAAAACCACACCACCCCACTCAGACGACATAAATGTCTACTCGGCAAGCAACGACTGCTCCAACACACCCACTGTCGCCACCAAATCTCTACACCATGTTACAGTGCCGTAATAACAGACCACCGAGGTACAACCAGTTTCATACCCCCGAGTCCTCATCGACCAAGGTGTGAGCGAATGCCAATGCCCAACGTAAACAATGACACTCTGGCCGACCAAGGCAACAAATACACTCTCAGCGTGCCAAGTCACAGTCTAGACGGGCCCGGCCCAGGCGAGGAAGTCAATGCCACCCGCCAGAACTGTTTTCACCAAGTCTTTCGAACACGTCGAACCTTGGACGAGATCAACAGCAGCGACAGAACTTATTCCACCCATCGGAAAACGCACTGGAAGCGTCGCAACATGGCTGAGGTTATGGACCGCCGCAACACAAAGTCGTAAGCCAGAGTCGCTATCGGCCAAAGTTTACGCCAAACATCAGCAAACCTTGACGTCTTAACCGACATTTCGAACGACCGTGGCGACACATTCAGTGTCGGCCACTGGATTTTGCTCCAAAATATGTTCAGACGAAGTTCAAGCGTGGAAGAGCCCGACCACCACGGTGCAGCCAACCGCGCCCACATGAAGCACTGTCGGCAGCTCCACGCACTCGCAGTCATGGCCGAGTGTGATGAGCACTGATGACTAAGAGCAGCGGAATCGGGGCTCTGGGCGCGAGGAGCTAGCTGAAAGAAGCAGAGGAAGACGAAGTACAGAATAAGAACACCTGGCCCAGGATCGGGTGTTGTCTCTTGTTCTCTGTCTTGTAAATCACAATATATATATATATATATATATATATATATATATATATATATATATATATATAGGCAGGCATGGTGGTTGAGTGGCCGTAGCATTGCATATAGTCCAGTAGATCCTCCGTGAGCGGTCACAACGTAGTTTATTTCGACGTTTCGGCATCAGGATTGAAGGTACAGTTTGTTGGTGCTCAGCTTTATACAATCTCAAATCAGAGGGAAAGGAAACAGGAAAAAGACAGAAAAAAGAAGAAAGAAAAAAAAAAGAAAAAAGGAAAAAGTGAAAAAGTATATGAGGTGGACTCCCCTCGGGCGCCCCCCTTCCACTCTTCCTTCCACTTCCGCCTTCATCTCTCTCCCCTTTCTCCCCTTCACCTTTCTGATGTCAGCAGTCTGTGTTTGCTTCCTTTTACTAACGCATTCTTCCCGAGCAGGCGGCGTCTCCTGGCACTGGCTGTTCGGTGCGGGGCAAAAAAAGAGCTTTTTCAGGAAGTTCTAAGCCTTTAACTACTCGGAGCCCCGTCAACATTTCGTCGTAGAAAGAGGGGTGCCGCGTGTTGCCGCAGAGGCTTGTAAGCGGGCATTTTAGGAAGTTTTAAGCCTTTAACTACTCGGCGCCCCGCCAACATTTTGTCGTAGAAAGAGGGGTGCCGCGTATTGCGGCAGAGGGTGGTAAGCGGGCGCAATGCGAATTCCTTGCCCGCTTCTGGATTACGCATGCAGTGGGGGCCTCCCGGCTGTGCACAGGGTTGCTGTTGGGCATGTCATGCATGGCACCATTGATTGGGTAGTAAAATAAAACACAAAACAGACGACAGCTGCACTTAGGAAGAGTAGTTACACATGGAATTGTTTTGAGTTGTCCAGTGCCCTTCGCAGCTGCAGTGCCGTGAACTCAGTTACTATTTTCATTATTGCCGTTATTGTTTTCTAATGCTTTAATTGCTGGAAGTGTGCCAGGATTCGCATTTATTCCTCTATCGAGGGTGTTAAATCGGTGGATAAGGTATGACTCTCGTTGTTCACGTTCTCGATTTGGTTTAAATCCCGTGTCTAAGAGCGTTACTGATAGTTTGCCGAATGCATGGTCGGGAAGATTGAGATGTTTTGATAGAGGTAGACTTGGGGCTCATTTCGCATGAGCTCTGCGATTATTGAGGCGAATCCTAAATGGTGTTTCTGCTTGTCCGATGTACTGCATACCACACACGTTGCATTCGAGTAGGTATACCACATTAGAGGAATCGCGTGTTAGGTTTCCTCATATGTTAATCGAAAACTTGGATTGTGGGCTGGTTGCTTTGTGTGTTTGTCGCATCGCCTTACATACAAGACATCGTGGCTTTAAATAAGGTCGGCATGAATTATTGGGGGTGATGTGTTAATTTGAGAGTGGACTGTGTCTTTGAGGTTACGTGGTCGTCGGTAAACGACGCCTTGAGCGGATGGGAATGCGGGTTTCAGACGTTCACTTTGTTCCAGAATGTTGTAATGTCGTTTAAGGATTTTGTTTACATTGGGGAAGTTTGTGCTGTAAGTCAAGCAGAGGTTTGTTCGTTGTGGGTCTTCTTGCGGTGGTCGCTTCATAAGTAAGTCTTCACGCTTTAATTTTCTCACTTTTTGAACAGTGTCATTATTTACATGTAGGGGGTATTTTTGTTTCTAAAGCATAACTTTTAGCCTCTGTGAGCTCGTGTCAAAGTCAGCATCTCTAGAGCAGATTCGCTTAAACCGGTGAGCCTGGCTGTATGAAATACTATTTTTAAAGTGGCATGGGTGTTCGCTTTGGTAATAGAGGTATTGTTGTCGATCCGTTGCTTTGCGATATAGGGTTGTAGAGAGCTTCTCTTCTTCTATCGTTATGGTAACAACAAGAAAATTTACGATTACTTGCGAGTATGTGTGTGTGAAGTGTATGTTCGGATGTACAGCACTGTAAGTGTCAATAAAGCTGAGAAGTTCGTCCTCGCTGTGGGTCCAAATAAGAAAGATGTCGTCTATGTATCTTCTCTATAACATTGGTTCCAAGGAACTTTGTGCAAGAAATTCAGATTCTAGCTTTGCCTTAAATAAGTTGGCATAATTAGGTGCCGATTCGGTGCCCATAGCGGTCCCACTGATTTGTCGAAAATACTCTTGGTTAAACTCGAATGAATTTAATTTGAGGACCATCCTTGTCAAAGTTGCGATGGCAGAGAAATCTGGGGTGTTAGATTGTCTATGGTTTGTGTACATATTTTGTAGTGCAGCTATGCCGTCATCGTGAGAAATATTTGTATACAATGAAGAGACATCAAGAGTAACCAAGTACGAGTTTTTCGGCACACACAGACCTGCAATGTCTCGAAGAAAATGTGTGGTGTCTTTTATGTACGACGCGAGGGTGCATAGAATTGGCTTATTAGTAAGACGGTAAGTTGGGCCAGTTGGTTAGGATCCATCATGAACTGACTTACAGCACAACACCAGAAAAAAATACAGGACAAGGAAGGAGCAAAAGAGAAAGAAAAGATGGCGCTGACTCACAACTGTTGTTTATTGGAAAAAACGGGGTGAAAAGTGTATATATAAAACGGGGTAAAAAGTGCATTATTAGTGACATTATTTTAGGCTACATTGACAGGCAGCTGGAAGGTCACCTTAGTAAGTGGTGCAGTGCTGTTTTTCGTTATGTCGACGATTTTGTAATTTTTTCCCGCAATAACATTCACCATAAGGACATTGACCGCATTTTAAAATTGTTCAGTCAGCATGGTATAGGCCTTACCTTCACTCACGAAGTCAGTAAGGATTACGAGCTACAGTTTCTTGACCTAAAGCTAACTTTTGGTAAAGATCACTTGTGTTGGAAATGTGACCAAAGGTCAGTGAAGCCTGTCTTAAACTACAAGTCTGGCCATTCTAAGATTGTGAAGAGAGCGATTGCAAAGACAATCTTAAATGCATCGCTCAGGAAATCCTGTGTGCACGTGTCGAATACAGCTTTTCATAACCAGGTAAAACGGTTAGTAGATGCTGGTTATCCTGACAAGGTGATTTCGTCTGCGTGTGAGTCAATGGTTCGGAGCGTTAAGCTCGTGAAACACAGAGGAGCTCAAGAAAATTCTGATAGAAAAAGAAAAAGAGCAGTTTTTTCTTATGTTGGCGCATGGGCTGAAAAACGTAGGCTCAACGTATGGTGTCAACGTTCTTTTTTCCGCCAAACATAAGATAGGTCGCATTTGCCCGATGGTTGATCATGCGCTGAGGAACAAACAAGCCAAAGGAAGATGTGCTGTGAATCATAAGAACAAGTACATCGCATACGTAAAAAAATGTGTATTTAACTCCATTATCGTGTGGTAGGGAAAACGTGGGACAAACGAAACGATGTGCGAATGTTCTTTAAGGGAGCATGAGTTATCTCTCCAAGGAAACGCGCGACTTCATCTGCCGAAACATTGCAGGTCATGCGGCTGTCGTCCTATTTTTTGAGAGAACCACCATCATCTTCAAGCATTCTAACCAGCTAACAAGAGAAATCGCTGAGGCATATTATATAAAGATTAGGGGGAGCAAGTGAGTTAGTGAACCATCCGTCACACTGCATGAAAAAGAGTTAAGTTATTTAGGCCAATCTTGTTTATTGCCATGAGTGTGATAACGCTACCTCAGTGCACCTCGTATTCTGCGCATGTTGTAATGTAGGCTGCCAGTACCTATACATACTTTTCACCCCGTTCTTTCCCATAAACAACAGTTGTGAGTCATCGCCGTCTTTTCTTTCTCTTTTGCTCCTTCCCTGTCCTGTATTTTTTTCTGGTGTTGCGCTGTAAGTAAGTTCACGATGTGGCTTATTAGTTTGTCCACGTACCCTGATATGATTTCAGTTATTGTACCGATGCCTGATATGATTGGTCGACCTGAGTTACCGGGTTTATGAATTTTTGGGAGGATGTAGAAGCGACCTGGACAAGGGTATGCTGCTCGCATCAGTTTGTGGTCAGTGTTGGTTATCTTTTCTGCATCCAACAGTTTCTTTAGTTCTGTTGATACGATACGTTTGTATTCGTCTGTCGGATCACCTGGGAGGCGTTTGTAAAATCTTGAGTCGTCTAGTTGGCCGTATACTTTTTGTAAGTAGTTGGTTGTATTAAGGACTACAATTGCTCCTCCTTTCTCAGCCGGTTTTATTGTTATGTCTGTCCTAGATGCCAAATTTCTCATACTTATTTTTTCAGATTTTGTCAAGTTTTCTCGGATGCCTTTCTGTCTGTGGTATTCGTGTACTATATCTTTCTGTACTGCGGTGATATAGAAGTCCAAGCACTTGTCTCGATTACTGTTCGGTGTCCAATCATTTGATTTACGATGATGAATTGTTTCGTGGTTAGAAGGCCTGTCCAAGAAATATTCGCGCAACCTTAAGCTTCGAGCGAAGTTGTCGAGCTCTCAGAGCAAGTGGAATTCATCGAAAAATTTTGTGGTCGGGCAGAAGCTTAGTCCCTTAGATAGCAGTTTTTCTTCGTCAGGTGACAAGCTCGTGTCCGATAAGTTTACAACCACAGTGTCACAGGGTATGTTCCTAGATGGGTGCTCGTTTGTACCGTTAGTGGTTTCCTGGGTGGTGGTGTTGTAGTGATAAGGAACTATATCAGGGAATGCGGGTTTGGGCACATGGTCTCTTTTGAGTTTATGAATTTTTGTGGTCATGATGGCTTAGTATTTATTCTGTTCAAGTTCTGTTAATCGGGTGATTTCTTCATTCAATAAAAAATCTATTAGATTTTTCTTCGGTTCCCTGTGTCCCCGATCGTGAGTACTCCTTCATGTCTCCTATCATTGTTACTGTTGAAGGCATATCCAAACTTATACACAATCTAAAGCTGTCTACATCGTGTGGTGTTGACAATATTAATTCCAAGGTACTTAAAAACACATCCGCTTCCTCCAGTCAAATTTTATGCCACATTTTTCAACAGTCTTTATCTTCTGGTCAACTTCCCACTGACTGGAAGATAGCAAAGGTTATTCCGATATTCAAGGATGGTAACAAACACACACCCGGTAACTACCGCCCCATTTCGCTAACATGCATCTGTTGCAAGCTGCTTGAACACATCATCACCTCTCATATATACTGCCATCTTGAGTCAAATAACTTCTTCTTTCTAAATCAGCATGGTTTTCGGAAAGCGTTATCTTGTGATACTCAGCTATTAGAATTTACGTCTGATTTACATAACGGCATGAACAGTAATAAAACTGTTGACTGCATCTTTTTAGACTATGCGAAAGCATTTGACAGAGTTGCCCATTGTCGCCTAATAGCTAAGCTGTCTGCACTTAAACTCGACTCATCAACATTATCTTGGCTTAGAAATTTTTTGTCAAATCGACAGCAGTTTACATTTGTCAATAACTTCAGCTCGTCTACTTCATTTGTTTCATCAGGTGTGCCCCAGGGCAGTGTATTAGGCCCTCTTCTTTTTCTGATTTATATTAATGATTTGCCTTGTAACATTTCTTCCTCAATTCGTCTTTTCGCGGATGACTGCGTAGTGTACAAAACTATTAACTCTGAAGAAGACCACGTACATTTACAAAAGGTCCTCGACTTAATAAATCAGTGGTGTGACCGTTGGCAAATGACGCTTAACACATCTAAGTGCTGCGTACTTTCTTTCACCCGTAAGAAATCGGTTTTTAACTTTTCTTACTCTATCTGTTCAGCTGTAATTCCCCGTTCATCTACATACAAATACCTTGGTGTCCATCTTTGTACTAATCTTGCCTGGTGTACTCACATTGACAAGATATGCGCGAAAGCAAACAGAACTCTGGGATTCTTGCGCCGGAATCTGCATCATTCGCCATCTACCATTCGGCAACAGGCCTACCAAACGTTTGTACGTCCTCAGCTGGAGTACGCTTCATCGATCTGGTCTCCGCATCAACAATACCTAATAGATAAAGTGGAATCCATCCAAAATCGTGCAGCCCGCTTCATCACTTCAATGTATAACCGCCACTCCAGCATCACCCAAATCAAACGCGATATTGCCCTTACTAACTTGGATTCCCGCCGCTCTGTCACCCGTCTATGTCTCCTCCATAAGTACTACTACAATTCGTGGACCAGTCGTCTATCGCTTGACATTCCTTCGCGTACATCTAGTCGACTTCATAATCATCTCAGTTTCAGACGCATCTTCGGCAACACTCAGTCATTCAATAATTCTGCATTGCCACGCGCCATCGCAGTTTGGAATAGCCTTCCGGATGAAATTGTTTCTGTGCGAGATCCGGCCAAATTTCGTGAGCTACTGCAAATTTATATGTTCTCTTGATTTTGTATAACGATGCTTTATTTTTTTTCATTTTGTTTTTTTTGCTGCATTTGCTTATAGTGTTTGTTCTTCTCCCTTCCATTGTGCAATTTTCTTTGTTTTCTTCGATATAATTTCTTTTTATGCTTTATGTTATTGTGATTTTTCTGTAACCCCCCCTACTCAATGCTCTTCTGGGGCCTGTAGGGTAACATGAATAAATAAAATAAATGTTGTGGCGGAGAATCGTGTTGGTCATAGCGACCAGTTTCTTTACCTGCTTATCACGGTGATTAAGAGCGATTTCTGTTAATTTAAGAGATGCCTTAAGGAGGACGTTTTTCCATGTTATTTGGTCATGTTCATCTAGATTCCAATAACTGAACCCATATCAGGGTACGTGGACAAACTAATAAGCCACATTACATGCACCCTCGCGTCGTACATAAAATACACCACACATTTTCTTCGAGATATTGCAGGTCTGTGTGTGCCGAAAAACTCGTACTTGGTTACTCTTGACGAATAAACAACAGTTGTGAGTCAGCGCCATCTTTTCTTTCTCTTTTGCTCCTTCCTTGTCCTGTATTTTTTTCTGGTGTTGCACTGTAAGTCAGTTCACGATGGATCCTAACCAACTGGCCCAACTTACCGTCTTACTAATAAGCCAATTTTATGCACCCTCGCGTCGTACATAAAAGACACCACACATTTTCTTCGAGACATTGCAGGTCTGTGTGTGCCGAAAAACTCGTACTTGCTTACTCTTGATGTCTCTTCATTGTATACAAATATTCCTCACGATGACGGCATAGCTGCACTACAAAACAAGTACACAAACCATAGACAATCTAACACCCCAGATTTCTCTGCCATCGCAACTTTGACGAGGATGGTCCTCGAATTAAATTCATTCGAATTTAAGCAAGAGTATATTCGACAAATCAGCAAGACCGCTATGGGCACCAAAATGGCACCTAATTATGCCAACATATTTATGGAAAAGCTAGAATCTGAATTTCTTGCACAAAGTTCCTTGAAGCCAATGTTATACAGAAGATACATAGACATCTTTCTTATTTAGACCCACAGCGAGGACGAACTTCCCAGCTTTATCAACACTTACAATGCTGTACATCCGAACATACACTTCACACACACATACTCGCAAGTAACCGTACATTTTCTTGATGTCACCATAAGGATAGAAGAGGACAAGCTCTCCAGAACTTTATATCGCAAACCAACGGATCGACAACAATACCTCCATTACCAAAGCGATCACCCACGCCACTGTAAAAACAGTATTCTATACAGCCAGGCTCACCGGTTTAAGCGAATTTGCTCTAGAGATGCTGACTTTGACACAAGCTCACAGAGGCTAAAACTTATGCTCGAGAAACAAAAATACCCCCCACATGTAATTAATGACGCTGTTCAAAAAGCAAGAAAACTAAAGCGTGAAGACTTACTTATGAAGCGACCACCGCAAGAAGACCCACAACGAACAAACCTCTGCTTGACTTACAGCACAAACTTCCCCAATGTAAACAAAATCCTTAAACGACATTACAACATTCTGGAACAAAGTGAACGTCTGAAACCCGCATTCCCATCCGCTCCATGCGTCGTTTACCGACGACCACGTAACCTCAAAGACACACTTGTCCACTCTCAAATTAACACATCACCCCCAATAATTCATGCCGACCTTGTTTAAAGCCACGATGTCTTGTATGTAAGGCGATGCGACAAACACACAAAGCAACCAGCCCACAATCCAAGTTTTCGATTAACATACGAGGAAACCTAACACGCGATTCCTCTAATGTGGTATACCTTTTCGAATGCAACGTGTGTGGTATGCAGTACATCGGACAAGCAGAAACACCATTTAGGATTCGCCTCAATAATCGCAGAGCTCATGCGAAATGAGCCCCAAGTCTACCTCTATCAAAACATCTCAATCTTCCCGACCATGCATTCGACAAACTATCAGTAACGCTCTTAGACACGGGATTTAAACCAAATCGAGAACGTGAACAACGAGAGTCATACCTTATCCACCGATTTAACACCCTCGATAGAGGAATAAATGAGAATCCTGGCACACTTCCAGCAATTAAAGCATTAGAAAACAATAACCGCAATAATGAAAATAGTAACCGAGTTCATGGCACTGCAGCTGCAAAGGGCACTGGACAACTCAAAACAATTCCAAGTGTAACTACTCTTCCTAAGTGCAGCTGTTGTCTGTTTTCTGTTTTAATTTACTACCCAATGAATTGTGCCATGCATGACATGTCCAATAGCAACCCTGTGCACAGTCGGGAGGCCCCCACTGCACGCGTAATCCAGAAGCGGGCAAGGAATTCGCATTGCGCCCGCTTACCACCCTCTGCCGCAATACGCGGCACGCCTCTTTCTACGACGAAATGTTGGTGGGGCGCCGAGTAGTTAAAGGCTTAAAACTTCCTAAAATGCCCGCTTACCAGCCTCTGCCGCAACACGTGGCACCCCTCTATCTACAACGAAATGTTGACGGGGCTCCGAGTAGTTAAAGGCTTAGAACTTCCTAAAAAAGCTCTTTTTTGCCCCACACCGAACCGCCAGTGCCAGGAGGTGCCATCTGGTCGGGAAGAATGCGTTAGTCAAAGGAAGCATACACAGACCGCTGACATCAGAAAGATGAAGGGGAGAAAGGGAAGAGAGAGGAAGGGGGAAGTGGAAGGAAGAGTGGAAGGGGGGCATTCGAGAGGAGTCCACCTTATAGTTTTTTTTTCTTTTTTCTTTTCTTTTTTTCTGTCTTTTTCCTCTTTCCTTTCCCTCTGATTTGAGATTGTATAAAGCTGAGCACCAATAAACTGTACCTTTAATCCTGATGAAGGCCAGACTCTAGGCCGAAACGTCGAAATAAACCCCTTTGTGACCACTCACGGAGGATCTACAGGACTATATATATATATATATTGCTACGTGACGCCACAAGTGAACATATTAGGAAAGAGGATGATGTTTAGTGCGAGCTCGTGCAGACTGGACTCTATATTGTATGCCTGCCCGTTTATCTAAAGTAAAGGTATTTTTCAGACGCCGTCTCCCCGTAACATTTTGGCGGAGAGTGCGGGTCTTCCCACAGTCAACATCCACGACGATTTTACGCAGTGGACATTCCTGGGCTGCCTGTGCGATGTCTGATCAAGATTAGAACAAGGATTCCATTCTTTTCATTATTATACAGAGTATAGTACACAAAGTACAGTAGACACTAGTAAGGGGCAGGGTTGACAAAAAGGCAAATTAATGCCTGACAAGGTGCCGTAACCGGGATAGTCTCCGATTCTTCAGAGACTACTCCCACTGTGCTTGGTCCAACTACGCAGCAACCAACAGCACCGCATACAGCCGCTACTAACCGAACTGTCGTCCTGACACAGTTGTGCGAAAGACGTCGCTGACTTTCTCCTAGAAGATGTCATACTATACCACCGTGCCCCTCGGCAACTGCTTACCGATCGGGGTCGCTACTTTTTATCACAAGTTATCCAAGACATATTACATTCTTGCGCTACAAAGCACAAGTTCACAACGGCGTATCACCCTCAAACCAATGGGCTCATAGAGCGGCTAAATAGAACCATCACGGACATGCTCGCCACGTACGTTAATTCTGACCATCGTGACTGGGACTCTACCCTTGCATTTGTGACATTTGCCTATAATACGTCCCCGAATGATACTGCAGGTTTCTCGCCATTTTTTCTCTATTACGGACGAGAACCCACGTTGCCTTTTGACACGCTCCTTCCTGCCGTTAGCCACACGTCAGAATATGCCCGTGATGTGATCTCTAGAGGCACGTGAGATTGCTCGCCTGCATCTTCACGATTCGCAGGAACGACAACGACTGGTCTACAATGCGTGCCATCGTGATGTCCACTTCAGTCATAGTGACACAGTCCTTTTCTGGACACGGGCACAGATTGGCCTGTGCAAAAAGCTGACTTCACCATACTCGGGTTCCTACTGTGTGGTGCGCCAAGTCACCGACGTGACATATGATAATGAACCTCTTAACGCTACCAGTGCACGATCCTGTTCTGACGTTATTCACGTCACACGGCTAAAGCGATATTACTCGGACCAACCAAGCACAGAGACGGTGCCTTCGCCACCGGGAGTGATGCTACGGGGCGCCACAAATGAACATAATAGGATAGAGGACGATGTTTAGTGTGAGCTCGTGCAGACTGGACTCCATATTGTATGCCTGCCTGTTTATCTAAAGTAAAGGTATTTTTCAGACGCCTTCTCCCCGTGTGTGTGTGTGTATATATATATATATATATATATATATATATATATATATATATATATATATATATATATACACACACACACACACACACACACTAACATATTAATGTATATATTGTGGGCATTCATTATGCGCTTCTCATATATGCATTATCAAAATCATCATCATCCGTCTGGGTCCCTGTCCTCATCTTCACTGGGGGTTACCACAATCATCATCGGGTGTGTGCACGCTCGGTCTCGGACTGCCCGTTCGTTGCTGAGCCCTTGGGCTGAATAAACGCCGTCTCAACACAGATGTCATACATGGTGGAGGTGAATTTTCGGTCCTCGGTCCATTCCCATTTCGCTCGACTCCCTGGAGCTGCGTTCAGGCCGCCCATTGCTCCCACTGTCTGTCAGCATGTCACAGAACGAGCCTGCCGGCGCTGCTACCATCACTGCAGCCATCTCTCCCCCGCCGTCTTCAGCCACGCCTCCTGTGTACGTACACAGCCACCAGCAGGATCCCCCTCTCTTCGCCGGACGTCGCGGGGAAGATGTGGAAGACTGGCTCGATGAGTACAGCCACGTAAGTGTTGCTAATCGCTGGGACGATAGCGCCAAGCTCCGTTACGTATCTTTCTACTTGACCGGTATGGCAAAGACGTGGTACTTTAACCACATAATCGACATACCCGACTGGGCTACCTTCGAGCAGCAGCTATGTCACGTTTTTGGCACACCGGCCATTCGGTTCGCAGTCGCGAAGAGAACCCTCGACACTCGCCAACAACATTCTGGTGAGTCGTACACGTCGTACATCGAGCACGTTCTTGCGCTCTGCCGGCGGGCCAATTCATCTATGCCGGAGTCGGACAAAGTATGCCACATTATGAAGGGTATAGGCCCTGTTGCCTTCAATGCCCTGGTTGCTCAGAACCCGGCTACTATAGCCGACATCGTCACGACATGTCAGCGCCTCGATACTCTGGACTCTGTTCGTCTACAACCAGACATAGGCGAACAATCTAACAGACCTCTCCGGGACCTCATAAGAGACATAATACGTGAAGAGTTGCAGAACATGGGTTTCCCACCTTCTCCACCATGTTCTCCACAGTCTACGGGAGCGACATTACGCGAAATTATCAGAGAGGAACTGACATCTCTGAACTCTCCGGTTCACGTCCAGTCACCCTCGTCTCGGACCATACGAACCTACGCGCAGATCGCTGCTATGCCTCCCAGCGAGGTAAACACGACGTTGCCGCTAGCATCGTACACGTCGGTCGCTGCCGCTCCCCCAGTGAAATACCTTCCGATGCCCCCTGACCCTTCTTCGGCCCACCTAACCGCGCTATCTCCAGGGGCCCCGAACGCCTTCTACTCCCCACTTTGGCGCTCGTCCCACCCTGTCTGCTACTACTGTGGCTATCGCGGCCACATATCTCGTTTCTGCCGAAAGCGCCTGCAAGACAAGTGCCGGAAGGACATGCGTGAACGGGATTTGTACAGTGGGGCCTCTTATCAAGGTCGACGTTATTCGTCTCCCCCGCACCGGTCTCCATCTCCTCCGGCATTGACTGCACCACAGAACAACCGAAACACAAGACGCCCTTCCGCCGTTCCACTTCTCCACTTCGGCCCACCTCATTCTCCTCTGATATTCATTCGGAAAACTAAATGATGCAGTTTGTGGAGGAAAAGCTGCATCCGCAATTAAAACTGAATTTCCTCCATCAGGCCCGTTTAACATGGTCTCTGTGGAAGTAGAAGGAGTGCGAGTCGATGCTTTTGTGGACTCAGGTGCGACATTGTCTGTTGTACGTGCTGATTTGTGTGAACATTTAAAGAAAGTAACGACGCCTTACGATGGTCCCAAGTTAGTCGCTGCCCAGGGGGACGTCATTCGTTGTTCCGCGTTTTGTACTGTGGGTGTTTTCATCGATGGCATCTGCCATCATATCCAGTTTGCTGTCCTGTCCCGCTGCTTTCGCGGACTAATTTTAGGATGGGATTTTCTTTCTTCTGCCTTCGCAGCTATTTGCTGTGGCCAACGCGTCGTCCACCTCACCGACACGGACTGCACGCTCAGCGACGACCCCCAGAGGCCACTTCATATGACAGCTGCGGAAGATGCCAAATTACTACCAGGTCAAGAGCTAATTGTAACTATTACCTCCAAGGACATCGACCATGGCGACGTCTTGGTCTCACCATCATTTAGATGCGTCGATAAAGGCATCATTTTCGCTTCCGGTGAAGTTCGGTTTTTCAATGATTCCACACTTATTACCGCTGTGAATACGACATCCAAAAAAATTCTGCTTCTCCAGAACACCACGGTGACCTGCACGACGGATCCCGAGCCTGCGTGTGTCGTGCCACTTCATGCCGTCTCCTCCAGCGACAGCCCTAGGGGGTGAGGCTGCATCTTCTTCCGCCTTTACTGCAGCCATTAGCGACGACTTGACACCTTCACAGACGCAACAGCTACTTGCTTTGTTAAAGAAACACGCAAGTTCCTTCAATGTTTACTCCTCGACGTTGGGCCGCACTACTACTATAACGCATCGAATCCACACAGTCGGAACATCTGTTGTATGCCGCCGGCCCTACCACGTGTCTCCTGCTGAGAGAAAAATCATCGAAGAAAACGTAGCTGACATGCTCAAACGAGTGGTAATTCGCCCTTCATCTAGCCCTTGGTCGTCGCCTATGGTTCTGGTTCGCAAGAAGTATGGCTCCGTGGGCTTTTGCGTCAATTATAGGGCGCTCAACAAGATCACTCGCAAGGATCTGTACCCAATGCCTCGCATTGACGACGCCCTTGATTCTCTACAAGGCGCGAAATACTTTTTCAGCCTCGACCTGCGTTCCGGATACTGGCAAATTCCTATGCACAAAGACGATAAAGAGAAAACGGCATTTGCAACCCCCAACGGGCTATACAAATTCAACGTTATGCCTTTCGGGCTGTGCAACGCGCCCGCTACATTTGAGCGCATGATCGATACCGTGCTACGCGGTCTCAAATGGAAGACCTGTCTCTGCTACTTGGACAACATCGTCATTTTTTCGTCAATGTTTCCTCAGCACCTGCAACGTTTGAATAACGTTCTGACATGCCTTGCCGCCGCTGGTCTCCAACTCAACCCGAAAAAATCCCGTTTCGCCACAAAAGCTATCAAGGTTTCGGGCCACGTCGTGACCAAAGATCGAATTCAGCCGGATCCGGACGAAATTGCTGCAGTGCTTCGCTTTACGCGCCCCGAAAGGTCGAAGGAGTTGCGAAGTTTTCTTGGTCTCACCTCCTATTTTCGCCGTTTTATGCGAAACTTCGCATCAATAGCGGCTCCACTGCACCAGCTTCTAGCTTCCGACGTGCCCTTTCTGTGGTCGGAAGAATGTCAAATGGCATTCGACCTGTTGAAGTGTGCCCTCACGTCCGAACCAGTACTCCGCCACTTTGATGAGGCCGCACCAACCATCCTACATACGGACGCTAGCAGCCGCGGTATAGGTGCCGTTCTGCTCCGACGCGACACCTCTTCACAAGAGAGAGTAGTCGCATATGCCAGTAGAGTACTTACCGCGACCGAGAAGAACTATACCATAACTGAGCAGGAGTGCTTGGCTGTAGTCTGGGTAGTGCTAAAGTTCCATCCCTATCTCCACGGCTGTTATTTCACGATCGTTACGGACCACCATGCCCTATGCTGGCTTTCCACGTTGAAGAACTTGTCTGGACGCTTGGATCGGTGGATTCTACGTTTACAAGCGTATGACTTCGATATCATTTACAAGTCAGGTAGAAAACACCAAGACGCCGATGCCCTTTCGCACTGCCCGCTCAGCATCGGTCAAAGTTCGGCCATCACTTCTACTGTAGCGCCCGCGCTCGCCTCAATAGACCAGCTATTATCGGACGACAAGCACACACTTCACTCCTGCCAGTTGTCTGATCCGTACTGTAGGCGTATTATGGACCAGCTCTCAGGAGCTTCCCATACACCTAACGCGCGGCACCGTCGTCAACTCTTGTGATTTAGGCTGGAGAATGGAGTCCTGTACCGTCACATCTACTACCCTGATAGTCAACGCTGGTCAATGCTATATATATATATATATATATATATATATATATATATATATATATATATACACACACTGACGAAGGCCAGTCGAATCGTATGTCATTATTAAAAGTGTTTCGTCGTACGTCGTGCTTTCTCGCTTCCGTTTTTACTACAAAGCCAGTGCGCTTCTTTCCTCGCTACGTCTATATATATATATATATATATATATATATTGTGAGCACTGACTGTGTACTTCATAGTCATATATATAATCAGCCCATGTGCTGTCAAAAGAAGTTCATGTGGCATCATCTCTTTCCATCAGCCATCTTTCGCACATGGGTTCGCGTTCCAAAATATTCGTCCAAGCACATTTACTTCTATTTTTGCAGATAGTAATGAGAGAAGAAACAAAATCATGCACAGTTCTAAAACACCTCTCGCCATACTGTAGTGTGGAGCCGAGATGCGCTCTGGCCGCCTCCTTATTATGAGGAGAAGCTCTGGAGCCCGAGCCAGCCAACTGCGCCCCAGCGACATGTTGACCTGCTGGAGTAGTTACTCTAAGATTGTGCACAAAGGTTAGCAGCTAAGCACATGTGGTGGAGGAGACCACTTGAGGTCGTAAAGGAAACCAACCCCAGAATGGATGCAGGTGTCTCAGGCTCAAGGAAAAGATGGCCGCCATCGGAGGTTGAATTTAAGATGCCGTAATCGTTGCACTTAAAGCACGTCACTCAATTCCCGTGCAGTTGCCAGGGAAGTTTCGAGATGCACCTGTTTCTCGTAGCACAAATGCCCACCCAAGCACATGTGACGACGAAGCCTGAGGAGCGACAAGTCATACTGGAAGCTGCGCTGTGTCTGATATTACAATAGAAGTGTAATCAAAGCTGCTGGAAACTGAATGAAAAGGCCACCTTCACAAGTTATACATGCGGCAGACCCTTCGCAAATAATATTCTGTAGAATAAATCTTTCCCGACTACTAACAACAGCTTTCTAATTAGCAGCTGGCATAAATTTAAGGAAAGCATTACAACTCATCAGTGCCAGATTGCAAAACTGACCCAACAACTTGATATTTGACTTGGAAGAATTTTTTTATTACAGAATTTTGATGTTACTGAGCATAACCACGAACGATGCACATGTCTCTCAAGTTCGCCAGCCAAGAGCATATTTCCAACAACACACACACATTCGTTCACTCTAATGTCTGTCAAAAGTCTCTCCATTGCCAAAACAGAAAAACTCTAACTGGTTGTGAAAGTTCAGTTGCTTGACTACTACTATAAAAAACTATGTACATGAGAAAAAAATTCAACATGCAAAAACAAACTATTCAAAGCAGCGAACATCGATTTGAATAGGCGTGGCAACGAAAGAGTTAAGGCATCATACATTACACAGCAGACACACAGACTCGCGCTAGGCGTCAAAACATGTGAATTGAGAAATGTGTGGGTGTTTTAAAGGCCCACCCACTACAAAGGACTGAGACATATTTAATTATCAACAGCGGTAGAATCATCAACGAAATGAACTGCTGCCTAAGTTCGCATATTGCTCCGTGGACAACATGCAAACTTAATAGCACATGGAATAAAAACTAATTATGGCATAGTGGCCACTTGACAACTCTGCTAGTAATAGACATTCAATGACACAATAAAATGGCCATTGTTAAGTGCAAAGTCATTCGTTTCTTTTATGGCACGGTTTAGGCACGCACCGAGAAATGAAGCAGTTCAGATGGCAATGCGCACAAGGCCCGGTTACCCTGTCATGTTCTGCACTTGAAAGCAAAGCTCAAGTGTTTTCAAACTTTTTAGATCAAATTTCGTGCTAGTGCCAACAAAATCATGTCACTTGGTTATCAGGCATTGCCTCACATCCCCATGATTTTTTTTCATCTGCAAGAAGCATTCGCTTCTCTCACAGATAAAGCTAAGCCCCATGAGCAGCTGATGACCTGCCTTTTGCTGAAAGCATGGGCATCTATGGAAGCATTGCTATCAATTACACACACTTTGATTTTATCTTGAGCCTGACGACTACTGCCTTCATCAATGTCACAACCATGCGACAACATTGCATTATGGGACCGTTTTGACAGTGAAGTAGGGACTACTCAGCAGGCAGGTGTTGCATGTTGTTAAAGTGTAAATAGGAGAACGTTCCTGGTGGGTCACGGCCTAGCTTATAAACACACAGCACTCACGCTTGAATCTTTTGCAGGGCACAAATTTATAAGGCACATTTTAAACATCACCCAAGCTCGAGTGCACGTGTTTTCATGGCACTCCACCACAGTGAGGCAGATAGTTCATGATTTTGGGCAGCCAATTTGAAGTGGCACGAAATTTTTATAAGTAGGGATAATACGCTAGAGTATTTACGATCCAATTTTCTGACCATCAAAGAAAAAGCTACTAACTAAGCACAAAAGTCACAAACAAAAATTTGGTGGTTCTCAGGGGTCCTATATGCATTGTTTATAAAACATTATATATACAATAACTTATCATGGGCAATGACAAGTTGCCATGCAATGCAAAACTAGCACATTTAGAATTGATGTGAATGTAGAAGTGTTATTGGCTACAAAAATACCTCACTTTTTCAGAGTAAGAGAAACTCGTCACAGCTTTACTATATGGGGACAAGGACAACTCTGCACAAGGTGAAAATTTTTTCATTATTATGGCAAGTGCAGTCAAGAACGCTCAAGAATCGCATGAGGCTGGCGCATTCTGCAGTGGGTGTCCCTACACCTTTCCATTGAACAGCCTGCAAGTGACACCCCATGGGCAAAGTCTACAAGCTCAAAGTGACGCCAAAGAGCCCTTAAATCACCTGTGATAATTTTTTACATTTCAAGTAAAGATGCGAATCGAGTTCAGAATGCAGTCCCAATCAACAACAGCAAATGCAGTAGTGCTACGGTCAGTCGTGTCACAAGTTCTAATAAACAATTGCTTGCCCTCTTTGGACCTTATTATAATCCCTAGTGTCACCCACGACATCAACAGTCGCGTCATCCCCCCCCCCCAAAATCCTGCTTGTCTGCTCTTTCTCCTCCTTGCATAGACTACTCGGCCAGAAGGAAAGCATAGCAAAGAAAAGAACGAGGAACTCCTTTGAATCATTAAATGCTTGTAACTCTGCTATTTGGAAGGTTTCTTGATTGGGCCTAAACAAAGAATGCTGCACAGTTAACAATGAAAAACCCAAGAAACGGGCATGCACCAAGAAACACAACAAACGCTATGTAGATTGTGTTTCAGCGATCTTGTTTCAACTTATTATTAGCAAAGCCTCTTCCATTCAAAAGTACGGTGCTTCTTGTGAACCCTAAATATTGCTTCACTCCTGTGAATTAGAGGCCTACTGATGTGACAGCTTCTTGATAATGTTTGCTGTAAGACCTTCATCAAATGCATGCGCATTTATGGTTATGCTTTATGGTTCTGCACACACATCTGTTTCCTAATTATCGCAATGGTTCTGCAATAAACCATGGTTTCTAGTTGAGCGCCATGTCTGTATCTTCTTCTCGTCCCCTCTTTAGCCCTGCTTAATTCTTCAGTTAACTCTGCCATTATGGCAGGGTTTCAAGAAATTCTCACTGCCATGTGTTGACGCGTGCACAACTGCAATAGTAGCACAGCCCGATTTCGGCATCTCGGTGGTTTGGGGCCGTATTAGTATAGCCGATCTCTCTTACATCAGGCCCAAGCAGTTGTCTACGACTGATCTTCAGCGCCTCTTCTTGCGGTCCTGGCGGCTGCGGCGTCCACCCCCAGTTGTGTGCTGGGGCGGCCGATGGGTCACCACAGTACCCTCTCCCACCGGACCGTCCTCATCGCTCGAGTCACCTACATCCTGCACAGGCATGATGACACACGACATTGCAAAATCCTTGGGCTAGACAGGAGACATGCTGCCTTTTCCTCTAGTCTGGCCATGGTGCTCTTTAATATGCCATGGGATGACGACCTACTTCTGCCTGCCATGCTCTTCCAACTGTCACACCCTTTTCTCTAATTATGCTCTCAGTGTTAACTACTACAGCTACTACAAAGGTTACTTTAATGACTGATCATGAACGTTAGTCACCGGGATGAAGATGTACCATCAAGCGTCAGCGTGGGTGCATCCAGGTTCCAACAACTATACACTCTTAGCAAGCTCTCTTATATCAATGCACAGTAAGCATTCAACTAATTCTGTAAGAATGCATTTTGCTTTCGTGTTACACGGATTCGTACGATAAAGGGATCAATCATATTTTGTACACACATGCACTATACTTAATGGCCCTATAGAGTCGGTTGAAAAAAGAATTAAGAAAAAAGCTCCACCCACGTTCACCTGGGTAAAAGAGTTGTGCAAGCTGGTTTTCGTTCGAAGCATCAGAACTATCTCAGCCGAGGTAAATATCACAGGTTATGAAAAACTAAATGCTTCTCAAGCTTGTCTATAATACTGACTGAGCATTGATGTTATAACTGGTAACAACCAAAAGGAAAATGTCACTTTTGCCCGCAGCCATTGCTCTCACAAAGAATTTGCAATACGCTCCCTGCAACAGTGCTCATGCTTCTTTGCAATGCCAATCTCTTCGCGAATGTTGCAGGTAGTTCCCACGTAGACACGCGAGATTTTCTTAGGTTTCTTCGGGGATTCTGAAATAGCTGCTAAAATTTAATGCTTCAAATAGACACAATGCCCCTTCTACTGCTAATATACACAGTATATATGCTAGCCAAAGTTGAGTTAGAGTGAAAACTAGCTAGTGTGACCGTATCTCAAAGGGAAGGGGAAGCATGCATGTGGGCGGAGCCTACACATTTTTTTATGTTTTAGGGGACTAAAAAATCTCTCATAAAATTTGCCAAGCCACTCACACTGTTTATCTTAAAACAGGAATGCAAAAGTACTTCTCTAGGGACAACCAACTGTAGAGGGCAGTGCCAGTGTTCCTTGTAGCATGTGGCCACAAGTAGGCACTGCTGTCCACCAAGTGCATATATGGAATTTGGGGAGAGGGAATAAAGCTCTTTTGATTTCCGCTTGCGAGCAGTCCGCCTCATTTCTCGGCTCCCGGGCTGAACATGGTGTCAGAAATGGGATCACACCATTTATCCAACATGCCTAACAATGCGGTATCGACCCCCACGGAAGCCAGGTGGGAGTAGGTCAGCGAAGTATTTAAGCAATTGCCACCTCTGGTAGCAAGACGGCTGGACGATGTGTGCAAGCATCAAGCTCGACATCATGTTTGCTCTGCTGTCATGACCTACTGCACGAAAGAATGGCCCGACAAAACCAAGGTGCCTCTGCAGGTCACTCCTCTTTAAAAAGGGAGGGACAGGCTGAGCGTATACTACAGCATCCTTCTGCTAGACCGACGACTTGGGATTCCATCACCCTTGCGCCAGGACATTCTCACCCTATAACACCAAGGGAATCAGGGAGCGCGCCGTTGCCAAGAACGGGCCAGGGAGACTCTTTGGTGGCCTAACTGTAACATGCATGTACATTATATGGTGTTGCAGTGTGCTGTATGTGCCGAGACTATAACTCAGCGATCCAAGCCTATGTTGCCACCAGTTACACCTGACAGCCACTCTATTTACCAGGTGTCTCCTGTCGGGAAAAGTACCAGAGTCTTGGAAGAACGCTAACATCATCTTAATACATAAGAAAGGAGATGACAAGGACTTGAAGAATTACAGACCAATCAGCTTGCTCTCTGTCTTGCTCTCTGTAGTATACAAGCTATTTACAAAGGTAATTGCTAGCAGAGTAAAGAAAACATTAGAATTCAATCAACCAAAGGAACAAGCAGGATTTAGAACAGGCTACTCAACAATTGACCACATTCATACTATCAATCAGGTAATAGAGAAATGCTCAGAGTATAACCAACCTTTATACATAGCCTTCATAGATTACGAGAAGGCGTTTGATTCAGTAGAAATATCAGCCGTCATGCAGACACTGCGAAATCAGGGCGTAGATGAAATATATATAAACATTCTGGAAGAAATCTACAGGGGATCAACTGCTACCATAGTGCTTCATAAAAAAAGCAACAGAATACCAATAAAGAAGGGTGTAAGGCAGGGGGACACAATCTCCCCAATGCTATTCACTGCGTGCTTACAGGACGTTTTCAGAAGCCTAGAATGGGAACAGTTAGGGATAAGAATTAATGGAGAGTACCTCAGTAACCTGCGCTTCGCCGATGACATTGCATTGCTGAGTAACTCAGGGGACGAATTGCAACTCATGATTACGGAGTTAGACAAGGAGAGCAGAAAGGTGGGTCTTAAAATTAATCTGCAGAAAACGAAAGTAATGTACAACAACCTCGGAAAGGAGCAGCGCTTTGCGATAGGTAATAGTCCACTTGAAGTTTAAAAGACTATGTCTACTTAGGGCAGGTAATAACCGCAGAGCCTAACCACGAGACTGAAGTAACTAGAAGAATAAGAATGGGGTGGAGCACATTCGGCAGGCACTCTCAAATTATGACAAGTAGATTGCCACTGTCCCTCAAGAGGAAGGTATATAACAGCTGTATCTTGCCGGTACTTAGCTACGGAGCAGAAACCTGGAGACTCACAAAGAGGGTTCAACTTAAATTGAGGACGACGCAGCGAGCAATGGAAAGAAAAATGGTAGGTGTAACCTTAAGAAACAAGAAGAGAGCAGAGTGGATTAGGGGACAAACGGGAGTTAAGGATATCATAGCTGCAATAAAGAAGAGGAAATGGACATGGGCCGGGCATGTAGCACGTAGACAGGATAACCGCTGGTCATTAAGGGTCACCAACTGGATTCCCAGAGAAGGGAAGCGGGGTAGGGGGAGACAGAAGGCTAGGTGGGCAGATGAGATTAAGAAGTTTGCGGGTATAAATTGGCAACAGCAAGCACAGGACCGGGTTAACTGGCGGAACATGGGAGAGGCCTTTGTCCTGCAGTGGACGTAGACAGGCTGATGATGATGATGATGACACCTGACAGGCCATGGCAGCACCTGGGCATCGATCTGTTTCACCTGAAAGGGCACGATTACGTCCTGATTGTTGATTATTATTCCAGGCTTCCCAAAGCAGTCTCCGTTGGGTCCATCATGCCACCAGCCGTCATTTCGGGAATCAAGAGCTGCATCGCCCGTTTTGGCGCACCAGACGTAGTCCGGACTGACAATGGACCACACTTCGTGTCGCGTGAGTTTGCAGAGTTTGCACAGTCATATGGCTTCTGTCATGAGACCAGCAGTCCAAGGTATCCCCAGAGCAACGGAGAGGCGGAGCGCATGGTCCACACAGTAAAATATTTGCTCTCCAAAAGTCCTGACCCTTATCTGGCTTTCCTGTCATACCGTGACATGCCCAATCCAAACGGCATTTCTCCGGCCCAAGCCTTGATGGGAAGAAATTGCAAACACGTCTCCCACGACTAATGAAACAACTAGTGCCGTCATTACCGTGAAACTCGTATTTTCCCTGAAACTCGTATGACACCTCATAATCGTGTCATTCGAGTTTCAGGGAAAAGGATACAGGTTACAGGCAGCAGCAAGCAAAGAACTACAATCGCCATCGTGCTTCAAAAAAGCTGACCCCTCTGAATCCTGGCGAGTGTGTGTGGGTCACTGACACGTGCTGCAGTGGGGAAGTGCTTTCACAAGCCCATCTGTTCAGACTTTCAGAGGCGCTCTGCAGTGGAATCGTCGACACCTGGTGCCTCATTCGACAGAAACAAGTTCAGCCCAACTAGCAGCTTCTCCGCCAGCCCTTCCCGAAAACTTGCAACCTGAAGGTCCGCAAGAACCAATGCAACCACAAGTAACGCCACGGGAAACTGTGACGCGGACTCGCAGTGGTCGTATAGTGAGGCTGCCCCGACGTTTGAACTTGTAAGGACCTGCTTCATAAAATGTGAACAGGAGAGATGTAGAGGGCACTGCCAGTGTTCCTTGTAGCATGTGGCCACAAGGAGGCACAGCTGTCCACCGAGTGTATATATGGGATTCAGGGAGGGAGAATAAAGTTTTTTTGGTTTTCGCATGCCAGCAGTCCGCCTCGTTTCTCGGCTCCTGGGCTGAACACCAACTATCTTAAGCTCATTGAGGCATCCCGAATGAGAGAACAGCTCTCAGAATCCATGAACACAGCCAACACGGATGATGACGATGTTTGATATTTTGTGGTGCGAAGGCCATTTCATTGCCAAAGAGCGCCAGTTAAATTACTAGAAATATGAACACAGATTGTGATAAGCAGCTGTATAAGGGCCATAAAATTTCTCGCGCTAAGGCAGGTAAAAATGTAGAAGTAATAAAATTATGACCATGCCGCGAAAAGTAAGTGGTGTTAATGGATTACAAAAGTTTGTGATAATAAAAACGATGGTGGACATGTATGGCATTAGCACAAGTGCCTCACTTGTTCAAACCCTTGCGTCCAAGGCCCGTGAGGCAAGTGCTTTGTTGAGTATAGTCGCAACAGCGGAGACCTTTCGGGAGAGGTCGTGCTACAGATTGCCCAGGTATATTATAATAAAAGTATGAACTTCTCTCAAAAAAGCTAATAAGGATTTATGTAGAAAAAGTGGTTCCCTACCGACGAACATTACAGGATGAAGTGGTATCTGTTGTCGGTAGGGTAACGGAAAATGTGTTCTCAGTGTGTCTAATTCTTCACACTGGAATAGAACGTGAAGTACAGTGAGTGCTTCTCCACATCCATCACACGAAGGTGGATCGCCCCCAGACAAAAGAAATAAATGTGTTGTGTGTGTATGTCCTGTTCTTAACCTTGTAAGGATTACTTCTGTGTGGCGTGATTTTGATACTGGCGGCCAATGACCAAGCTGCGGCTTGATGACATGCAATTTATTATCTGTGTGTGTGTCCCATTGCTCTGCCAATAGCCTCTAAGCTTTCGTTTTATAAAAGGTTTCAAGTCGAGTGCAGGAACTGGTATTGATGTATTGGAAGCAGTTTTGTTGGTGGATCCAGCTAGCTGGTCTACCAGAGCGTTGCCTTGAATTTCGCGGTGTCCTGGCACCCAGCAGACTACAACATGCTCCTTATAAAAGCGAATAAAGCGAGACAAAGACAGGGTTTTTGTGCTTTTTCAAGAGTTCTCAGAGCTTTCACTACGCTTAGAGAATCTGTATATATTATTGCCTTCTGTAGTTTTATTTGTTTAATGTGTTCAACGGCCGCAAGTACCGCATAAGCTTCGCCGGTGAAAATGCTTGTATGAAAGTGCATAATGCCAGGTTCCTAAAAGGATGGGACAACGACTGTGTACGAGACAGGAGTGTTGGACTTTGAAGCATTCGTAAAAAACTCGGGACATGTGTATTTTTCTTGTAGTTCTAGGAAGTATGTCTGAACATGTGCAATTGGTGCATACTTCGTAATTCTAAGAAAGACACGTCGCAATCTATCGCCACGGTGGCAGGCATACTGCGAGCCATCAAGCGGTGTTGAAGTGGCACATCGGTTTCCTTCGCTAGGCCCTTAACACGGAGTGAGTAGGGCTGTCTCATAGAAGGCCGTTTCTCAAACACAGCAAGGCTTGACATGTCATTAATTGTGGAATGTGAGGGGTGATTCTTGTCTGCATTTACATTAAGATATTATTTAAAAGATATGAAACATCTCTGTAGGTGGAGCGACCATTTGTTCGATTCCACGTACAGGCTTTCCACGGGGCAAGTGCGAAAAGCACCCCTGGAGAGACCGATGCCTAGATGATGAACAGGGTCAAGCATTTTAAGGGCAGTAGGTGTCGCAGACTGATATGCTATTGTCCGATAGTATAGGCGGGTACGTACGAGGCTTTTATACACATTCATTTAACACTTCTTGTCGCTTCCCCACGTAGTGCGAGACAACACTTTTACGATGTTCATAGCTTTTATGCACTTGTTTTTTAAATATTTGTTTTTTAAATATTTGATGTGTGGTATAAAGGTTAGCTAGGTGTCCAAGATTAGGCCTAAGAATTTATGTTCAGTATTAACAGAAAGACGTTGCCCATGCAGCTGAATATAGGGTTCCGAATGAATGCCTCTGTTTATGGAGAACAAGACACACGTGCTTTTCTGTGCATTCAGTCGGAACCTGTTTTCTTCTGCCCAATAGGATACTTTGTTCAAACCAAGTTGAACCTGCCGCTCAACATGGCCAGATTACAAGATTTGAAACCAAGCTGGACGTCGTCTACATATGTACAATGAAACATATTGCGAGGAATGGACAAGCGCAAAGAATTCATTTAATGATAGGAAGTGTGCAACTAAGTATACCACCTTGCGGCATCCCTATTTCTTGGACAAATGTTTGGGAACGAACACTGCCTACTTGAACGCGGAATGTTTGGTTTGACAAGTAACTTTCGATTATAGTAAACATTCTGCCAGGCATGCCAAGGTGGGACAGGTCTCTTAATATTCCAGAGTGCCATGTTGTATCATATGCCTTTTCAATGTAAAGGAACACCGAAAGGAAGTATTGCCTGTGGACGAAAGCACCTCTAAGCCTCAATACAAACAAGGTGGTCGGTGGTGGACCCACCCTCTCAAAACCCGCACTGAAATGGGTCGAGCAAATTGTATGTTTCAAGGAAATGTACAAGTCGGCAGTTTATCGTTTTTTCAAAAAGTTTGCACAAGCAGCTTGTAAGCGCAATAGGCCTATGACTCGAAACTGAAGAAGGGTGCTTGCATTCTTTCAAATGGGAATAATAATAGCCTCTTTCCAGGAAGTAAAGACAGCGCCAGAAAACCAGATAGTATTGTACAAACAAGGTAGGGTTTATCACGTTTAAATTGGCAGGTTTTTCAACATATTGATACGTGTATGGAACTGTCGCCCCGACACAACTGGATTGGCACCCAAATGAAGAAGACGACAACGTGATTGTTGTGGGTTGGACTCTCGAGCTTTTCCCGTTGGCCTGCTTGACTGTGCGCTCTCTAAGCCGTCAGCAAGACTAGCTCTCGGTGAATAAATCTTCCCCGTAACATCTTTTGGTGGGAAGTGCGGGGTCTTCCCACAACCCGGCTGTGGAACTCCGCAGTGGACGCCAGCTTTGTCCAGCCGCGATGCCTAGAACCGGCACTCGGGCCTCGCCATCCGCGCCGGCTCCATCACCTGTGATTCCCCCCTATCTTCCCGACCCTGGGACGTTTTCCGGGACAGACAGCACGGACGTTGAAGAATGGCTCGCATTATTCGAGCGTGTCAGCAAGCACTACAAGTGGGACAAAAGGCTTATGCTGGCAAATATTCTATTCTACCTACGGGGTACGGCACGCGCCTGGTATGAGACGCATGAATAAGAACTAACCAGCTGGGACACATGCAAGCAAAAGCTTCGCGATTTGTTCGGTCGGTCAGTTGCTCGTCAGATGGCAGCCAGGCAGGAACTCGCGTCGCGTGTTCAATCATCGACGGAGTCGTAAGTCACGTACATTCAAAACGTACTGGCACTGTGTCGGAACACTGACAAAAACATGTCCGAGGTGGACAAGATCAGCAACTTGCAGAAAGGCATTGCTGATGATGCTTTCAACATACTAATGTGCAAGAACTGCGCCACTGTCGACTCCATCATATCTGAATGCCGACAATTTGAACAAGCTAAAAGCAGGCGAATAACCCACCACATCACGAGACTACCAAACACTGCTGCGACTTTGTCTTGCGAGGATTGTGCAGCGTTCCGTTCACTTCCGCCTCCTGCCAATATCGCAAGGATTGTTTGCCAGGAGCTGGAAGCCATTGCACCCGCTTTCTATCAGCCCCCTGCGCAAGACAACTGGGCAACAGTCTCGCTGATTCAACCTGTCGTACGTCAGGAGTTTGCTAACCTGGGCGTCCAGGTTCCCCAGCCCGTCAGACTTATGCCGCAGCCCATGAGCACTCCCGTCCACAACGCTGACCACCACTCTGCTCCACTTGTCGCTGCGGCAGCTGCGACTCCTCTGTTTCCACCACGCTACCGAAATCCATCTGAGTGGCGCACGCACGATGATCGACCCATCTGCTTTTCTTGCTCTCGAGTTGGGCACATCTCCCGCCATTGGCGCAACAGGTGGTATTTCCGGCCAAGCTTTCCTAATGTCGACCGCCGTCAGGACCGTAGACACTATTCGCAACCCGGTTTTCTGGATGACCATATTCAGGACCCTTCAGCTCGCCGTTCATCTCTACGCTCCGAACCGTCCTTCGCTGACGTGGTCGCCCAAAGAAACTGGTCTAGGCGCTCGCCGTCACCTCAGGGTCGGCCGTCACGATCCCCTCAACGCCGCCGCTCTCCATCACCGGCTTATTCTGGCCATTCCCGGGGAAACTGACGAGTACAGCTCCTGGAGATGGCGCTGCGTTGACGACTTGGAACGAAAACCCTCAACCGGCTACAAATTCAAGACGCAATTTACTTCAGCTGTTCGTTGATGGCCACGCCGCTACTGCTCTAATTAACACTGGTGCCCAAGTATCTGTTATGAGTTCTACACTTCGATCTCGCCTGAAAAAGGTTCTCACACCGGCTATGTTCTCTACTGTTCGAGTTGTCAACGGTAGTCGAACATCGGTGCTTGGTATGTGCACAGCCCGCGTTACTGTTGCTGCCCACCACACTTCCGTTCTCTTCGCAGTCTTCGATGCTTGCCCACATGACGTCATCTTTGGAATTGACTTTTTAACCGCCCACTCCGCCCTCATCAATTGTTCTACCAGTATCTTACGGCTCGAATTGCCTTTGTGCACCGATTTCACTCCTCCAAGCCGCACTCGGCTACGATCCGTGGAGTCTCTAATGCTACCACCCCAGGCTGCTATGCACATTCCTCTGTCGCCCTTCCCATCCGTTTTTGATGGAGACTATCTGGTGGCTCCCCTCATTGATTTGACCCTTCAGCACCACATCGCACTACCACATACAATAGTGGTTGTTGCTAACAACACGATGCTAATTCCAGTTCTGAACTTCTCTACGTCGACCCAAGTTCTTCCCCAAGGCATCACTTTAGCTGATCTTTCCACCCTTGATGAATGTTCGATTTGTTCTTTTACCCCTAACACTAAGACCATGGCGAAACCTGTCATCACGTCGCAATATAAGGCGTTCCTCGACAAAATGATATCCAGCGATCTCTTACCTTCCCAAGTTGCAGCGCTCCGGGGTGTTCTATTTTCTTAGTTGGATATCATTGACGTCGACGACCGTCCCCTGGGCCGCACAAGTGCCGTAACCCACCGCATCGACACCGGCGACGCCAGTCCACTCCACAAACGCCCTTATCGCGTGTCACATGCTGAGCGCCAAGTTATACAGACGGAGGTCGAGAAAATGCTGAGTAAAGACGTCATTGAGCCTTCATCGAGTCCTTGGGCATCCCCTGTGGTCTTAGTTAAAAAGAAGGACAACACCTGGCACTTTTGCGTCGACTATCGCCACCTGAATCGAATCACCAAGAAGGCCGTTTATCCTTTACCCCGAATCGATGATGCGCTCGACTGCCTCCACAGCGCCAACTATTTCTCGTCCCTCAACCTTCGATGCGGATACTGGCAAATTTTGGTCGACGACCGCGACCGCGAGAAGACAGCATTTATCAAACCTGACGGCCTTTACCAAGTCAAGGTCATGCCTTTTGGGTTGTGCAATGCCCCGGCTACTTTTGAGCGCATGATGGACTCTCTTCTTCGGGGTCTCAAATGGTCGACCTGCCTTTGCTATCTGGATGATGTAATCATTTTCTCGCCCTCCTTCGAAAGCCACCTGTCTCGCCTCTCGGCAATTTTTGACGTTTTTCGCTGCGCTGGTCTCCCTCCAACTGAATTCGTCGAAATTCTCATTTGGACGCCGGCAGATTCAACTACTCGGCCACCTTGTTGACGCCACTGGTGTTCAACCCGACCCTGACAAAGTGCGTGCAGTCCGAGAATTCCCGTTTCCGCGTTCCACAAAAGAAGTTCGCAGTTTTATTGGGCTCTGCTCATACTTCCGCCGCTTTGTCTACTTTTGAGCGCATGATGGAATCTCTTCTTCGGGGTTTCAAATGGTCGACCTGCCTTTGCTATCTGGATGATGTAATCATTTTCTCGCCCTCCTTCGAAAGCCACCTGTCTCGTCTCTCGGCAATTTTTGACGTTTTTCGTTGCGCTGGTCTCCCTCCAACTGAATTCGTCGAAATGCTCATTTGGACGCCGGCAGATTCAACTACTCGGCCACCTTGTTGACGCCACTGGTGTTCAACCCGACCCTGACAAAGTCCGTGCAGTCCGAGAATTCCCGTTTCAACGTTCCACAAAAGAAGTTTGCAGTTTTATTGGGCTCTGCTCATACTTCCGCCGCTTTGTCTTCAACTTCGCGGATATTGCTAGGCCCCTCACAGATCTCCTCAAAAAGAATGTGGCCTTTTCTTGGGGAAGAGACCAAGAACATTCCTTCGCGTCGCTAGTTACTGCCCTCACATCACCACCTGTGTTGGCTCATTTTAATCCAGCGGCTCGAACAGAGCTTCGCACCGATGCAAGCGGCCGTGGCATTGGTGCTATACTCGCTCAGATACAGAATGGCACCAACCGTGTGATAGCCTACGCTAGCCGCCTTTTGTCGCAAGCGGAACAAAATTATTCCATCGCAGAGCGGGAATACTTAGCCCTCGTTTGGGCTTTTGCGAAATTCTGTCCGTACTTATACGGACGTCCGTTCGCAGTCATCACGGACCATCATGCGCTTTGCTGGATGTCAACGCTTAACTCTTTCCTTACCGCCAGGAAAAGACCCGTTTTCATGTGGTGCAGAAAAAAAATTTATCGTTATATAACAATGTTTTTTTGTTGATTCTAATACACCAAAATGTAGAAAAATAAATGCACTTTCTAATGATATAAATACAAAACATGTGTTTGCAACACAATAGCAGAAAAAAAATCCCAAACAACAAATTTCTCGCAACTACCGTAAAAAAAATGTGGAAAAGTAAGCATGGTGGGCACAAATATCTCAGTAAAAAAAATTCAAGATATACGTTTTGTGGCATATTTACATAGCTAACTATCCTAAAAGTTTCAATAGTACACATAAAAAATTGTTAGCACAGCAAAAGAAAAAGTTAGCACTTGTGATTACGGGACAATTTTCTGGGGGTGCAAGAAAAAAAATTTTATCCGCAGATAAAAAATATTCTAGATGCTCTGCAGCCCATGAAAATGTAGAGGAATGAATGGTCTATTTATTTCAATAAATTTAGAAGAAGTTATTATTACACAGTAAGAATCAAAAAATAACAAACAAAAAAATTCTCAAGTACACAATTTTTTTTTTTCAAAAAAAGTGGGTGTAACAAGCGAAAAGATGGCAATACAAATTCTGAATATACATTGATTAGGTAGTAGTTGCTTCTAAAGACCACAGAGGTTACAAGAGTACACGTAAATAACTGTGAGACCACACAAAAATGTTTTATCCCTTGTGGTGGCGGTGCCACTCACCAAAACAGTCTCTGGTCGCGATGAAGCACAAGTAAACGCCACACGTTTCACAAAAGACGCTCGTCTTGTGCTCAACCTTGCGGCTCGCATAGCAGAGCTTGCAGTTGCGCCTAGTTTCCATCACTTTTGGCTTGTGCGCAGACTCTCGAGGGGGAGGGGCGCTGCCAAAACCTGTGGCTTCAATTTCCAGTAGCTGCTTCACAAGCTCCATCCGGAAGGCAAGCTGGTCGTAACGAGGCGCTCGGTGCAGTTCTGGAATTTCGCGGTGCTCTCTCCTATGGGCCTCAAAAAGAATAAAACTGTTCACAACAGCGATGTCAATGCAGTGGAAGAACAAAGTTTTCCACCACCTGACGCACTTCATCAACACGTTGTACGATGCGATGAGCTGGTCTGACCTGTCTACTCCAAGCATGCCTGCATTATATTCTTCAACTAGTCTTGGTTTCCTAATTGGGACCTTCTTCCATTGGCCAGCGACCTTCAGTTTTCTTGTTGCAGTCACATGGCTGTTCGCAGTATGGGCAGTGCTCATCATGTGCACCACGCGTCTGTCCTTCCATTGAAGGTACAGGACGCCTTGATGCCGCAGCCAGCGAACATCTCCCCTCTTGGCCTTTTTCTCCCATGTGGAGTCCTTCAATTCCGCAGGGAACGTGCGACGATCCTTCCGTGTCGTTCCACAAGCAAGAGTCTTCCACTCCAGGAGGTATAAAAAAAGAAACGTGGACGTGTAAAAATTGTCCATGAATAGTGTGTATCCCTGGTGAAAATACATTTCACACAGGCTAGTCACGACATCAAATGCGAGTCCATTTACGCTCGGTGTCTCACGCTTCCCGGTGTAGACACTAAACTGCACTGTGTAGCCAGAATTGGAGTCGGCGAGGACCCACAGCTTGTATCCCCACTTGACAATCTTGTCGCGAAGATACTGTCGTATTCCCGAACGGTCTTTGAATTTCACCATTCTTTCGTCGACGAAAATGTAACGGTCTGGCTGGAAATGGAGCGCAGATACATCATTGATGTGCCGAAGTAAAAAAGCAATTCGGTGCAGCTTGCCGTCTGTAGCGGGATTGGTAGCTTCATGATCCGTCACGCTCAGCATACCGAGGAAAGAGAAAAAACGTTTTCTTGGCATAACCCCACGTGGGATTAGCCCAGAAAACAACTCTGCTGTGCTCCAATAGAGGTGCAGGCGAGGCAGTTGCACTATCCCCATGTAGATGAGGAGTCCGATGAACTTCATTTTTTCATCTGGGGAAACATTTTTCCACGATCCGTCGCGTTCCGAGTACGTTGGTTTCTCGAGAACGTGCGCCCAGGCGTATTTATATTTGTGTTCTCGCACATCCCTGTGACGAGTTCCGTTGAGAAAAAGAGCAAGAAGAAATCCAGGGCTCGAAGAAACCGACTAGCGCTGCTGCGTCGCGCCATGCCCAGATCGACTCCCGGTTTCCGTCTTGGACAAAACTGCACGCGCTGTGCAGCGGGAGGCATTGAATCGCGCCCATAGGACGTAGAGACCCTGCGGATAGAGATAATAACTGTGACAACACGCTCGGTCCCCTCGCAGGCTCTCAACAACGCGATAAATCCCGTAAAAAAACTCACCGTGGAGCTGACGACGACGTTCCCGGTGTGTTGAGGGCCTCATCGCTGTCGGTGCTAAACTCCGATGATAGGGAATCTTCTTCAGAGCCACTGCTACCACTTTCATCCGAAAAATCTACTGTAACAACACTAGAATCACGAGAAATACGACGATTCCTTTCAGACCCGACGCGCGACGACGACGCCATGGCTGCCGCTATCGCCAGGCGCTCGCTTATCTTCCAAGCAAGGTCAAAAATCAGCGGGTGTCCGGAAACCAAAACCGAAACTGACACGGGTTGTGTGCTTCCTGAGCTTCATTTCAGATGGCGCCTCATGTCCATACGGCGCGTTGGGGCGCGGGAATTTCAAATTGAACTTATCGATCAGATTGATCGAAATTGAATAGGCGCGGTAAGGAAAGAGTTAAGGACCCTACAGGAAGTTTCGGCCGATGGGCACTTCGATTACAGGAGTACACGTTCTCAATTGTTTACAAATCTGGAAACCTGCACAGCGATGCTGACTGTTTATCCCGGCACCCCGTTGATCCACCTAGCTCCACTGATTTGGAATCCGATGCCTGCGTTTTAGCCATCACTGACTTTCTGAATGTGGCCGACGAACAGCGCCGAGATCCATCGCTGCTCACCATCATTGACCACCTTCAATCGCCTTATGCTGACCCTTCTCTTAGCAGATACCTACTTCAAGACAACGTTTTCTACCGCCGCAACTTACACCCCGACGGCGCGGAGCTTTTACTCGTCGTACCGCATCACCTGCGAAAGGATGTTCTGCGACAATTCCACGACGCTCCAACTTCTGGACATCTAGGAGTCTCCAGAACTTACGACCGCATTCGACGACGAGTATTCTGGAAGGGCCTCTACTGCTCTGTTCGCCGTTACGTCGCATCATGCAACCTCTGCCAGCGCCAAAAGAAGCCTACAACTTCCCCTGCCGGTCTTCTTACATTTATTGAAGTTCCAGCTGAGCCATTTTATCGAGTGGGATTGGACTTGCTAGGTCCCTTTCCTACTTCTACAACTGCAAATAAACGGATTGCAGTGGCCACAGACTATGCCACTCGGTATGCAATCACTCGAGCGCTACCAACCAGCTGCGCAACCGACGTTGCCGACTTCCTGCTGTACGACATTATTCTCCAGCATGGCGCTCCGTCTCACCTGCTCACAGACCGTGGTCGCTACTCTATCTCGTGTGGTTGATGATCTACTCCGATTTTGTGCTACCCGTTACAACTTTACCACATTTCATTTCATTTCATTTCATTTTATTTACCCTCAGGGCCATATGGCATTATAGAGGGGAGTGCAAATAAAGTTTACAAGGAAAAGGAAAATACAGCATGAGAATATACAGCATAGAAAATACATATTATACAGCAGAGAAAATACAGCATGAGAATAAACAATGCAACCAACATAAAAATAAAAAAGTAAAAAAAAACACCTGATTATACAATAGTAGCTGTGCAATGATGGTGAACATAATACAATTTTGAGTAACATTTAGCTCATACAATACTGAGTAAGGTTTGACGAAAAATATTGTTATTAGTAATAGTGACGATGTCTTCGGGAAGGTGGTTCCAATCTACTGATGTATGAGGTATAAATGATCGAGAAAAACACTGGGAGTTGCAGGATGCGATTCCAACTTTATGACGATGGTCGATGCGAGGGGATGTGTACTGAGGATTGAGGATTAATTGGTTATGTAGGGTGGAATGATGGAATAATTTGTGAAATGTACTCAAACGAGATATTTTCCGACGGGATGCAAGGGAAAGAAGGCCTACGCTGGATTTCATTGAACTGATACTGGCGATGCGATTGTAGTTAGAAAGTATGAAACGGGCGGAGTTATTCTGTATGCACTTTAGTGAAGTAACAAGGTTATCGTGGTAAGAATCCCACACTGATGATGCATATTCAAGTTTGGAACGTATTAATGTTTTGTACAACAGAAGTTTTAGTGCACAAGATGCTTTTGAAAAGTTAGGACGTATGTAGCCTAACATGTGATTAGCATTATTAGTAATGTATGCGATGTGGGGTGCCCAAGATAAGTTATATGTGATAAGAATGCCCAGGTATTTATACGAAGAGACTGGATCAAGCGGGACGTTGCTCAAGTAGTATTTTGGTGGGGTGTTAGCAGATCTAGTTACGCGCATTACCTTACATTTAGGGATGTTTAAGTCCATTGGCCATGTGCTGCACCAAGCTGCTACTTAATTAAGATCAGATTGGAGGCTTAAACTGTCATTATTACTAGTTATTTCAGGAAAAAGGACGCAGTCATCTGCAAAAAGATGAATGTTAGAAGAAAGTGAAGACGTGAGGTCATTAATATAAATTAGAAACAAAAGTCGACCAAGAACTGACCCTTGCGGTACACCTGAGTGGACCGCAGCAGATGACGAACTGTGATTGTTAGCAGTAACATATTGAACACGGTTAAACAAGAAACACTCAATCCACTTGAGTAAACTATTGTCAATATTTAGTAGGTTCAGTTTGAACAGTAGTAGTTGATGACAGACTTTATTGAAAGCCTTACTGAAGTCTAAAAAAATGCAATCAGCACATGATGAACGGTCTAAAATGTGATGCAGTTTGTGAGTGAAATATATGAGCTGTGTTTTGCATGAAAAATGTTTGCGAAAACCATGTTGTGCTGGTGTAAAAAAAGAATTCGATTCAAGGAAGTTAATGAGATTGGTGAAAATGACATGTTCTAATAATTTACAGGAAGTGCTTGTTAATGAAATAGGGCGATAATTTTTTGGAGAGTGTTTATTGCCTGACTTAAATATTGGGACCACCCTCCCGATTTTCCATTGTGTAGGAATGGTTGATGTATCTAAGGACTGTTGAAAGATTTTTGTTAGTATCACTGAACTGTAAGTAACGGTGCTTTTCGGAAATTTGGTACCAATATTGTCATGGCCAGGGGATGAGTGAATGGGCAAGTTATCTATGAGTTTAGCGATACCAGAATGATCAATTTAAATCGGTGGCATGGCAATATAATTGAAGTTTTGCACATGGAGTTGGATGACGTTAACAACTCGAGAAAAGTTGTTTTTAAAAGTGTCATTAATTAGATCGGCACACATGTCAGTAGGAACTGGATTGTCAAAATCATCTACTAAAACTATGGTGTTATCTGGTAAAGGGCTAATTAAGCGCCAAAATTTACGTACATTATTTGCAAGCATATCTGGGAGAGTTCGCGAAAGGAAATGTAATTTAAAGGATTTTAAGGTGGTAAGGTAAGCGTTGTGCGCTGCTTTGTAAATCACCCAACGGTCTTCAGAAGGCGCTAGTTTTGCTGATCTGTAAAGTCGTTTTTTACGGTTAGATAGGCGGTTGATGTAGGTGTTGTACCATGGTGCCTGGTGATTAGAAATGATGGTTCGATTAGGAATATATTTCTTAGTAAGTTCGTCTACTTTTGCAGCAAAAATATCCCAGTTCAATTGGACAGAGCGATCACTGAACTGGATAAAAAAGGAAGCAACGAAGTTCGATAGTTCATCATTATTGGCATCGAAATTCGCATTACTGTAATCGACTACCAGTTTTATCGCTATGGTTCGTTTTGGGGGTGGCATTTTAAGGTGAAAAGCAAGCATAGAATATTCACTGATACCAGGCATATTAGTGATTTCAGAGGCTAGATCAGGCGAGTTGGTAACGCTTCGGATCAATTAGCTCTACAGAGCTAATTGATCCGAAGTGAACAGAGTGATCTTAACAATGTAAAACAATGGTGCGACGATTGGCTAATGGAACTTAACCCTCACAAATGCAAAGCCTTATCCTTCACCCGCCGCCGTTCTCCACTTGTTTTTCCATATTCCATCAGTAATGTTCCAGTTGAAACTGTTAATTCTTTTAAATATCTGGGGGTCACACTCTGCAACGATCTTTCATGGGGTTTGCATATCACGAAAGTCATATCATCGGCAAACAAAACTTTGGGATTCTTGAGACGTCATCTACGTAACGCACCTAGAAATGTAAAATTATTAGCTTACAAAAGCCTTGTTAGAACTAAACTTGAATATGCTTCCCCAATCTGGAGCCTGCAACAGGCCTATCTTGAAGACGCCCTTGAGCGTATTCAAAACCGTGCCGCTAGGTTTATCAATAATTCTTACTCCCATGACGTCAGCGTATCTTCATTAAAGGCAGAACTTCAACTTCCCCTCCTTTCCCTCCGCCGCCGTATCGCCAGTCTTTCATTATTTCATAAGTTTTTTTACAGCTCGATGCGCATGCCACCTTATTTTGTTCCCCCAGCGCACATCTCTCAACGAACTAATCATCCTCTTCAAGTCGCACGCCCACGTGCACGCACCGTTACCTTTTCAACATCATTTTTTCCTCGCACAGCAGTTGCCTGGAATGGCCTTTCAGGCGACATTCCTGCCATTACTTGTACTTCTACCTTCACAACCAGTATCACTAATCATCTTTCACTTTAGGACAAACGATTGTTTTCTGCTCAATTTTTATGTACCCACCCCTTATGTAATGCCCCGCAAGGGGACTTTAAGAAAATAAAATGAAATGAAATGAAATTAGGTCAAGGGTACTTGAAGTGGTACTGGTTATTCTTGTAGGTTGGGTCACCATTTGACACAGGCCAAAAACAGAACACATATCTATGAAATCCTTGGCTTGCGCTGAAAAAGGTGATAAGCTTGGTGGATCAGTGTTCCAATTTAAGTTGGGCAGGTTAAAATCGCCTAGTAGAAACAGGCGTGAAAGGAAAGTGCGAAGCGACCATGTTTATGGAATCGTTTCCGAACTTATGAACGTTTCCGACGATGAAGGCGACCGATAGCATACCCCTAGGATAATTTTTAAGTGACGAATTGTTAGCAGAACCCATACTATTTCAATGTCGTAATTAATCTGTATACAGGACAATGGAAGGCATTTTGATATAGCTAAAAGCAAGCCTCCTTCCGGCGCACTGTGCGATCACAGCGATAAATAGTAAAGTCTTGGCATTATCAAACAATTCATTATCATGCGTACTTGGAGAAAGCCACGTTTCAGTAAGTGCAATCACATGAGCACCGCACGAATCTATCGCGGATGATAAGCAGTCAGACTTGTTAGCAATGCTTCTTGTGTTTGAATAAAGGAAGGATAGGTTCGCTTTAGAAGCAGGTAATAGACCATCTCCCCTCTTGTTTCCCTATTGTGAACTCTTTGTAGGTTGATGTTGAGCGTGGCCTGCATAAGAAGGTTGTGATTGCGATTCTTCAACGATGCCAAGGTTAGTATTGTAGATATAACACTTGCCGTTACCTAGCATCTCATTGTAGCGAAGTTTAAAGGATGCAGCATTAGGCTGATTGTTACGAAATTCAGTTAGCTTTTTGCGAGCGAGGCGGGTGGTTGCTGAAAAATCTTCCGATACACCGATGTTTCTTTGGTTTAATTAGTGGCCTCGGAGCGAAAAAAGTTGCTCTTTAGATTTGAAGTCGGTAAGCTTGACAATTATCGGGCGGCACTTGGTAGGAGAAAAGGAACCTAGCCTGTGTGCCCTCTCAATCGTGCTGCCTGTGAATGTACTTAAAACACTTTATTTCAGAGGTTAGTTTGGCTTTTGTCTCCTGCCATGTTTCTTTGCAATCGGGGAAACCATAGAAGAGAAGATTGTTTCGCCGTGAGCGATTTTCCAAGTCATCAAGTCGTGACTGGAGTCAAAAATTGCGTGCTTCGAGGTTGATGACCAAAGCATGCACTTCAGATAGCTCTTCATTAACTTTCTCGAGGACTTCCGATTTTTGCTCGAGGTCGTCGAGGCGCTTTTGTACGGCAATAATCTTTGCCTCTATGTTCTTCTGGCCACATTTATTTGACTTCATATCAGCTGCTAATTCGTTCTCAACCTTTACACTTTGTAATGATCTTGTATGAATATCCTTGATCAATTTAAAAAGAACAAGCATTTGCTCAGTTGGGTTTTCAGGCAGAGATTCGATATCTAATAGATTTTCTGAGCGCCTAGTTGGTCCCGGATTTGTTTCAATGTCACCAGAGCGTAATAAAAGCAATACCACTGAAAAACAGTCTAATTTCACATAACATTTGTGGACACGGGAACACTAGCAGAAAGGCGTCATCTCATTTCCTAGCAAATAGCGGTAATGGTTTACACACCTGCATGTTGAACAGTAGATTAGGAAAACTTGATATGATGCTGTTCCCGTGTCCACTGAAGGAAGGTCGGTGAAAGCAGCAGCTTAAGTTCTTCTCTGGGCATGATGTCAGGGTCGACATCTTACCATCCTCAGACTAACGGCCTTACGGAGCGCCTAAACCGCACATTGACAGACATGCTTTCCATGTACGTATTTACCGACCACACTGATTGGGACATAGCTCTTCCGTTTGTAACCTTCGCCTATAACTCATCGCGTCATGAAACAGCAGGCTACTCCCCTTTCTATCTACTCTTCGGACGCCATCCCTTACTGCCCTTCGACACACTGCTTTCATCAGACCACCCATCCTCCACTTCGTACGCTCAGGATGCGATCACCCGGGCCCTCACGGCACGCGCGGTAGCGCACGCTCGGTTATCATCTTCACAGACAGCACAGAAGTCCCTTCATGACCGTCGACATAGAGATGCCATTTTTTCTGCGGGATCTCTTGTTCTCCTGTGGCTCCCATCTCGACGTGTTGGCCTCTGCGAGAAACTACTATCGCGATACGCTGGGCCCTACCGAGTCATTCGTCAGGTCACACCTGTGACCTACGAGATTGCGGCTACCACAAAGTCATCAGCTGCTGCACCCACAACGGAAGTAGTCCACGTTTCTCGTCTCAAGCCCTGCAACGCCGACTCGCTCATTTAACAGGCACCGAGACGGTGCCTTACGGGCCGGGGTGATGATACGTGTATGGAACTGTCGCCCCGACACAGCTGAATTGGCACCCAAATGAAGAAGACGACAACGTGGTTGTTGTGGGTTGGACTCTCGAGCTTTTCCCGTTGGCCTGCTTGACTGTGCGCTCTCTAAGCCGTTAGCAAGACCAGCTCTCGGTGAATAAATCTTCCCCTTAACAATATCGTACACCACTTGATCAGAACCTGGGGCGGAAACACTGCAGGAGTTTGATGATGTCTGGAACTCAGCCAAGCCGAAGGCCTGGTTGTATGCTTCGTGTTTTGTACATTTGTGTTCTGGTTTGTGCTTTGCACTTCTTGTTTTATGTTTTTAAAAAGCTGCAGTATAGTTTGATGAGCTGGACACCCGTTCGAAGTGTGTGCCGAGGAAGTTTGCCTGATCTCCAAGCTGTCACCATGTGTGTTTACGAGTGGGACTGAGTGTACTCGTCTTCCCGCTACCTTACTAACCATGTTCCAGACTTCAGCTTCCTGTGTATACGAGTTGATTCCTGTCAAAAACTCGTGCCAACTTTCCCTTGTGGCCTGTCGACGCGTTCTCCTGCCTTGAGATTTAATTTTTTAAAGCTGTGAAGGTTCGTCCCTGTCGGCGAGTTCCGCTTTTCCCTGTCGGCGAGTTTCCCTCTCGGCAAGTTCTGCTTCGGTGAGGCCAAGCAAATCAGTGTCAGATACCACTCCACGAGTTGTATTCATTGATCTGTGTGGTGTTACAGTGATCGGAGTGTCACCAAAAGTTGAAAGATTCCGTAGCTTCTCAAATTGTTCTTTTTCTCTTTAGCTTTGAGGAGGAGGTCTCTGCTGGCTATTTTGGTAACTTTGTACCTGGCCTTAATAGTTTCTGTAAGGCACCTGGCTACTACAAAGGGAGATACAGTTCTGGCTTGCTTGCCACTTTTCTTGCTATGCATAACATGAAAATGGAGGAAGTTTTCATTTGATCGGTTGAAAAAGCCAGTCTTCGGTGCGTATGCGCTTTAAGGCGGTACGATCACTCAACAGGAGAAAAGCTTTATGCATGCCTGTTTAATTTTCTTCAGAAGCGTTGGCGACCACCCACCATTTTGCCCAACGAGGGGACGCTACAAGTTTGCGTATGCTAAAACCTGCAGACACCAGCCGTACAAGGCTACTATAACCCAATGTGCCTAGACCAAAGTAGGCTATTTGCACAGGGTTAACCCTAGCCGCCAGGAAGTTTGGAAGTAAACAGAAGAGAGTAGAAGACAGGACAAATAAAAAGTGAGAAATAAAGACGAAGATGTAGGGAGAGATAGGAAAAGGCGACTGCCGATTTCCCCTGGGTGGGTGAGCCCAGGGGTGCCGTCTACATGAAGCCGGGGCCAAAGGGGTGTGTTGCCTCTGCCGGGGGCCTTAAAGGTCCAAGCACCCAGCATCAGCTCAACCCCTAGGATTCCCTTTTCTTTGGACACGGCAAAGCCACGCACGGCTAGGCGTGGGAGGGAGTCAACCCCCCCCCCCCGTTAGCTCAGGTCCGTGGTGTCGCTACACACCAAACGCCTGCTTACGCAGACGCCCTTGCGGGAACACAGCCGACACAGTCAAACCAAACATTGTGTACTTCTACTCAACTACTTTACAAAAAAATTATATCGACAGCTGAATCAAATAGATCCCTAGTGACATGCTAAAACATTTTTATACATAAATCCAACACAATCAACATCACAAATACAAGGTAACGCGAAGGCGGCAGCACTGACGTTGGACTCACCATAAGAGGTCCACAGGAGACGACCCCCTTAAACCTACTGCAGGAAACGACCAACACGATCAATGCCCAAATTTCAAAAAGCCACTGATTTGTTCTGTGCAGCCACCCAGCCTTGCTGCCGGCTGTCACTGCTGGCGCTACCGCACTAACCATTACAATGTAATGGTGGTGAACCCACGCGAGGACTGCGCCACCTACCGCTCGATGGCTCTTAAACCTAAATGCCGCTTATCCGCAAGATACCTGCGTGCCACGAGGCAGAAATGACTTTCCAAGGCGTGATACCCCAACAACATGAAAGTGCTCGAAGGTATGAAAACGCAACAAAAGCACAGCTGAACGGAGCACCTATTATGAATATTTCTGGGCTAGAAAAAGATGGCTGTGGGCGGAACTTACAATTTTTTTTGTTAGAACCGGTTATATAATGCCTGTATCAAAAAGAATTCATTCTGAAAGTTGGTCCTGAAGCAACAAGCAAACATTTAAGCGAAAGAGAATTATTGCGTCAATTAGGTCAGCAGGAAATGCCATCCACCAGACATTTCACTGCCCCGATGGACGACAGACGCAGATGATTCTTAGTGGGGGTCCTCACTCTTTCTTTTCAGTAGTAGTTACTGTCACCACAAGAACCCCATCACGGTGTAAACACTGTCAATTTATACTCACATTTTTTAGCCTTCTACATAACTATTTTTGCTTTCTGCATTGCAGCTCACATATTGCATTCTCTGCTATTGCATCCCTGTTATTTCATTTTGTATTTCAACTGTTCTTGCATGCGGACATTTTTATTGCTTTGTATATATCAAGTCTGATTATTTCGCTTTTATTGTTGCTTTCTATATTGTATCTCACATTTTGTATATTATTTTATCATTTTATGATTATTTCATTGCCAATATCAACTGCTCATGAATTTTTAACAACTGCTCATCTTCTGCCAATTTTAAATTTCAATTCCTTGTTGTATTTTAAAAGGACTGAACACTGGGTGAGTTAGTAAACCATATCTACAAAATCTGCGTGAAAAAAAAAACAAGAACACAGAAGGCACAAAAGAAACAAGAACACAGAAGGCAAAGTTCATTGAAAGAAACACAAATGTAAACATCAAGAAACGACCTAGAAAATTAGAGGTTGGCCGTTGGATCATTGACAGGATATAGCGCTGATGTCAGCGTGAATAAACATTTGCATGACATTATTTTGATGCACAATCTACAGTAACTGCTTAATGAGCCTACACGTATTAGCACTGCTTTCGCTTCAATACTAGACCTTATATTTATTAGACAGACTTTTCAAGATTTTGCTGTTTCTATTGAGCAAGGCAATTCTGATCATGAACGTGTTGCTTTTTTCCTGCACCGTCGATCTTCCCAAGTCTACTAGTTGTAAAACTGTTTCTCTCGAAGATTACTCACGTGCCAACGATGACAGCGTACTGATTACCTTGATGATCGTCTAAGTGTTCGAAGGACATGGCACTGTCAATCTTTGGGACAAATTTAAGAACATTTTTATGCATTTTATCAATAACTTTATTCCAAACAGAACTGAAAAAACATCCAAGCCTACTGGGTGACGCATTAGAAAGTGCATGCGAAGAGAAAAGTCAAACGTTTGCGATGACAGGGTATTTCTCATGGCGTTATAATACTTTACCAAGCTAAACTCAACAAGGCTGTTAGCACTGCCGAATTTTGTTACTTTTGGTTTACCCTACCCAACTTCATCCGAACAGCTCCCACTAACTTTTGGAGCTTTCTCACCCAAAAAATGGCTGATCCCATGCACTGTGGGGATCGATTATATGTGAAGAGCAAATGAGGAAGGTTAATATGTCACTTTAAAATCAGCACAACGTTACAAGGCGGACGTAAATTATGCCGTATATGACTTACATGTCATGATTATCACATTTTGACATGTCATTTACCTTCGTCGTCTATTCACGTCACAGGATACCAAATTTCGTAATATGGAGCTAGCGAAACCGCCGCGAGCACACTATGAGCAATGCATGTAGTCATGCCATACATGACTTGCATATCGTGATTATCATGTTTGGACGTGTCATTTACCTTCGTCGTCTATTCCCGTCACGTGATACCAAATTTGGTACATTTAGAGCTAACAAATTGGCCGCGAGCGCCCTATGAGCGTAGCATGTTTCACAACGCCAGGCATGTCATGATTATCATGTTTGGACGTGTCATTTACCTTCATCGTCTATTCACGTTATGTGATACCAAATTTGGTATATTTGAAGCTACTAAAAGGGCCGCGAGTACATCATGAGTGTAGTATGTTATCTTGCTTTACATGACACACATGTTATGATTATCATGTTTCGACGTGTCATTTACATTCGTCGTCCATTCGTGTCACGTAATACCGAATTCGGCATATGTGAAGCGAGCGAAATGGCCGCGAGCGCATCATGCGTGGGTCATGTTTTTACGTGACACGCGTCTCATGATTATCATGTTTGCACCAGTCATGTACCTTCGTCATACATTCACGTTCCGTAATACCAAATTTTGTATACATGAAGCTAGCGAAACAACTGCGAGCGCAATGTGTGTGGCATTTAGTCATGACTTACATGACATGCCTGTCATGATTTCCATGTTAAGGTCTATCACTTATGTTCACATGCAGTCATGTCGTGCCATTCGAGTTTTGCGATACTTCATGTGAAAGAAACAAATGAAAGAGCCGCGAGACCATGTATTGTAAGTCATGAGATTTATTATTATTATTATTTTCAATACTGCCAGTCTCATTCCGAGACCATAGCAGGTGGACGTACAGATTGTACATGCAGGTGATACCTTAACAGCGCAGAAAACAGAAACAGGAATGTAGTGAAATGACAGTCATCACAAAGTATAAGATTGAAAAATATACAAATTGTTTACATCTGCAAAGACAAAGAAACCATCACCAAAAAGAAGAGAAATTTTGCATGAAGTGCAGTGGTACACAGGCAAACAAATAGCAAACTTCCAAACACTCCAGTTAACACTTGTACACTCCACTAATACGCTTTCACTGGTGGCGCAATGCTTCTGGTAATGCGAGTATTGCCGCATTAAGGGAACATACTTTCTAATTTTAGTGCAAAGTCGGATACCAATTTCGCACTAGTTATGGAGGAATCCAAACAGTTCCATTCCCTTATGGCAAGTGGAAAAAAGGAGTGCTTGAACGTGTCATTGCGGTAAGAGTACTCTTTCAGTGTGTATGAATGTTTGTGCCTAATAACGTGGGAGTCTGGCGGACAGATGTACAATGATGGGTCAATTTTATAATGGTTGTGAAGTAGCTGAAAAAGAAATTTAAGGCGCGCTTGTTTTGCTCAAATCGCAAGTGTTTGGAGGCCAGAGCTTGCTAACATATTTGTAGGAGAATCAGTGCGCTTATATTTGTTACAGATGAATCTTGCTGCCTTCCTCTGTACATTTTCTAGCTTTTGAATGTTAGTGACTGCATAAGGAAACCATACTGTGTTAGCATATTCCAATACCGGTCTTACGTAAGTAGTATAGGCTAAAAGCTTGGTTGAGTGAGGGGCCAACCGAAGGCATCTGCGAAGATAAAAGAGCTTGCGCAGAGCAACCGAAGTAATGTTAGAAATGTACGCATCCCATCTGAGGCTTGACGTTATTGTGACGCCTAAATATTTGTGCGCATTCACTTTTTCAAGCCTGGTGCATTTATGACATCATCATCAGCCTGACTACTTCCACTGCAGGACAAAGGCCTCTGCCATGCTCAGTCAGTAAAAATATAAAAATCTTATATAAAAGTTAGACAGAAAGCTTTGGTCGATGGATTACATTTTTGCATGACGGTGGTACAACAAATTTAGGCCTGTACTGGGACAAGCGTGATTTTTTTTTTTCAGACAAAAAATTACCGCTGCCTTTCGTCGGTCACTAACAATGCCACACAAATGCTGAAAATAACGTAAGAAAAATAAAATTTTCAGTGAAATTATACATTATATACAAGGCATGCCCTCTGACTTAATTTTCAACGTCTGGACTCTTTAGAGCGTTCTTAAATCTAAGCACGTGGTTGCACATGGTAACTCTGTTTTAAGTATAGTGTAAGTACCAAAGTCTCACAGTAGATGTGTTAGTAATATTTCTATGTAGTGGTACCACAGCCAGATGAACACAAGTAAAGCTCCTGGCATGATCGATAAACTACAGTGCCGTAGTTGTACACCTACCAACAGCGCGCAAATGCATTGCTTAGTGTCTTTTTTTTTTACAACCGTGTTGACATAAAACGCTGCATTAACACAGCATTTAATAATCCTAATGTTTGGGAGGATGCCAAGAGAATTTCGCAATGTGTTTGAAACAGAACACGGCACCTGTTTTGAAATTATTCTGGTGAATGAAGGGTACGCCGACAATGAACAGCTTTCTGAAAAGTTTCACTCTCTGATCTTATTACAATTCAGTAGCAGCCGAGCAAGGCCAAATGCTTTCGTACGTCATTTCAGGCATACATAAAAACAGTTACACTCCCCCTGACATGACTGCACTAACCACACTTTGAGAATGTGCATGACGTACACGCACATAAAAACACGACAAGGCTAGCAGACGATGTAAGGAGGAATCCACACTTCACTGTTTCGGCCAGTTGCCGCCAGGCAGCGACTCCGCTCGATCTAGTGGCCAACAGCAAAGGCCAACTGGTAGGCAGTGCGCCAGAGCTTGGGTAGAAGAGAGCTTAGGTTCGGCATCACAAAAAAGGCATCCACATACCTTTGTCTGCCGATCTCCTTCATTATAAGTTTTGCTTCGTGTTTTCGGAGTTTATTTATCCTAGAAAAACTTAGTGTTTAATATTGCACTACCGATTGTTGCAGTGCTTTGTTATTAAAGGGACACTAAAGGCAGCTATCAAGTCGACGTTGATTGTTGAAATAGCAATAGAGAAACTTCGTACTGTTACTTTTGTCCAAGGAAAGACATATTTTGAAATATAATCGATTTTTACTGGCCCGCACCAAGTTAGCGCACTTCAAATTACCTGCCTCGAGAAGCGGATCGACTCGCATCACTGTTGCCATGCACAACGTTGCCCGGCTTTAGCTTTACTGCGCGGTCGCCGACACTAGTGGACAGAACGAAGCCAGCGGTAGCCACAGTAGCAACAACGACCACTGAACGATTTCCTGCCGTTGGCTCCGAGATGGCAGACGTATTTTGGTTCAACTGCGCCCCGCCAGATGACACGGCCTGTCCAGTCATGACCTGTGCTGTGTAACCACGCGAAAATTGAATTTTCGAAACGCTCTCACCATTCGTCATAGTAATGTCCTGCGATTGTTTTTTTCCATTAATCAAACAGAAAAAAACAAGCAGCATTTTATTGCGTCTCTTGATGTGCAGAAGGTTCTTTATTTAGTGCAGCTAAATCAATTACTAGTGATTAATTGTAGGTGACTCATCTGACGTCATCAGTATCATTTTGGAAATGTCCTATAGTAGTGCATGTATTCTTATGCATTTACCTTAATTTCTTCATAAGTAAGGCACTGCTGTTGATAATATTGTCATTTTAGATGTCATACAATGAGCTTTCACTGTGAAGTAAATTGTTATTCGACTTTCATCGTCATCATCATCAGCCTGACTACGTCCACTGCGGGACAACGGCCTCTCCCATGTTCCGCCAGTCCACTCGGTCCTGTGCTTGCTGCTGCCAATTTACACTCGCAAACTTTTTAATCTCATCTGTCCACCTAACCTTCTGTCTCCCCCTAACCCGCTTGCCTTCTCTAGGAATCCAGTTAGTTACCCTTAATGACCAGCGGTTATCCTGTCTACGCGCTACATGCCCGGCCCATGTCCATTTCCTCTTCTTGATGTCAACTATGATATCCTTAACCCTGGTTTGTTCCCTAAACCACTCTGCTCTCTTCCTGTCTCTTGAGGTTAAACCTACCATTGTTCTTTTCATTGCTCGCTGCGTCGTCCTTAATTTAAGCTGAACCCTCTTTGTAAGTCTCCAAGTTTCTTCTCCGTAGCTAAGTACCGGCAAGATGCAGCTGTTATATACCTTCCTCTTGAGGGATAGTGGCAATCTACCTGTCATAATTTCAGAGTGCTTGCCACATGTTCTCCCATCTAATCTTATTCTTCTAGTTACTTCAGTCTCGCGGTTAGGCTCCGCGGTGATTACCTGTCCTAAGTAGACATAATCTTTCGCAACTTCAAGTGCACCATCACCTATCTCGAAGCGCTGTTCTCTTCCAAGTTTGTTGTACATTACTTTCGTTTTCTGCAGATTAATTTTAAGACCTACTTTCCTGGTCTTCTTGTCTAACTCTGTAATCATAAGTTGCAATTCGTCCCCTGAGTTACTCAGCAATGCAATGTCGTTGCAATTATTATTTCACTTTAGAGCCCCTTTAGTTACATTTTAGCCAACAATCTTGTTTCTCCACAATCCTTTCACTTTTCTGACTTCCTGTTCAACAGCCCTGTTCATGTGTGCTGCTGTAAACTTGCCCAGGAGTCCTTTTGTTGTTTTTCAAAGGCAGGGAGGAGGCTGGTCAAGCTGGTTCCAGATTTTTCTTCCAGCCTCTTTCATCTTGACGTTGATGAGTTTACCCATGACCTACTAAAAAACATGGATGATAACCTTCAGATCGATGCCATATTCCTTGATTTTTCTAAAGCTTTTGATCGTGTACCACATAATATATTACTTTGCACAATTCATTTACTTGGCATTGCACCGAATATTGTCTCCTGGGTTGAACACTTCCTCTCTAATCATAGACAATTCACCTCTGCTAATAATCATAACTCCTCTTTAACTAGCGTATCATCAGGCGTACCTCAGGGCGCGGGCTGATCACCCCTTTTATTTTTAATATTCTTAAACGACCCGCCAACAAACATTCAAACAAAACTAGGACTGTTTTCCGACGACTGTGTCATATACTACCCCATTCACAACATTGAAACCAGCACTTAACTACAACACGACCTCAACACAGTTGCGCTATGGTGCCAAGACTCATCAATGCCGTTAAACCTAACCAAATTCAAATCGATGTCATTTTCCCGTAAGCGTGCCACAGTTCATCATACCTACTATATCAATTCGCTTCCTCTCGATTCGGCTTCGTCGTACAAATATCTCAGTGTGCCCATGTACCCAACTCTTTCATTTGTGACGCACGTGCAGTCCATTTGCTCAGACGCCCTGCGCACGCTTGGATTTCTGCGCCGTAATCTAAAATCAGCATCTCCTGACGTTAAAAAACTAGCATACTTAATTTACGTACGCCCAAAGCTCGAATATGCATCGTCCATTTGGAATCCATCCCAGGCATATCTCGCTAACGAACTAGAGTCAGTCCAAAACCGCGCTGCCCGCTTTATAACCTCACAGTTCTCTAGAGAAATCAGCGTCACCGCCCTAGAACAATCTATCCAACTACTATCTCTCGTGTCACGCCGCCTGATCTCACGCCTATGCCTCCTGCACAGTTTCTTTTTCCACCCGAAATCAAGACACGAACCTTTACAGCCTCCTAACAGAACTTCTTCTCGCATTACACATTCTATCCCCATTGCACCAATCAAAGGCCGAACATCTGCAATGAACGACTCCTTTTTTCCCCAAGCAATTACACTTTCGAATCGCCTCCCCGATTCTATAGTTGCCACACCTGACCGCACACCATTCCGCGCAAAATTGAAATCCCACTTTGATTCCACCCAATAACCCATGGATGTAGTTGTATCCCACCCGCATACTGTATGTATAATTATTTGCCATGTTGTTTGTACTCTAATTCCCAGTCAAACATTTCTTTTGTTTATTGTTTGATTAGTTTTTGTTGTCATTCTAGACCAAACTACCATATGTGTATTTAGAACTGTCTTCTTTATAATAATTTGTTCACATTGAATTGCACACCCTCCCAGTGTACTTGTTGCCCCCCTTATGTAATGCCCTCGGGCCTTTAAGGATGCAATAAATAAAAAATGAAATTAAGATGAAAATAAATGACCTATTATTATTATTATTATTATTATTATTATTATTATTATTATTATTATTATTATTATTATTATTATTATTATTATTATTATTATTATTAGCTGTTCTAAGATACAACTGGTAAGATGACTTTAAAGTGCCACATGTTACGCATCAACCTCCGAGAGAAAAAAAAGGTTTTAATGTACCGCGATTTTCTACCAGATATGGAGAAGCGAGTAGAGATTTGTGTGTTCTCAAAATTTTGAATGAACTACGTGAGGAGTTTTTTTTTTTTTTTCAGCTGGTTCAAAAGGGCAATTAAAGAAATTACTCTCCTACTTATAAAATCATGTGGCTACGGTCTATTTGTATGTCACATGTGCTCTTGGTCCCTCTTCTGTTCCCTTTTTCTATTTACTACCTGTAAAAAAGCAAAGGTATTAACATTTAGTCTGTTTGTTGGCAAAAAGAAACAGCGATATTTTCTGTGACCTTGTAACCACATCGCTGTAACTGGCTCTGCCGGGCCTAGTCGACAAATCCTCGGAGACTTAGAGAGGCCCGTTTCTTTGTATTTCTCATGAATGTGGAGATTAAAGTATTATTATTATAAATTAGTACTACTACTACTACTACTACTACTAGTAGTTACTACTACTTAAACTGGTAAAGCACATAACGGTAAAGAAGCAATAGCCGAGCAAAAAACATCAAAGGACCAAGCGATATAAGCTCTTTAGCCCTATTGTGTTAATATCTAAAGCGCAGTATTCTGACTGCGCATTTGAAAGCTGATGTAGAAAGTGCCAAGTGTGTTGCACTTGTAGTAGACTAGCACTAAAGTTACAGTCAGAGGTATTTATAGTATGGTTGGTGAGCTCTAAAAAGTTTGCCCAGGATTGTTTCCTTAAAATCCTTCTATCTACATATAACCTGCCACTGTCACTGCCGATTCACAGAATATGCTTAGAAATAAGTTAACATTAAGTTCCCACTTTATTTGGCCTTGAGATTAGCCAGCACTATATTTAAATCAAAATTTCAAATGTAATATTAATGTAACGACACGTTGCAATTTTTTACATACAACTGTAACAAGTTCCTCTTGAATTTAGGGAACTTCTAATGAGAACTCGTTCTGAAATAGAGTAGGAACGAGCTTTTGTTTTCGTTTCAGACGAAGGTATAAAACACTGCTTGTAATAGACACAAGAGTACTTCATGAAGTTGGTGCCTACTTCATAAGGTTGGTGCCACTGATGGACGTGCATCATCATCATCATCATCATTATCATCTGCTTGATTCTGGCCACTGCAGGGCAAAGGCCTCTCCCATGATCCACCAATCAACCCAGTCTCATGCTTTCCATTGCCAAGTTATACCCGCAAACTTTTTAATCTCATCGACCCCCCTAACTTTCTGTCTCCCCTCTGTGATATGCCTTCTCTGGAAATACAGTCGGTTTTACCTTAATGATCAGGGCTTATCTTGCCTACGCGCTGCGTGCCCAGCCCATGTCCGTTTCTTTTCCTTAATTTCAACTATGATATCCATAAGCCAGGTTTGTTTTCTGACCCACTCTGCTCTCTTCTTGTCTGTTAAGGTTACTCCTAGTATTTTCCTTTCCATCATTCGCTGCATTGTACTCAATTTAAGCTGAAGCCTTTTTGTAAGCCTCCAGGTTTATGCTCCGTAGGCAAGTACTGGCATGATGCAGCTGTTGTATACCTTCCTCTTGAGGGTTAGTGGCAGATTACCATTCATGATTTGAAAATGCTTGCCGAGTGTGATCCACCGCATCCTTATTCTTCTCGTTATTTCGCACTCATTGTTCAGCTCCGCGATTACTACCTGTCCTAAGCAGACATATTCCTTTACAACTTCCAGCGGCTCTCCACGTATCCCAAAGTGATGTTTTCTGCCGAGACTATTGCACATTACTTTAGTTTTGTGCATATTAATTTTCATACCTACTTTTCTGCTTTCCATGTCCAGTTCAGTAATCATGAACTGTAATTCGTCCCATGAGTTACTCATCAAGGCATTCTCATCAGCAAATGGCAGATTACTAAGGTACTCTCAATTAACTCTTATCCCTTGCTCTTCCCAGCTTAGGTTCCTGAATACCTCCTGTAGACACGCGGTAAATAGCACTGGAGAGATCTTGTCTCCCCGCCTTATACCCTTCATTATTGGGATTCTTTCGCTTTCTTTATGGAGAACTACGGTGGCCGTGTGTCCTCTGTCGATTTCTTCCAGTATGTTTCTAAAGGGTTCTTCCATTCCCTGATTCCGTAGTGCCTGCATTACTGCTAATGTCTCGACTGAGTCAAACGCCTTTTCGTAATCTATGAAAACTACGTATACGGGGCGGTTGTATTCAGCGCATTTCTCTATTATCTGATTGATAGTATGAATATGGTATATTGTAGAGTAGCCGGTACGAAATCCTGCTTGGTCCTTTGGCTGATTGAACTCTAATATTGTCTTACTCTAATTTGAACTCTAATATTGTAATAACTAAGGTATTCTTTTTGTAAATAGTTTGTAGAGAATGGAGAGTAAGCTGATCGGCCTGTAATTTTTCAAGTCCTTGACGTCTCGTTTCTTATAGTATAAAATGATTCATAGTTATTAACGGCACAAAAAAAAAACACAGATGAAGAAAACCACACAAACACGTGCGCTGTGTGGTTTGCTCTGTGTAATTTTCCTCATTTGCGTTCTGTGTGTTTTTTTTGCGCCGTTCATAACTAAGAACCAACACGAACTGGCCCAACTATTAGTTCGATTAAGATGATGTTGGCGTTCTTCCAAGATTCTGGTACCCTTCCCGTCAAGAGACACTTTGTACATAAGCTGGCTGATTTTTCTAACACAATTTCTCTGCCACCTTACAGGATGTCAGTTGTTACTTTATTCTCACCAGCGGCTTAGCCTCATTGCATTCCTTCTAGGACTGTCCTTACTTCTCCTGTCTATACTGGTAGGATGTCGAATTCTCCTGGACTAATATAGTTTCTCACAATATCATCCTGGTTCTTTTGACTTCTGTACAGCTCTCTGTAGAACTCCTCCGCCATCTCGACTATCGTATCCATACTGGTTATGACACTGCCTTCATTGTTTCGCAATGCATACATTCGATTTTTGCCTATGTACAAGTCTGCCTTCACAGCTTTTATGTTCCTGCCTTTCTTTACAGCCTGCTCAATTCTTCCCATGTTTTACCTTCTGATGTCTGCTTCTTTACACCTATTGATTAACTTCGAAAGCTCCACTAGCTTTATTTTGTCAGTAGCATTTGAGGCTTTCATTGTTTGTCGACTGTTAATAAGAGTTCTTGCCTTCTGAGATAGTTAGCCAGTTTCCCATCTAGTGACTGAAACTACAATTTCAATTGCACACTCTTTGATGTTACCAGTAATATTATCGGTCATTGTGTCAACGCTAAAGTTGGTTACCTCGATTAGGGCCTCAAATCTATTCTGAAGCAATACTCTAAATTCCTGTACTTTCCCTCTCACTGCTAGTTCCTTAATTGGCTTTTTGTGTATCAAATTTTGTCTTTGCTTTTTTAAATCTAGGCGCATACGAGCTCTTACCACTCTATGGTCACTGCATCTAATCTTGCCACCTACTTCTACATCCTGTACAAAGTCCGAGTGTGCCCACAGAATGAAGTCAATTTCCTTTTCAGTTTCGCCCTTAGGACTTCACCACGTCCACTTATGGTTAGCCCGCTTTCTGAAGAAGCTATTCATAATCCGTAAATTCTTGCGTTCTGCAAACTTTACTAATAACTCCCCTCTGGCATTTCTAGAGCCGGTGCCATATTCCCCCACTACATGGTCTCCAGCCTGTTTCTTGCCTACTTTCGCATTAATGTCGCCCATAAGAATAGTATACTGTGTCTTTATTATTGGCCGACTGTATGTCTTAATAAAAGCGTTCAACCAAATGATCATCATGGCTCGATGTAGGCGCGTAGGCCTGTACCACCTTCAGCTTGTATCTTTTGTTAAACTTACTAATTATGATACTTGACACCCTCTCACTGATTCTTTATGTTCCCAGCAATATTCTTGTGTAGGAGGAACCCCACTCCTAGTTCTTTTCTGTCAACTAATCAATGGTAGCATAGGTAGCATGTACATTCTTCAGCACTGTATAAGCTTCACATGTCCTCCTAACTTTGTTGAGCCCTATTACGTCCCATTGACCACCCTTTAATACCTCGAATAGCACAGCTAGGCTAGCCTCACTAGATAGCATTCTAGTGCTGAAGGTAGCCAAGTTCAGATTCCAATGGCGGCCAGTCCGTACTCAGGAATTCTTAGCACCCTCCGCCAACGTTTGTAGCTCCTTTTTCAGTTTTCAAACTCCTCCTTTGGAGGCGGGCACGATTTGCTCCAAGGGAGTGTGAGGGCACTGCAGTCTAACTTTGCACCAAGTAACCGGCTGCTTCCCGCTGGCTTCACTGCCGCTGCAGTCAGGTGTTCTAAGCTGCAGTTTCGTGCGTACCGTGCCGGTGTTCGGTCGCACTTTCCTTTTTTTGTGTGTATGTCTTGTCGCATGGTTCGCTTCCACGGTCTTTTGAAGACAATTGGATGCTTGCAGTCACGAAGATACTCAGACATCCACGACATAGGAAACTCTTTGATTGTTGACATCGCGGGCACGATCTAAGCGTGGACCTCAGTGGATGCATTGGGTTAATTCTATTGTAGCTGCTATCCCGTGCACCACAGCCCAGACCCCCCGGACATCATAACAATGTGTTTTGCGACCGGGTGCACCAGTGGGTCGAGGAAAAACCCCTAAAAATGCCACTTTTTCCCCGTTGTCCGACCCGCGCTGTTACTGCGGAAATGGGAAAGATCCATGGGAAGGTCTGAGAAAGGCACGCAAGGTGGACGATGTCTGCTTTCAAGAAAGCGACATCCTAAAGACATATAGGCATATCATAAATGGAGAAGTTTAAACCAACCAAGAAGCATGGACATCGGGGAGTGATGAAGTTTCTTGATTATTTCCGAATTTCATAGTGTAATTGTAATGAAGCCATAAAATAAAAGGTACCAGTACAACAACCAACTGCTGCTGCCTAGCGATATGATAGAATAATGCCGGCAAGAGGTCGGAGGACTCAAGTTTTGTAGCGTTAGCTACACTGGTCTCGCTGAGCCATTTTCACGTGGCACTGGTCTGCGCATGCGCAATGATAATCCGCCGCCGCGCGCGGCTCCCCACCTGTGTGCACGCAATTCGATGCGCTGCGCAGACGATCAGTGGTGTCACGCACCGAAGCCGGCACCTCCCTCGCACTCAGCCGCGCGCAACTCGCCGCCGCCGGTGTGCGCTTTCCAGAGGAGTGCCGTCATAGCCCTGGTAGACATATGGACGCCGACGCGCACGTCTTCCCTGTGCAGTCGCCATCTGACACTGCGCTGGAGCCGCTCGATAGCGCCTCTGACTGGTGTTCGCCACTGTGATATAGCCATGGAGAAGGAGAGTGCAAATGCTGCTCAAAGGTGCAGTAGAGCAGAGAAGCTTAGCTCATCGTATCCCGAAGTAGTTGCCTGGCAAAATAAATATACACGTGTACCGTGTGTGTGTCATTGGAACAGCTGTAAGCATGATATCTGGAAAGCCAAGAATAATCAGCTGAACCTTTGCTAACGCTACGTATATCCTGGCATAGCTGAGCTAAGCCACTGCCATTTTTTTCTTAGCGATTAAAAAAAAAATGTGCTTCAACTTTCCTGCAACTAGAGTTCGGTGGTCCTTGAGGAGGCGGAAAAACCTCCGGTAATAACCTTCTACAACGCAGAATTCACAGAATACACCTATTGGCTCAGCGAAAGGAGAAAGTGCGCCGCTAAGAAATATTTATTACAAGGATTGTGTGAGCATGACCGGTGCTAACAAACGCATGTGTGTCTTGTGTCATTTTAGCGGTTGCAATAAAAAAAAATAACAAAAACAACCAAGAGCAATGTGCAGATTGCAACCAGCGAATTGAGGAAATTCTTTATCTGTGCCACCGCGTCTCGAGAGTGGAGAAAATTTGAAATACGCCGGCTCAGTGGAAAAAAAAAAAGACTGCATCCCCAGCGACTCTCACTGATCTAGTTGAAGATTAATTTGAAGTGCAGAAAGTGTCCCTTCATAGTACATCCGTCCTGCAACAAGCAAAATGACCAAATGGGTATATGTACACAACAGATTGTCTTATGCTTTGTCTGCCTCTCACGAGCCCGAATTGTTAAAGGAATTTAGCTATGCGCTTATTTGAAAGTGAAATTCGAATGCTCGTGACTAGTGTGTGACAGTGACAAGTGTTTTTGTGCCAATACACTGATGTTTTCCTAATTTCACAAATTATGCATTTTTTTTTAATGATCCGAAGTATTATTCACTCAGACACCCATAAATCTGAATACTTCAGAAGAAGAAAAGGCACTTGTTTATATACCAGCTGAACGGAGAAATAGCGCCGTTTCAGTGAGATTTCGAATGTGGCTGATACCTTACAGCAATAGCTCAGTTTCAACTTCCTTTAGGGCACAACCCGCCGAGGTGCTTTTTCCTGCGCAAGTTAATGTGCACAGCGAAGATCCCTATTCTGAGACACGCAAAAATAGCTTCTAAACAACTAAGCTAGATGAGTCACAGCTTGTACCACGGCTTCGGTGAGACGTTTCTAATACAACGGAGCTCTAAATTTTGTTTTTACTACTTGAAAGAACAAGAAGTTACAGGACAGTAAAACGGCTCTTTAATCGACAAATGCTCATCTAGCACCACGCTACGCGAGCTATTATTTTCACCAAGAACTGGAAAGATGCCGCACACCCATGTAGGCTCTACTTTATACTCCTCGTGCCTAAACCAAGAAGTTGCGGTGTTGTGTAAACGCTGCTCACTGGCTGCACCGCACCAAGCTGTAGCCAACCACCCTCTTTGCTTGGCGCAAAGTTGGCCTGCAGCGCCGCAGTGGCGGGAACTGCAGCCGGCCGCCTGTACCCCGAAGGCGAAGCGGAGAGTTCTGAAACTGAAAAAGTATCTATAAACGTTGCCCTCTGCTGCGTCACAGGTCTGACCGCCGCCTTGGACACTTGCTTCGCAGATGCTGAGAACTGATGGCCAAAGATTAATAGCTGTGTTCATGGGAGGTTGTGGCCAAGTACTGCACTAGGGTGGCCAATCCTGCTCCGGCAAGGGAGTGCATTACCAGCAGATGGTCGCCAGTGAGGCCGCACCCCAGACCTCTTCTTTTTTTTTCTTTTTTCAAGATTCCTTGCTCACACATTTTAAGTAAATATACAATTGATAATGGTTCGACATCTCTATTCAAACCAAATTTTGTCATGGCATGCTTGGCTGCTGCGCTATCTCTAAGTAGATGGTCTGTTGCACGTTATCAGCAATGCAGAAAACCACATGACCGCCTATAAGCTCCCAACTTCATTTGGCTCGTAGCTTGCCTCACCTTCTTTTCCTAATTGTCTGAAAATCTTTTTCCTATAAAAAAAAAGGCACCCTGTGTGGTTTCAAACTTCTGACCTTGCGAGCTTATGCAGGATTAGTGCCTTGAATGACCCTTCTTTTCACGTGTTTGATCTCTCCTAACTTCTTCCTGTCTCGTTCGATATTGACATTGTTGGTTTCAGAGTGTCCGCAATGTCGAAGTTTTGCTTATTTCAATTGGTCGTACCCCTACTTTGATGTTACTGACTAGTTGCGTGCACCTGTTTTCCAACTAATCGGCTACTTCCATGTGATTCTTATGTTGAGCGTATACGACGCGGGTAGCTGGAGTGCATGAAAATTGAACGCGAAAAGTTTCTAGCTGCTAAAGAATAGACAGATGCTGCCTTTAAGGCTGTATCCTATTTTGCTGATGTTTTGGTGTAGTAAATTAAAAAAAAAACACTGGTAAATAGACATATGAGAAGACATTGGCCCTCAGACGGACGTCAGCTATACATATTAGTAATTACAACAACGGTTAGCCTAATAACAAAATGAATGAGAGAAGGTATGGAGGTAAGTATTTTCAGTTTTAGAAAGCAGCGAAAGGCAAAAAAAAAGAAAAAAAGTTTGTGCAAAAGCAATGTCGTGTTCACATCAGTCACCACTAAGCGTCAGCTTGAATTGCTAGACTCCGACGACTCTTGGCACCCACTCTCGCACACAACGATAAGTCCACGCGACACATTCAGCTCGCACGTGCTTCTAGGTATTGTCCTACATTTGGGGAACTGGTGCTTGTGGGCACCAGTGCTCTAAGAAAAATATTTTAAATTTGCGTGTTTGTTTAGCACAGTGTACAATTGTATTAAGTGCCACAGGTAACATAGCGTAGGACTTTTATCAAATAGCAATACAAATATTCTTAGGGTAAATATGCTCGCTAAACTGGTGCTAGGTAAAAAGCTAGTATCAGTGCAAAAAGGAACCGTTCTGCTTTAAATGTTTTCAAACTTACGTGGTAAAAAGGTTACCAAAGATAATAAGCGCCCAAGAAAAAGAACAACAGCTTCATTTACTAAATCTACGCTTGTTATTCCAAGCTCTCTATCATTTTTTTTTCCTTTTAAGAGTGCTGACTTAAGGTACAGTGATTCGATCGTGAACAGACATGGATTTGTTCGGATGCAGTTCAAGTTTAACGAACTCCTCAGTATACAATAGTGTGGGCCGCATTAGTCAACTTATGTAGCGGGGGAAATTAAAAAAAAAACAGATCGAATTTCACGCAACAAGTGGCATGACTACTTGGACGTAAATTCAAACTTTGCAAGCGTTACGCAATACAAAGCGACATACTGCAACACGCAAAACCTCGACTATCAAGATATGTTTAAAGATGCGTGCCGACGCGGATGCATACAACGACACCCGCTAGGTCCCCCGCAAGGAAAACACGTCCCCCACCCCCCTGATTTTAATCATAACATATGATGATCCCATAGTTGTTGAAATTAAGACGTACCACTAATAAAGCTGTTTTAGGCACGTTGACTTATTAGCGCACAATGAACAAGCATGCTAAAAATGAACACAGCCTACCTGTTAAAGCAGGTACATTGTTTCTTTGGTTTTCACACTAGCTTTTGCCATATGGTCGTACAATGTGCCCAAGGCATACCACTGCCCCACCGTGAATCCAGCATTTTAAAACTAAGCCCTCAAAAATGTTAAATGCCAGAAATGGCAAAGTGCACTCCTCTCTATTTATGATTTTTGAAAATGCTCCTTGAATGTTGGAAATGTCCATTTCAAATCGGTTCGTCGGGTAAATTCAAATTGTGAACAACTTTGCAGTACAAGGTTTGAGCAGGAAAGCTTAAAAACAGGACAAACAAGAAGCAGCATGTGTATGTGTTCATCTAGCTTTATACAGCGCAAACGAGACGATGACGAAGAACAAGAGACAGGGCTGACTGTCGTCATCGTCTCAGGTGTCCTGTATCAACCAACATGTACACACACCAACTCACTCCCATTCTTAAATGTATGTGATTTGCGTCTTTATTAATTTTTTTTTCCATTTCGTGTTGGCGCGATTTATGAGGCTCCATAGAGCGCGACCTAGCCTCATTCTAATATTCAAGCTGCAGACATTCCCGGTAAATTTCTTTCTCGGTCGTCAAGTCCAGCATCGGTCGTCAAGTCCATTCTTAGAAAACGGGGGCACCAGTGCTTGCCCAACTTCGCTAAGGATACCTTTGCCTTGGATAGCTTAATTCACGCCGCAGACTTCACAAGTCTGCGTATCTCTCATTACAATTACAGCAATGCATCAAACAAACATCCGAAGGTGTGTGTTCGCAGTGTGTCGCATCATAACGAAAAGCCTGCACGCTTGGGAGCGCACTGCTGATCGCGAACGATCGAGTCTGATTGAAATCAGAATGCTCATCAGAGATTGGTTTCCTTTTGCATCCCGATCGAAAAATCCGATCGAGATCAGGCCCAATCGCGATATTGTGAGTGACGATGCGACGCCGGCCAGTAGAACCTGCAAGCGCGCTTTCACCGAAATTGAATAATCACGACAGCTCGATCGACGTATCACGTAGGCCCGACGCCGTACTTGCGCGTACAGGAACGGTGCGCTTGCAGTACAAAGCGAATTCGAAGACTCTCATACGGAACCGCGTCGATGCGGCGGATTGAACATCAGCAGATGAGCGAATGTAGCGCCATTGAACAACTGTGTGGATTGAATGCAGAGATGTCCGCGTCACATACCTTGCCTTCTTCTTTCGGTGGCACAAACACGACGGCGGCAATGCACACAAGCTGGAAAATAGCTCCCAGAAAAAGGCCGTAGCGAAGCAGCTCGTCTACCAGCTCAGCCATACTAATCAGCGTATGGACTCTTAGTAATAAAAAGCAAGTAAGAAACAGTGCGTGCGTCGCGATCAATGCCGGACCGTACAGATGCTTCGGACCGGGTGTCCGGACGCATGCGCGGCTCCTATTCGGCGGGCGATTTGAACGTGGTTGGGGCTGTGCCTCCGCGACGATAGTTATAGCGCGAGAACAAAACGACGACACAAAGACAAAAAGAACACGAAAGACACGTGTCGTCGTTTTGTTCTCACGCTGTAACTATAGTCATGCCATACCAACTAGCCCAAGCTGCCACACTTCTATATGTGCCTCCACGCCGTGGACAGCAGATGATTCCAATGACCAACCCTTTTAGAGAGCAGCTCTTACCCGTTCAGCAGTCATTGTCGTTGGAGTTGCCGGCGTAACGAATCGAGCGAACGAGGATGAACGAAAGTCAACGCGGAGCTACAGTGTACTAGTACACTGTAGCGGAGCCGACATCATGCACGTTGACCCTTTGGTTGGAGCTCGTGCGCATGCATGGATGGATAGATGGATGGATTTATATGGCTGTACCCTTTAAATCAGACGGCATTAAGACTAGGTGGCGTTAATGCTTAGTGAACCGAAAACAAGATTTATCTTTTTTTTCTTTAAATAGTGAAGTTGAGAGCTGGTACTTTGAAGTGAATGGTTTAATTTTCACTCGTCCTCGACTTTAGCCACCAATCAGCTAACCACCTTCTAGTTATTTCTACCCGCTTAGTCTATTTTGCCCCGCAGGGCGCGGGTTCGAATCCCGGCTGCGGCGGCTGCATTTCCGATGGAGGCGGAAATGTTGTAGGCCCGTGTGCTCAGATTTGGGTGCACGTTAAAGAACCCCAGGTGACCTAAATTTCCGGAGCCCTCCACTACGGCGTCTCTCATAATCATATAATGGTTTTGGGACGTTACGCCCCACATATCAATCAATCAAAGTCTATTTTGCCCTACCTGTCCCTAAACCACTTTGAAAAACTCTGCGCCATCATCCTGAACTATAGTCTGAAGCCCTTTACAGAACATTATCAAGCTTTTGGCAGTTTTCTCTTCCTTTCCACACACACTGCATACCATGTCTATGGTGGCCAGGATTGTTTCGTATTTGGCCCGATATGTCTTGGTTTGCAATACTCCCATCCTGGCCTTAAACAGTTGATAACTACCCCGAGTATTTTCACAGATCCTTTCCGTCGCAATTTCCTGTTTAAATGTTCGATAGATCTCTAGTGCGCATTTCTTAATCATGCCCATTCTCCACATATTGGTCTCCGTTACCTTCACCTTCTTTTTGGTTTGGCCCCCTGCTGTTTTCTAAGTATTTACCCGTCAATTTTCTGATTCACTTCCTTCATTTTGTATCGACATTCTTCATGTACAAGCATTGAAGAAGGAAAAAAGCACGGAGGAAGGAAAGGTGGAAAAAACTGAGGAAAGGCCGTGACGTCACATCTCGTGAACCCGGAAGTAGGGAAGAGCAAGCGCTTCTCCTCGCACTTGTGGGCGCGCCACGGGCACGCTCATCTCGCGTTGCGCCGTAGGTGTTCTGTGGTTGCGCTGGCTAGGAGACGATATCGCGTTGCGCTGGCCAGAGCGCAGGGACATCGCCAGCTGACCGAGTCGGAAAGCGATACATCTGATTGCATCGACTAAGGAACTGCGATGCCCTCGATAAAACGGGAACCAGGTGTCAGCTTCCACAAGTGAGTGTATTGAACTTTCTTTATGTTCGACGTACGGTATGATCGAGAGTATCCTCGCAGAACATAATGCACGATACTTCATCTGTCTGCGTAGTGTTCCTGGGGTTTATTTACGGCTCTTTGTGACAGATCTTGAACGCAATAAAACGCAGTGCAATTAACCACAACGCTGACGACACGGTGCAGCAAGCACCAGAGTTTCTTTTTTTCGTTATTTGCCCACGTTGTGATATCACTGTCTCTCAATTTATTAATAAATATTTGTCCATGTGCCAATATAGTAAGCGAATTCACGTACATTTATCATTGCTTTCGTGCAGGTTTCCCAAAGATCTCCGTCGAAGGAGGCTATGAATCGAGCCAACGCGGCTGGGAAGCAACAAAATGGTCTTCTGTGTGCTCAAAACACTTCCCACCTGAGCACTTCAATCGGGCAGCGCCAGTGGCAGTTCGCCTTCGCGAGAATGCCGTTCCTACTGCCGTGAGAAACCGCAACGACGCGCGCGTTGCGGATTTAGGTGTCCAACCTTTATTGGAGAGACATGTAAATTGACTGTATGCTTATACGTCGGTATATTGCCCAGGCGAGTGTACAGGAAACGGAACGAAGTTTCAGTGAGTGCCAGCGTTGCTATTGAGTTTTTCGAATAAACTTCCAGTTACGTGCTTCAAGTCCATTGAGCTGAATGCAAGAAAGAAACTGTGCAACTCGGCAGGGTAATCACCGTGGACTTCTTTTTTTTTTTCAGGTGAACCGGTAAGTTAAGGGTACGCGACCTAATTTAACAGTGCCATCTGCATTGGCCTTCTTCCATAGAAGCATGTTGCACCTTCAGATTACCCTTGCATCTGTGCGTCATAACATTCGCACCATAGGGTTTCAAGCAATCGCACCAACGTGGCGGCACTTCAGTCAAGCTACAGTGGGCCAGGGCAGTCGTTCGGGTACGACCGCTTTGAATAGAACTTCGGCCCATATAAAACTACCTCGCACATAACGCAATGGAATATGAGGACATCGAGCAGCTTCGCAAATCGCCTTCTTGTGTCAAACACAACTGGGTTAGGAACGTATTTCTACTCTTGACAATGCAGCAATCAGTGAGAGCACCGGGCCAACGCTTTCCAATCGTCACCACCGCGCGCGGAAAGTGGTCCCCATTGTCTCCAACATTAAGAGCCGCCGGAGGTGTCGTTCTGTTCTCGGAAATGTATCCTTTCATCGCGGAGGAGTGCAGCAGCACGGTGTCGAAGGCAAATAGTCAAGTTGCGAAAGCTGTCGCGGTCTTCGAAAACCACTTGCGATGGCACGCTGAATGCTGCGCACGAAACCTTGACGACATACTCACTGTAAGATGAACTTCTAAAACCTCATGTCATCCGCGTACACAACGATCTCATAAAAAATGGCAGTGGCTTAGCTCAGCTATGCCAGGATATACGCAGCGTTAGCAAAGGTTCAGCTGATTATTCTTAGCTTTTCAGATATCATGCTTACAGCTGTTGCAATGACACACACACGGTATACGTCTTATGTGGCACATGTATACTTTGCCGGGCACCTACATCGGGATCCATGAGTTAAGCTTCTACGCTCTACTGCACCGTTGAGCAGCATTTGCACTCTCTTTCTCCATGGCTATACCACAGTGGCAAACGTCAGTCAGGGGCGCTATCAAGCGGCTCCAGCGCAGTGTCAGATGGCGACTGCACAGGGAAGGCGCGCGCGTCGGCGTCCAAATGTCTACCAAGGCTATGACGGCACTCCTCTGGAAAGCGCACACCGGTGGCGGCGAGTCGCGCGCGCCGAGTGCGAGGGAGGTGCCGGCTCCGGTGCGCCACACCACTGATCGTCTGCAAAGCGCATCGAATTGCGCGCACACCGGCGGCGAGCCACGAAAGTGGGAAGGAGACAAGATGAGCAACTACAGAAAAATTTTTCTCCAAAAAGGCAAATCGAAATAGCCACTAAACAAATTGAGATAGTCATCACGGAGGATAATAAGACTGTGTGGACATACGCGAATCCAATTAGACTCTTTGAGCTAGAGCTTGCTAAGACGCGTGACAAGTCACCCGGGAAAAGAAGACACAAACCCAAAAGTTGGTGGGATGAGGAAGTTAGGAGAGCCATAGCAAAATGTCAGTAAGCCTCTAGGGAACACAGACATGCTAAGCAGCGGGGTGAACCGACAGATGATGTTTAAAAAAAAGGGGAAACTTTTCTAAGCTGTAGAAGGGATGCATCCCGTCTGATCAATGAAAAGGTTAGAAGAAAGAGAGCTCAGTGGCTGGCAGAAGTACAAAAAAAAAGATAGAAAGGCAGCTTCGAAATTTTGGAACCATCTAAACTCCATAAGAAATGAGACGAGCCTAGAGCAGAGTTTTATAACTACAGCTCGAAATGCTAGGCTAGAAGGGGACGAAGCTATTGATAATATAGGAACAAGGGTGACAGAAAAATTTCAACAAAGTGCTTTATGCACCACAATAGACAAGGATGAATCAAGTGGTGCAATGGCTCCATTTTCACAACGAGAGTGGGAAAGGGCTGAGAAAAGGGTTCCTAGTAGTACATCAACAGGCCCAGATGACATTCCAATTATGCTGATAAAGACATCAGGTCCGAAGTCTAAGCAGGCTTTGAGAGAGGCAGTGAGCAAAATAATAATCGATGGTGAAGTTGCCGATGGATAGAAACTTAGCAGGATGAGCATGATCTATAAAGGAAAGGGGGACAAAACTGACATAAACAACTACCGTCCTATAACAGTGACACAAGTGGTCTACAGGCTGGCGATACAGATTATAAAGGAAAGACTGCAGGCATGGATAGAGGATGAGGAGGTGCTGGGGGAACTGCAGAATGGGTTTCGGAAACACAGGAGTTTGGAAGACAATCTGTTCTCACTGATGCAGTGCATCGAAATAGCAGAAAAGGTACGCAGGCCCCTGTGGCTAGCATTTTTGGATATCAAGGGGGCGTACGATAGCGTGGTTCAAGAGGCATTGTGGGGAATACTGGACACACTAGGCGTGGAACACGTAGTCACTAATCTTTTAAAGGATATCTATAAAGGTAACAAGGTAGTTAAAAAGTGGGAAAAACAGGTATCCAAGCTTGCAGAGGTGAAACGGGGGCTTAGGCAGGGGTGTTCTCTGTCACCCTTGTCATTCATGATGTAGCTACAAGAATTAAATGCCAAATTAGAAGGAAGTGGACTATGCTTCAGCCTCTCGTTCGTCAAACAAGGAAAACTCGTTGAATAGGCACTACCTGCATTAATGTACGCAGATGATATAGTGCTAATGGCCAACAACAAGGAAGATTTGCAGAGATTGATGGACATCTGCGGTAACAAGGGAGATAGGTTAGATTTCAGATTCAGTAAGGAAAAATCAGCAGTCATGATTTTCAATGATAACAAAGGTAGTGAGCTTAGAATATAGGAGGTCACGCTAGAGATAACAGATAAATACAAATATCTGGGCGTATGGATAAGCAAAGGGTCCGAGTGCTTGAGTTAACACGAAATATACGTGACGACTAAAGGTAACAGCAATGCAGCAGTGATGAAAAATGAGGCACTGTAGAATTACAATAGGTATGATGTTGTGACAGGAATATGAAAAGGGGTCATGGTTCCTGGGCTGACGTTCGGCAATGCGGTCTTGTGCATGAGATCAGAAGTTCAAGCAAGATTAGAAATTAAGCAACGTGGAATAGGTAGGCTTGCTTTAGGAGTTCACTGGAATACACAAAATCAGGAAGTACAAGGTGATATGGGATGGACATCATTTGAAGGCAGGGAAGCTAGCAGCAAGATAAAATTTGAGAAGCGATTGGGAGAAATGGGGGAGGAGCGTTGGGCTAGAAAGGTTTTCAGCTACTTGTACATGAAGAATGTCGATACAAAATGAAGGAAGCGAACCAGGAAATTGACTGGTAAATATTTAGAAAACAGCATGTGGCCAAACCAAAAAGAACTATCGCTTAGGAAGAAAGTGAAGGAAACAGAGACTGACATGTGGAGAATGGGCATGATTAAGAAGACCGCACTAGAGATCTATCGAACTTTTAAGCAGGAAATTTTAAGCGGGTAGACCTAACTAGAAGGAGGTTATCTTATCGGTAGCTAAAGTCAAGGTACGAGTAAAAATAAACCCTTCACTGCAAAGTACGAATCCTAAAACTCACTTTTTAAAGAAAAAAATTAATGTAGTTTTTGGTTCATTAAGTATTACGGCTTGGTGGCGCTAGCCACCGCCCCATCTAAAGGATACAGCCATATCCATCCATCCAGCCATCCATCCATCCATCCATCCATCTCTCGCGGACGGGCAAAGGCCGCGTAGGCATCGCACGTGTTGTTTTCTTTGTGGTCGTGGTGTGTCGTAACTGGCGTTCTTTGACTTTTGTTTTGCTTACCATTGCCTGAAGTGTGACAGCACTGATCGCCGCAGTAAACTATTTAGCTATGGTTTTCTGTTGCGTTCCGTTCTGTAAATCGAGCGGACGAACATCAGAGCGAACGAGCGGCACCTTTGCTGATCAAACGATGACAGCCACTGCAGAAGTTCACGTGTGCCGTGCTTCCGTCTGTCATTAAGAACCCCCTGTTCAAATGTGAAAGGAAGGATGGTGTAGCCCATACAACTGCACTTGTTAAGCTCATTCTCGTGAAGTTTCTGCGACCTTTTCTGGCAAATTTTTTCAGTAACGTAACCAAGACTCATGCGAAAAGGAAGTTGCTGCACACCAAGCCACAGTCACGAAAGGTGCTCAAGGTTTGAGCTTGGCAAACAAATAAAATGTACTGAAATTTCACAATGCACGAAGTGTGTTCCTTCTGCATGAGAATTGTCTTTAGTATAACATAGACGAGTTTCTTAAATAATAGGCTAAAGCATTTAATTAGTGGGTTAATCAGGGGCAGAGCAGTTAAGAGGCTCTACTAAGGGAAGTGCAGTAAAATATATTTTCAGAAAGATTCGGGTCAATTGCAGTTACAGAGAATGCATTTGAATTTTGCCTTTGTAAGTGACATAAGTGTGCTGGTTTCAATGGGACAAATGATTAAGTGCCGCTGCTTGTAGCAGGCTAAATGTACGGTAAGTTCAGCAACTTGGTCCACGTAATGCATATTAACGGTGTGTTAAGTGTGGTCGTGGTTGTACGTAGCTTACGCTGCTTTATAAAAAGCCTGGAGCTAATCGTACTCTATGTAATTCGTGATCTCGTAGTAATACGTGCGCTAAAAAGCTTCCAACTCTGAAACTGAGACTCGGATGATTCAATGTGCTACAAGAAACGAAAATGCGAGCATTGCAGTTTCGGCACTTCTCTTCGTTCAAATGGGCGGAATAAATTACACAGCTACAATAGTCCTTAGAGGTTTCTACTTCAGTGAAGAATGACAGACTCTTCGACCATGAAGACGTTGAAATGTCATGTCTGAAGAACCAAGTGCCATCAATGTTTTTATTTAAACGGCGGCACCCTGTGAGAACCACTAGTCGCGCACGGCAGGGCTCCCATTGACATTCCCATTACATTGCCGACTTTGTTAACGATGGTGTCGCGATGAAAAACGCGTGAATGTTCACCACACAGCGGCACAGAAAGGTTTTCAGAGAGCACACACACAGCAGCCGCGTTTAGTCTTTGTTGGGACCGCTGCACTGAGCCGAGGCATGCCGTCAATGCGCCTACTTCACGTTCTCGGCCTCGTCTTTGCGCACTAGTCAAACAGAAAATTCTAAGATCATCACGCAAGTTAGTAAAGGAAGAAAAATATATCTGCCACGGCACATTAGAAACCGTTCCGACGGTAAAATAAAAAAAATACCTGCCGCGGAGCTCTCGAAACGCGGGAACCGTTCCCACGGAGCTACGCACTTTTCAAATTGTCGCGTCGGATGCTATGGGGTAAAGTTGAGGCGGCCTCTCGTGACACTTTTATGAGTAGACAAACACGTGACCCTCCAAAGTTGAAGTCAAGCGCAGCCGTAGAGAGAACCGGTATGAGCAGGTCGCCAATCTATAGGGGAGACCCGCTCAAGTTTGCCCGGCGACGCCAGCGCTTGCCTTTCCCCTGCCAGAAAAAGCGCACAATAGGAGAGTCTTCCGACCCTTCCGCTCCCCTTGGCTTCCACGCATTTGCGAAGCGCGCGCTGCACGTGAAACGTCCTTCGTTCCGCGATGTCACCCCAACAGAAAAGGGGGAACTATTGCTGCGTCTTCAACTATTGCTGCGCCGATCGACTGCGCCGATAAGTTGTTTTGCATGTTTTAAGTTTGTCTTTATAATTATAGGGCAGCAGTTAAAATCCCTGTAGCACTTATTTTATTGTATGGCTTTTTCGGGGTTCAGTAACCAGGTATCTATTAGTTTGTGTGTGTGTTTGATTTTTTTTGTTTTTTGTTTTTTTTTCTTTTGCCACCCCGTGGGGGAGGTGCACGTACATTGAACACGCAATTTTTTGTAGTAGAGTTTACACTTTCTCTTTTTTTAGGGCAGGGCTCCAGTTTTGTAATTATCGAGTGAGACAAGTCATAGAACAATTGGTGTCGGAAAGACATGGTTAAAAAGACTGCGAAGTGTTCAGGATGTGGGGTTGGTTTTAAAGTGGACCCAAGTGTAGAAGCGGAAAGAAAAGAGGCTGACGCGAAGTGTAGGCAATGCGACGTCGAGGAAAAAATTGAGAAAATGATGGTTACCCAGAGTGACATGCTGATGAGAATCACCGAGCTCGAGACTGCGTTGGCGACAGAGCAAGAGAAAACGAGGGCTATGGGAGAAAAGCTGAAGTCCGCCGAGCAAGCACAAGCCAAGGTAAACAGAGGAGCGGTCTACGGAGAGAACAGTAGGGAACCAGCAACCAGAACTGCGGAGAAGAAAGAGCAAGCAAGTTTGGAAAAAAACAAGTTCAGCCGGTTCATTTGTCCCAAGGCCCAGCTTCAGCGAAGTAGTGGTGGGGCTGGGAGGGGACAAAGCAGCCGGCGTCACAGGTGCAAGTAACCCCCAGGTGCAGGACGCTGCAGCTAAAAAGTCACAGCATGTGATAATCGCCGGGGACTCAAATTTAAATTGATGCACAGAAGCCATCAAAGAGAGGGTAAGAGGAGACAAGAGGGTTTCAGTAGGGGCGTTTCCAGGACGCAAGCTGGAAGCAGTTATGAGGCAAGCGGGGGCAAAACTCAAAACTCCAGCTGATAGACGAAACCTCGTGATAATTTCAGGCAGTTTAAACGATGTCTTGAACGAAGATACAGCAGGACTAGCAACTACACTGGCGAAAGGCGTACATGACATGCGCACCACTTCTCCTGAGGTACAGGTAGCGATATGCACAATACCGGAGGTACCGGTGAGTGATAGCAACCTGCAAAGAGCGGTTGTCAACGCAAACCAAGAGGTATGGCGGATGAGTCGAGAGAAATGCTTTGAGGTGGTGGAAATAAACAGATAGGTGCACAGGTGGGGTGGTTCTCAACGACACAGAATTCACTCCGACGGGCGGCTAGGTCATGAGGTGAGTTGGTGACTTGCAGGACGCGCAGTAGCTTTTTGAGGGGGCAAGCGGGCTCTTCGGGGTGGAGGATAGCTAGTAACGAGGAAAACAACCAGGAAGACTCTTTGACAGGTGGTATGGACAAATGCGATTCCAAAGTGGCACCAATATCTAAGATAGGTAGAGTCCGGGGCAGAAATAAACGTAGCCACGAGCGCCGAGCCATTTAAGACATAGGGTATAATAACATGCATGGTGGTAGGAACAGGCTGAAGAGGGAAGAGATAGAAGAACAGCTAAGGGAGGAGAGACCGATGGTATACGGTTTTGTAGAAACACATTTCAGGGACATGGAACAACCTCCTAACAATGCGGACTACGCGTGGGAATATTGTAATAGAACAAAAGGCAGCAGAAAGGGGGGTGGCATTGGGACATTCATTCATAAAAGTACAGACTAGCAAAGGGTCAAGCAGGAGTGCAAGGAACATTTATGACTAAAAGGTAAAGTGGCAGGGCAGATGACACTCCTTGGTTTCGTGTACTTGTGGACGGGAGCAAAGGCCAGAGAGGAAAACCAGGCAATAGTAGAGTGTATATCAAAGGACATTCAAGAGTTAGCAGGAGAGTGCGAGATACTTATACTAGGAGATATGAATGCACACATAGAAGATATAGATGGGTATACCAACCCTACAGGCAAAATGATCATGGATATGTGTGATAGGCTAGGTTTGATATTTTGCAACAGTACCGAGAAGTGTGAAGGGCAAATAAATGGGAGGTAGGAAGGCTGCAGTCAACAATAGATTACGAACTGATGTCACATAGGATGTATGATAAGCTCAGAGGAATGCACATAGATGAAGGTGGCTCCAGAAGTCTGGGTAGTGATCACAAACGTATGAAGCGCCCCGCCGCGGTGGTCTAGTGGCTAAGGTACTCGGCTGCTGACCCGCAGGTCGTGGGTTCGAATCCCGGATGCGGCGGCTGCATTTCCGATGGAGGCGGAAATGTTGTAGGCCCGTGTGCTCAGATTTGGGTGCACGTTGAAGAACCCCAGGTGGTCGAAATTTCCGGAGCCCTCCACTACGGCGTCTCTCATAATCATATGGTGGTTTTGGGACGTTCAACCCCACATATCAATCAATCATCAACAAACGTATGAAGCTAAGTTTTGGAAGAGCAGTGAAAGTGGGAAGGAGACAAGATGAGCAACTACAGGAAAATTTTTATTCGGAAAGGCAAATTGAAATAGCCACTAAACAAATTGACAAAGTAATCACTAAGGGTAATAAAACAGTGCGGACATACACGAATCTAATTAGACTGTTTGAGCTAGAGCTTACTAAGGCACGTGACAAGTCAGCGCGGAAAAGAAGACACAAACCCAAAAGTTGGTGGGATGAGGAAGTTAAGAGAGCCATAGCAAAACGTCAGGAAGCCTCCAGGAAACACAGACATGCTAAGCAGCCGGGTGAGCCGACAGATGATGTTGAAAGAAAGTGGCAAATCTTTCTAAGCTGTAGAAGGGATGCATCCCTGCTGATCAATGAAACGATTAGAAGAAAGGGAGCCCAGTGGCTGGCAGAAGTACAAAAAAAGATAGAAAGGCAGCTGCGAAATTTTGAAACCATCTAAACTCCCTAAGAAATGAGACGAGCCTAGAGCAGAGGTTTATAACTACAGCTCAAGGTGCTAGGCTAGAAGGGGACGAAGCTATTGAATATATAAGAACAAGGGTGACAGAAAAGTTTCAACACAGAAGTGCTTTATGCACCACAATAGACAAGGATGAATCAAGTGGCGCAATGGCTCCATTTTCACAACCAGAGTGGGAAAGGGCAGAGAAAATGGTTCCTAGTAGTACATCAACAGGCCCAGATGGCATTCCAATTATGCTGATAAATACATTAGGTCCGAAGTCTAAGCAGGCTTTGAGGGAAGCAGTTAGCAAAATAATTGATGGAGAAGTTCCCGATGGATGGAAACTTAACAGGATGAGCATGATCTATAAAAGAAAGGGGGACAAAGCTGACATAAACAACTACCGTCCTATAACAGTGACACAAGTGGTCTACAGGCTGGCGATACAGATTATAAAGGAAAGACTGCAGGCATGGATAGAGGATGAGGAGGTGCTGGGGGAACTGCAGAATGGGTTTCGGAAACACAGGAGTTTGGAAGACAATCTGTTCTCACTGATGCAGTGCATCGAAATAGCAGAAAAGGTACGCAGGCCCCTGTGGCTAGCATTTTTGGATATCAAGGGGGCGTACGATAGCGTGGTTCAAGAGGCATTGTGGGGAATACTGGACACACTAGGCGTGGAACACGTAGTCACTAATCTTTTAAAGGATATCTATAAAGGTAACAAGGTAGTTAAAAAGTGGGAAAAACAGGTATCCAAGCTTGCAGAGGTGAAACGGGGGCTTAGGCAGGGGTGTTCTCTGTCACCCTTGTCATTCATGATGTAGCTACAAGAATTAAATGCCAAATTAGAAGGAAGTGGACTATGCTTCAGCCTCTCGTTCGTCAAACAAGGAAAACTCGTTGAATAGGCACTACCTGCATTAATGTACGCAGATGATATAGTGCTAATGGCCGACAACAAGGAAGATTTGCAGAGATTGGTGAACATCTGCGGCAATGAGGGAGAGAGGTTAGATTTCAGATTCAGTAATGAAAAATCAGCAGTCATGATTTTTAATGACAATGAAGGTAGTAAGCTTAGAATACAGGAGGTCACGCTATTGATAACAGATAAATACAAATATCTGGGCGTATGGATAAGCAATGGGGCCGAGTACCTAAGGGAACACGAAATATACATGACGACTAAAGGTAACAGGAATGCGGCGGTAATGAAAAACAGGGCACTGTGGAATTACAATAGGTATGATGTTGTGAGAGGAATATGGAAAGGGGTCATGGTTCCTGGTCTGATGTTCGGCAATGCGGTCTTGTGTATGAGATCAGAAGTTCAAGCAAGATTAGAAATTAAGCAACGTTGAATAGGTAGGCTTGCCTTAGGAGCTCACGGGAATACACCAAATCAGGGAGTACAAGGTGATATGGGATGTTCATCATTTGAGGGCAGGGAAGCTAGCAGCAAGATAAAATTTGAGAAGCGGTTGAGAGAAATGAAGGGAGGAGCGTTGGGCTAGGAAGGTATTCAGCTACTTGTACATGAAGAATGTCGATACAAAATGGCCAAAGCGAACCGGAAAATTGTCTGGTAAATACTTGGTAAACAGCAGGGGGCCAAACCAAGAAGAATTATCGGTTAAGAAGAAGCTGCAGGAAGCTGAGACCGATATGTAAAGTATTGGCATGATTAAGAAGTCCGCCCTAGAGATCTATCGAACTTTTAAGCAGGAAATAGCCAAGGAAAGGATCTATGATAATACTCGGGGTAGTTCTCTACTGTTTGAGGCCAGGACGGGAGTATTGCGAACAAAGACATATCAGGCCAAATATGAAGCGGTAGACACGGTATGCAGTGCGTGTGGAGAGGAAGAAGAAACTGCCGAACACTTGATAATGTTCTGTAAAGGGCTTCACCCTGTAGTTCAGGTTGATGGCGCAGAGTTTTGCAAAGCACTGGGGTTTAGGGACAGTGAGGGCAAAATAGACTTTAAGCGAATTAACTAGAAGGAGGTCATCTGATTGGTGGCTAAAGTCAAGGCACGAGTGAAGATTGAACCCTTCGCTGCAAAGTACGAATCCTCAAGCTCACTATTTAAGGAAAAAAAATCTAGTTTTTGGTTCATTGAGTAATACGGCTTGGTGGCGCTGGTCACCGCCCCATCTAAAGGGTACGGCCATATCCATCCATCCATCCATGGAAGAGTTTTGGGAGGGACATTGCAGCTGAGCCGGTTGTGAGCCGGTCAAGTCGTGCAGAGCAACAGAGTTTGAGCCGCGTTGTGTGGCTGTGGACATTGTTGCGCCGAGTTTTTGCCGCCAGCTTTGAGCGTTACGCACCACGCAAGATTACAGTATGCTATACAGTGCATACTGTAACCATGCTGCGACAACGGCAACACCACTGTTAGGCGCTTCAGTGTCTAACAGGCAACGTGTTCGTGAAGAGTAAGCAGAGCCTGTCATTGTTTGGCGTACTGAAGGATGAAAACAGGCCGAAAAAATGTGAGAAGAACAGCACAGAAAGTACAAGCTTCTGGAAGACACCAACGCAGTTTGCGAACTCCACTTGCAACCGCGTCTGTGCATATTATCGATGGAAAAAAAGTGCGCATAGCTCACCCATTATCCACGCAAAGGCTGTTTTCAACTTGTTCGTCTGACCAACTTTTGTGACCGAGGAGGCTTCCTTCATTCCTCAAGTCAGCTGAACAGCTTCATGAAAAAGCTCGAGGATATTTTCACAGAATGTTTTTCCAGGGTAAGCGGCACTCTGACAGCATTAGGGACATACTGGCAATTGTTCAGCGCAGACTCTCGATTGAAATTGGTTGCAGTGTGCACGCAGCTACCCTCAAAGCGAAAGTAATTACTTTTTACGTTGTCACGCGTCTTCATTCAATTTGAAAGGACTGAACACTGACGATTACGCAGGGAAGCGGCAGAGGGCCAAGCAGCTGAAGCTGTCACATATGAAGTGAATAAGGTGTGTAAATCAGTGGCTAGATGGTGTACTTCAGTTCTTGCAAATAAGAGCTTCATGTCAGGAGCAGAAGCTTCGTGTATATCTTCATTTAGTTTTTCACTATGTCGCTCTACATATGTCTAACATACGTGCATCTGCATAATTATGATTATTAATAACCCCAGAGAACTGTTGTGCCATGGACTACAACTGAAGCAGAACAAACATTATTAAAGCACTACAATTTCACTTTATAATAAAGGCGCAAACCCAGCCAGCATGCCTGCATGTTAAAGCTTTTCCAGGAAGTGAACGTGCACTGTTTTCTAATTATGTCGTGAAAGGGCGGGCATATTCTTGTTGCGAATTTTTTTTAGGTTCGGTCTACACAGCATGAACCATACGTTTGGTCACTGTATCACACCATATAACTTGTGGGATACATCATCCTTTTCGACGAGGTGTTATATTCGAGGAAACACGATGTGGCCTGAACAAATATAGCGCTTATCAGGAATACTCTACTAACTCAAGCACACATCCTCCGAAAGCCACACACACACAAAAAGCGTTATCTGCGTCGCACTAGAGAGGAGAATGCACAGACTGCGCCGGCTGCCATCGGACTAATTTTTGGGAAGCTGTATCGCAAAAGAAAAAAAAAACACTGTGAAGGGAGAGCACCATAATCTCCTATTATAACCCGAGGGCAGTCAAAGCATGCAAGTTTATTACAAATATCGAAAAAATGCACATTCCAACTTTTACGAGCGGCCATCGGCGAGCAGCTTCGGCAGGTGAAGCTTCTATTGAAGATGCCTGTGGCGCCATCTCTCTTACGTGACGCCAAAAGCGTCAGAGTAGCTGTGGAGTAAGCCCACTGCCCTCTTTTAGTACGCTGTAGCGTAGGGAACTCGAATAGGGAACTATAACAGTTGTAGAATAGTAGAATAGTAGAATAGGGAACTAGAACAGTGTACTAGAACAGTGGCTAGAATAGGGAAGTGTGATGAACGCGCCGGCTAGCGCGTAACGCCTTGGGTGGAAACCACCAGATGGCGATGGCACACGTTTGCACGTCAACCAAGGCGGCGATGCGCTGCGCAGAGACGACAATCAACCACGCGCGCGGCCAATGTGAAACATTTAAAATATATTTTTTTTTGCTCGTACATGGCCTCAAATGGCGACCGAAAAAATATGTTAATTAGCTTCTGAAAAACAGGATGCTTACGCTTGTGCGCGACTGAACTGAAATATCATCAGGTCGACAAGTTGCTGAAAGTGACTGAGATGGCACTGAAACAATTTTGTCGATGTGAAGTGGTAGAAGAGTGGAACGATGAACAATGAAAAGCTAAATTGGAGCCCACACATAGAATATATAGCAGCGAAGGCACAACGGGCGTTAGGTTTATTACGCAGGTTAAGCAAGAGAAAATACGGGCTGCGCAGACACACGATGTTAATAATATATAAAATGTATGTGCGACCAATATTAGAATTTGGGTGTTTATTATTCTCGGGGGTCACTGGTTATAAAAGTAAACCGCTAGTAATGATAGAGCGAGAAGCCCTGCGAATATGCCTGGGACTTGCCAGGTTTGTGGCGAATAATGTATTGTACCAAGAAGCGCAATTGCCAATACTCCTCTGTCGATTCCGCATTCTAACGGTTCAAACCTGCTTAAAGTTCTACAGATTACCGGCGCGAAGATCAGAGTACGCCTTTATCAGCGACCCTGACTCTTTCTTTCTTGAACATTGGCCTCGATTTCATACCCCTCAAATAATTTTTGTTAAAAAGAAACCGGATTGCATAAATGTAGACATTAGCACAGTAATTGAAACTAATTCCTAAACCCTCAAAATTAGAATAGAGTTCGATGAAATCTTCCCCCCACAAACCAAGTTGCAATCTCTTGGATTTTTGGTCACTACAATAAAAGATTACTTGGTACATGCAGAAACAAAAAAAATGTAATAGCTACAGATGCTTCTGTCATCAATGAAAAGGCAGGCGTAGGAATTGCGTCTGATTTCCTCGGCTGGTCTTTTTCAGTGAGGCTTCGAGATTTCACTCCTATGTTTGACGCAGAGCTAGTAGCTATTAATTTAGCTCTTCGAAAAATTCCTACGACTGAGACTAGTGCAAACATCCTAACAGACTCACTTTCTGTGTGTGCAGCTGTGACAACCTCAGAAAGATCTCGTGCCCTAGCAGCATTCAACACATTAGCACCACCACATTTAAAACTTCTAAAATTAGTGGGGGTCCCAGGTCACTGCGGATTACAATTAAATTAATCGCAGATATTTTGGCACGAGCACCACTTGATGGACTAGTAGTTTCAGTACTTCCCGAGTTAGAATACTTATCAGGGGTTAGATATAGGAAATTCACTATTTTCACAGATAGTTTAGAAAATATCACACAATGGACAGATTATCAGCACTTCGAATTTCCATAGAAAGCCTAGTGGACTCCGTCAAAAAACTTGCAATTATAATCTCCAGATTCCGGTGCCGTGTCCCCCCATTAAATATTTATTTACACAGAGCTGGTCTGACACTTTCCCCCCTTTGTCTGTTTTGCGGAGAAGCAGAAACTATTGAACATTATTTTGGCTCACGGCGGAACTATGCAGTAATTAGGAAAAGACTTCTAGATATTCCAATTGCGAAACTAGGTTTAAACATAACCACAGAAAATGTTCTAAATTTTGGTGCCTCTGTTTTCGGAAATTGCCACAAAGATGCATTCAATGCGATGTATAATTTTATTCAAGACTCTAAACGTTTTTTCAACATAAAGCCCACGTCAACAGATACTAAATAAAGCGGGTCGAAAAGTAATTTTCAAATCTGAATAAATTCGCGACATACCAAATTATTCGGGTTTGGCAAAACCAGCTGTCTGGTTGGCTCTCAAAATGAAGGTATAGCTATTAGTGTTCACTTTCTTATTGATTTTTTTCTCACTATCCTAATCTTTGGCTTCTTTCTTTTTTTAGTATGCTGTCTTCATTCTACAACTCCCCCCCCCCCCCTTTTGTTGTAAGCAATAGTGCAGTTATGGTCCATATGAGACTATATGTTCTCTTTGACAATCCCCTAGAGTGGGGATGAGTCATATATTCTAGGCTACAAACAAACAAACGAACTCAGTTTTGAGCCATTGCTTGCAACACTTTCCACGGCGAACCAACATTTCCTCAAGCACTAATCTGTAAATAAAGCCCATAATTCTAAACGTCCTACTCAGAGACGAGAATCACGAGCGGTATCTGGATGAAATTCCTTTATTTTCTGCAAACACGTCATACAACGAATTTCCGAGTAGTGAGTCGCTATCTGTTTACAACAATGCATTCTCAATAATTTGTCGCACGTCCTTTTTCATCCCCAAGAAAAACGTTTTATAGTTCGCAAGCACCCCACCGAACATTGGGCTGCAGCTTAGGTGATGCGCCTAAGCTTCATGTACTTCCTGTTTTTACGGGAAGATGCTCGCTCTTTCTGGAGTACCTTTGTGTAAAAACGCAAATGTGTGAGCAGAAACAACTTGTTTACTTGATTGGCGAGGCTCGGACCATGTTGTGCGCAGCCCAGTGTGACATTTTTTTTTTTTTCAAGCAGGAAACAAGCTTTTGCAAGCTGTCACTGTGAAGCTCGTTGTAACTAAACTACTTTGAAAAAGTGATTTCAAAGGCGTCTACACATGGGAACAGCCTCTCCGAAAGGCCTACAGGCGCCCGCACGAGAGGGGCAAAAGCGGTTGGCCACCTGGAAGGAGGGCGCTAAATCTGTTTTATACATTGACTAGGCAGCGGGGCGCTCTTTTAGTCACATAAAAATGGGGCCTAAAATCTGCATCATACACTGTTTTATAGGAAGGAGGTACCCTGCAATGAACCTTCCCCCCCCCTCCCTGTACGGCAAGTGCACCCATGGGTCTACCAATTCCTTTCAATGCGGACAATTTCGCCAATTGCAGTGTGCTTGAAGTGCCGGGAGATGTATCTCTCGCTTAAGTGCAGCTCGCACACAGCCGAGTTTTCTTGAAGCAGCTTGTCGACTTGTCAGCGCGCGGAATCGCTCTAAACCACTGTGCTAACAGAGCTTCGTCCTTCGGAACGCTGAAAAACGCATGCTTTATTTAGCTGACATGTAGCTTGTAGTGAACCCCGGGACAAAGCATTGGCTTCGTTTTCGCACCAGGAGAGTGCATACAAAAGCATTGGTGTAAGATTGCCACCGCAATTGAAAAAAACGAGCACAAACGCGCCCGACGAAACTGTCAGAAACGTGCAAACAACGTATAAACGATTGCGCGCGCCCCCAAGCGGCTGCTCCTCGGAGGCATCAGTGCGCTTCGTAGGCATCGCACTTTCTTATTTTAGCCACTGTAGCGTAGCTACAGTGGCTAGAGGGGGAGGTGGCGCGAGCAGCATTGCGGTGGCAGAGAGAGCGCTGCCATGCTTCATGAAACGGCCGCGGATACAAAACGGCGCTGCTGCAGGCAGTTCGATGACAACCAAGGTAGTGAGCTTAGAATACAGGAGGTCGCGTTAGAGATAACAGATAAATACAAATATCTGGGCGTATGGATAAGCAATGGGACCGACTATCGGAGGGAACACGAAATATACGTGACGACTAAAGGTAACAGGAATGCAGCAGTCATGAAAAATAAGGCACTGTGGAATTACAATAGGTATGATGTTGTGAAAGGAATATGAAAAGGGGTCATGGTTCCTGGGCTGACGTTCGGCAATGCGGTCTTGTGCATGAGATCATAAGTTCAAGCAAGATTAGAAATTAAGCAACGTGGAATAGGTAGGCTTGCTTTAGGAGCTCACGGGAATACACCAAATCAGGGAGTACAAGGTGATATGGGATGGACATCATTTGAGGGCAGGGAAGCTAGCAGCAAGATAAAATTTGAGAAGCGATTGAGAGAAATGAGGGAAGAGCGTTGGGCTAGGACGGTTTTCAGCTACTTGTACATGAAGAATGTCGATACAAAATGGAGGAAGCGAACCAGGAAGTTGATTGGTAAATACTTAGAAAACAGCAGGTGGCCAAACCAAAAAGACACTGACATGTGGAGAATGGGCATGATTAAGAAGTCCGCACTAGAGATCTATCGAACTTTTAAGCAGGAAATCGCAAAGGAAAGAATCTATGATAATAATCGGGGTAGTTCTCTACTGTTTGAGGCCAGGACGGGAGTACTGCGAACCAAGACATATCGGGCCAAATACGAAGGGGTAGACACAGTATGCAGTGCGTGTGGAGAGTAAGAACTGCCGAACACTTGACAATGTTCTGTAAAGGGCTTCACCCTATAGTTCAGGATGATGGCGCAGAGTTTTTCAAAGCACTGGGGTTTAGGGACCGGGAGGGCAAAATAGACTTTAAGTGGGTAGAAATAACTAGAAGGAGGTTATCTGATTGGTGGCTAAAGTCAAGGCACGAGTGAAAATTAAACTCTTCACTGCAAAGTACGAATCCTCAAACTCACTTTTTAAGGAAAAAATAAATATAGTTTTTGGTTCATAAGGTATTACGGCTTGGTGGCGCTAGCCACCGCCCGATCTAAAGGGTACAGCCATATCTATCCACCCATCCATCCGATGCTGGCCGCGGAGAGCTCACGTGCTTTCTTTCGTGCTGTGCCTGTGCCACGTTCAGTCGAGTGTGCTTCGCCCGTTCTCCTCCGCGCCGTTTTACAAAACACGGCGTGGATTGTTCGTGCAAGTTTTCGTGTTTTACCGCCAACGCTATGGAATCGGGCGTCAAGAAGAAGAAAACGACGCAGACACACTGCTTCGCACCCGGCTGTTCGTCCGGCTACGTCTCGTCGAGGAGATCTGGTCAACGTGTGTCGCTGTTTTCCGTGCCGAAAGAGCCTGAACGCTTAAAAGCATGGCAGCGTGCAGTGCCACGTGCAGATCAAGTCCTCAACACAAGCTCAAGAATCTGCAAGCTGCATTTTGATGAGCAGTATATTGTGTGATCGTTTACGCACACGATAAATGGCGTCACAGTGACGATTCTTCGCGATCGACCTGTGCTGACAAGCGATGCGATTCCGACTGTGTTCCCCAACCTCCCTCAGTATTTGTCGAAGAAGGCACCCCAGAAAAGAAAGTCGAAAACGTCGACGTGTGGACTTCTTTGAAGTCTCCGAGACAAGAGACAAGTAATGCCGTGTGTACTGACGAGGTAGAAGTTTTAGAAGAAAAAAGTGCGTCGCCCGAAGTAATCTCCCCAGTGCTGCCTGATGTGGGGAACTGCCGACTGCCCAGCGCTTACGGGACGCGGCAGCCGATTGCTGGAGAGTGCAATGTCACGACCTTCTCAGTATGTGCACTGCATCGCGAAAGCTTGTGTTTTGAAAAAGTGGTATTGTTCGTTGCGAATGGCAGTTCAGTTCACACGAACGTTTTCGTGCAAGCCACAAAACTAAATTCACTTGAGATCACTGACATGGCAATGGCTGAAGATTTGCTTCGACATTTTGATAAGATCATCCCATGCAAAGGATTTGGAGAAGAAGGCGAGTTCAACCCAACCAAAAGCGCAAAGAGAAGAATGGCGGCAAGGTATTCAGTGCTTCTTGCTTCAGTGTTGCACATTCAGCAAAGCAGGCATGCCCACAGTGCAAGTATCTCCAGAAGCTCCTGCAGAATCAGGCTTCGTACAGAAGGAGAGGTAATACTCGTGGTCGGAGAGCGTCATACAAGCTAAAGCGTCAAACTGCGCAATTGAAAAGAAGCAGGCTCACGATTCTCAAAGGAAAGTCTGTGATCCAGAACCTAAAGGAAAACAATGCGCAGATCAACTCAGAAATGTTTGAGAAGGCATTGAAAGCTCTGCCTGTAAAGCAGCAGCCACAGGTCAGAGCAGCATGCAAGCGCACAAGCACAAAAGGGATGAAATATGAGGCAGAATGGGTATTGGAATGTGCAGTCATGTGCATGAAGAGCTCCCGGCTCTACGAACACATAAGAAAGCACAAAATCATGGTTCTGCCCTCGCGTACATCCCTTCGTTGTTTCCTGAGGATGTACAGAAGTGGGTTTGGACTGAGCAGCAAGTTGTTGGCTGCTGTAAAAGAGAAAACCAAAACAATGGACTCTTCGAAATGCCATGGCGGACTTCTGTTTGATGAACTGAAGCACTTCGAAAATCTCAGCCTTGCATCAAATGGGAAAATCTTCGTGAATCTCGGTGAATTCACACCTTAAAACCAGCGCATGCTCACTTGTGACCACAGTCTTGTGGTGGTGTTTCAACCGTTTAGTGGCAAGTGGCACCAAATTGTTAGTGTGTTTGCTTCACATAGCAATGTGAAAGCAGATATACTTTCCAAGATCATACTTGAAGCTGTGGTATTGTGTGAGAACGCTGGACTACATGTAGATTTTATAACGTGTGATGGGGCTTCCTGGAACAGGAGCATGTGGCATTCGTTTGGTGTGTGTGGAAAAAAGGGCAAGACAGTGTGCAGGAGGCAGCACCCAACTGATGCTGAACGTTTTATTTACTTCATTTCCGACTTCCCCCACCTTCTCAAATGCGTGCGGAATGGTTTCGTGCGCAAAGACTTCAATCTGCCAGAAGGACGTGCTAGTGTAGCCCATATAGATTGTGCTAGAAGATGCGACGACAGGCATGACACCACACTTAAAGCAATGCCACACGTGAACCAGTCACTTGTACGACCCAATGGCTTTCAGAGCATGAGAGTCAATATTGCTTTCCGGTTGTTCAGTGATGAAGTGCTCAGAGGTTTATTCTTGTACAAGAATGAAATAGAAAGTAGGCATGGTGATGTAGCTGCCACTTTCGGCTTTATCGAAAGAATGCGAGGAATAATCGAGGCCATGACATCGGGATGCAGTTCAGGCGCTCTGAGGCCAGGAAACACTCCTCATGTTTCTATTGAAAGCTTCCTGGAATATTTGGATGAGTGGGAAAGAGCAGCTACATCCGAAGGCTATCTAAGCCAGAGCACAGCTGAAGGCCTCCAAGTCACTCTTTCGAGCACTCTGCATTTGTTGGATTATGTAGTTACCAAGCTTAACTACCATTACCTTATGACAAGCCGGTTGTGCCAAGACTCAATTGAAAGGCTTTTTGGGATTGTGCGACAAATGTCAGGGTGTAATGACCACCCTACTCCAAGCCAGTTTTTAATCTCAGTAAACACACCAAGTTTCCAAAACCTCGTTAAGTCGCCTACACGTGGAAATGTGTCTTCAGGATTCTTGAGAAACTTGGTAGGAACTGATGATGTCAGCATTACTCCTCAGCAAAGAATCGATGATCTTCTTGATAGGCAATTTTTCTGAGGCTCATGACGTGCTGAATGATTGTGACCTCCTTGGCCCCATTTCGATGGTTGTGCAAGCCAGCGACTCGAGGCTCATATATTACATGGCTGGCTATGTGGCAAGACGAAGTATTCCCAGCACCAAGTGCACGGATTGTTGCCGACAGCTGCTTCAAGGAAAGAATGGGTCACCTCCAGAAACAGCATCCCTCACTAAAACAGTAGACAGGGGAGGCCTTTTATACTCATCAGAGCAGCTAAATTCACTCGTGACAACACTTGAAAACACATTTACACGCTGCTTTAGTTTAAAGCAGGTGAACAGTGATAGCCTTATTGAGTTAGTTTTATTCCTTCAGCTCGCAAAGCTGACTCTTGTTGGATGTGCTAAGCACAGCACAATTCTCACCAATTCTCCTCTGAAAGCGCCTGCTTCCTTAACACATGCGCGCAATTCAATTTAACGCAGCTGGTTATGTGCCCAACTCGCATTACACATTCAAGTGCTTCAACTTTAGACTTAGTTCTGACTTCTCACCGCGATCTCGTGCAACCGCTTTCTGTTTTGCCAGGCCTCAGTGATCACGAAGCAATCGTTTTCAACCTCCCCTGCGCATCGCCCCGTAAACAAAAAAGTAAAAAGCGATTCAGGGACTACAGTAGAGCTGATTATGGAACCATTAATACCGAACTTGAACATTTCACCTCCGTTTTTCTAGAAGACTTCAACCAAAGATCTGTCAACGATAACTGGATGCTGTGTAAAAATAAAGTTGCCGAACTCGTTAACAAGCACATACCACTACGCGAAATCGCATGTAACAGTCAATCACCATGGTTCACGCCAACATTGAAACGCCTGTCCAATAAAAAGAAGCGCGTTTACCGCCAAGCCAAGCGTTCTAATTTATCTGAAAGATGGGAGGTTTACAAAAAGGTAGCCGATGAATACGGGCGTGCTTTATCCGCGGCAAAGGAGTCCTTTCTCCAGCAAACGCTACCGTTAATTCTGCAAAACAATCCCCACAAATTTTGGCAGGTCGTTAATGGGGGCGATAGGAAACAGATTGAACTTACCACTGACACGGACGAAGCAATTTCCAGTGAAAACGTTTGTATCACCCTTAACCATGCATTTTCTTCATTCTTTACGAAGACTACTCCTGCCGTCCTTCCAGGTGTTCAAGCTCGCGATTTCATTGTGATGAATTCTGTACACGTTGACCGGGCCGGCATACGCAAGTTGATCCAAAATTTAAAAATTTCGTCGTCACCAGGCGTCGATGGCATTTCTTCTAAATTTTTGAAAAACACTGACGTTCATTCCTCAATTATTCTGTCGAGACTTTTTGATCAGTCATTAGAAGAAGGTGTTCTCCCAGAGGACTGGAAGGTGGGGAAGGTGGCTCCCTTGTTTAAATCAGGAAACGCTCATAGTCCCGGGAACTATCGCCCCATTTCACTAACCAGTGTACCATGCAAACTTCTCGAACATGTAATTTACACCCACGTCGTGAGTTATCTTGAAAGTAACGCCTTCTTTAGCATTCACCAACACGGGTTTAGGAAATATTATTCATGTGAGACACAGCTTCTGGTCTTCACTAACGATTTATTCTCTGCTGCTGATCGTTCATCTACTGTTGATTGTGTCTTCATAGATTTTTCAAAAGCCTTTGATACCGTCTGCCACAAGTTACTTCTTCTGAAACTAAACGCGCTAAATATTGATGCTAACGTCTTAAAGTGGATTGAATGTTTTTTATCTAACCGCACCCAGTTTGTAACTGCCAACGACCATTGTTCCCCGACTAGCCCTGTAACGTCCGGCGTTCCGCAAGGTTCAGTTCTTGGTCCCCTACTATTTCTTATCTACATCAACGACTTACCTAAAGACATCTCATCATCCATCAAACTATTTGCCGATGACTGTGTAATTTACCGTGAAATCCGGACTATCGCAGATAATCTTGCCCTTCAAACAGACCTGGATCACATTTCATCATGGTGCGAAGCATGGTTAATGAAGCTAAACGTTACTAAATGCAAGGCTATGCGAATTTCCCGTTGTATTTCTCATAATGTACCGTGCGACTACACACTTAACCACAGCAATCTCGATCTGGTTTCGTCCCACAAGTACCTAGGAGTATATATTTCTAACAATCTCTCTTGGAACACGCATGTCGATTATATTACAAACAATGCGAATCGCACGTTAGGTTATCTGCGCAGAAACTTTTCTTTGGCTCCGACTAACCTTAAACTTCTGCTTTATCAAACATTAGTCCGACCCAAACTCGAGTACGCGTCATCATTCTGGGATCCACATACCAATTACCTCGCTGACAGCATCGAGGCGGTTTAAAATCGCTCGGCACGTTTTGTCATGTGACCCGCAGGGCGCGGGTTCGAATCCCGGCTGCGGCGGCTGCATTTCCGATGGGGGCGGAAATGTTGTAGGCCCGTGTGCTCAGATTTGGGCGCACGTTAAAGAACCCCAGGTGGTCTAAATTTCCGGAGCCCTCCACTACGGCGTCTCTCATAATCATATAGTGGTTTTGGGATGTTAAACCCCACATATCAATCAACGTTTTGTCATGTCAAACTACAATCGCACGTCCAGTGTTACCTCAATGAAAGCCAATCTTCACTTACCCACTCTCTCACTGCGGCGTAAAATATCTCGCCTCTGCCTGTTCCATAAAATCTTTCATTGTATTCCGTCTTTTAGCAACACTCTTTTCCAGCCCCCATCGTACGTTTCCTCACGCAACGATCATCAGTTTAAAGTGGGCGTTCCTAGCGCCCGCACGAATTTATATTTTGAATTTATTTATTTATTTATTAGAATACCCTCAGGGCCCGTAGGGCATTACAGAGGGGATGGGTACAACATTTATAACACACAAGAAAAAAAAGACAAAATAAAGAAACAAGTGTCAGATGCGCAAATCAGGAAGGCAACATAAGTCAACTAAAAATGTATAAGTAAGAATTCAAACACATACAAGACAAAGATAGATAATGGAAACTGCGTATAGTTACAAGCATTGCTGAGAAATTGCAGTCTTGAATAACAAAGGGTCTGTTATTGTTACACCGGAAGAGGGAAGGTGGTTCCAATCGGCAGCTGTTTTTGGTAAGAAGGCTGCTGAAAAGAATTTGGTGCGGCAAAACGGAATGGCAACCTTATGCTGGTGATCAATGCGCGATGAGTGGTATGACGGTTGTGAAATAAGGTCTCGCTTCATTGATGGATTGTGAAAAAATATCTTATGAAAAAAATGCAGTCGCGCCAGTTTCCTCCGGACAGTTAAATTGGGCAGGTCAAGGTTAGATTTCATTTCTGATATGCTAGCAGTACGGGAATAATTAGAACAAATGAACCGAACTGAGCGGTTCTGAACAATTTCTAACGCGTTGATTAAATTTTGCTGCACGGGATCCCATATAGCGGACGCGTACTCAAGCTTTGGGCGAACTAGTGATCGGTATAATAGAATTTTGAGGGACAGTGGAGCGCGAGAAAAGTTGCGGCGTAAGTATCCTAGCGTTCGGTTAGCGTTATTACAGATGTAGGTAACATGCGTGTGCCAAGATAGATTGTTGGTAATGTAAACGCCGAGGTACTTATATGAAGAGACATGCTGGAGGGGAACGGCGTAAATTCTGTAGGTACAGGGGGGAGAAATAGATCACCGGGTTATTGACATGCATTTAGATTTCTTAGAGTTGAGAGTCATAAGCCATTTATTGCACCAGGTTGAGACAGTGTCAAGGTCTGACTGTAGAAATTGGTTATCAGATTCATTGTTTATTTCGCGGTAAATTACACAATCATCTGGAAATAACCTTACAGCGGAGTTAATGCTGTCGGGGAGATCATTAATATATATAAGGAAAAGTAAAGGGCCTAATACGGAACCTTGGGGTACGCCGGATGTTACTTTAGAAAGAGGTGAGTCATAGTCATTAGTTGTTACAAACTGAGTGCGATTAGTCAGAAAGCATTCAATCCATTTAAGAATTTTCGGGTCAATGTTTAAGGCACTAATTTTCAGGAGGAGTAATTGGTGAGGTACTTTATCAAAAGCTTTTTGAAAGTCAAGAAAAATGCAATGCACAAGTGAGCCGCGATCTAAAGCCGATGCTATGTCATTAGTAAAATAAAAAAGTTGGGTTTCACATGAGTAACTTTTTCGGAATCCGTGCTGGTAGGGAGTAAAAAAAGAGTTTGATTCTAGGAATGAGACAAGGTTTGAGTAAATTATATGTTCTAACATTTTACAAGGAACACTGGTTAGGAAAATTGGTCTGTAATTGAGAGGAGACTGTGTGTTACCAGATTTGTGCAGAGGGACCACCTTCCCCACTTTCCAGTCAAGCGACAAAGTGGAGGTCTGAATAGATTGCGAAAAGATTAAGGACAAGTAAATTGATGAATACAATGCAGTGTTTTTTAGAAACTTTGAGTTGATTTCATCTACGCCACAAGAAGAGGATAACTTAAGCTTGTGAATTAAATTTTGCACTCCAACGGCATCAACGGTAACGGGATACATGGGTAAAAAATCACGACTAGGCATTTGTGGCAACGCAGAAGCAGAACAACTTGAAAAAGAAGTAACAAAAAAATCATTTATTGCAATGCAACACTCTTCACAGCGAACTGGCTGCCCGTCTGAGTTCGTAAGCGAAATGTTTTTCTTTTCCCTAGGTTTAACAGAATCATTCATCCCGAAAACTTCAAATGAGTGGAACCACCTTCCCGCTCCTATCGCTGCTATCACTGACCTCACTTTGTTTAAAAACGCCCTCTCTAACCATTTCGCGTAAATTCGCCACTTAAGTCACGCTGTGTTTTCTCTTGTTAGTTTTTGTGTGCGCGTGTCATTCAAAAGACGCAACCATGTTGAACATTGTTGTTACAACCACCCTGCCTCTTCTTCACATCACGCAGTCTTTCTTTTCTTTTATGGTTTGCAGATCGCCATTGTGCGCATATAATTTTGATTTGCTGTATTTCCTGATTTTCTGTACGATGTATACCCGCTCCTCTCTGTAATGCTTCGGCCTTGAGAGTAAATAAATGAAATGAAATGAAATGAAACAAGATAACCAAGTTTTACGTGTTAACTAGGCTTCATTTCCAAGTTAAAGTCAGAATTCTTTACGAAGTGAAAGGCAGAAGCGAATGATATTGCTGAAATTGAGACGTGTATTGTAATGTGGTTGAGAGCTTCTATTTTTAATTTTTTTCAGCAGAAAATTTTTGCATCAGTGCCATAGCACGATAACAATGCTGCTATTGGTTGTGTTTGTGGATTGTAGTGTCTAATCTTGTAAAACAACTGGCCCTAGTCTTGACGTTATCTACTCCTCATGCATCATTCCAGTGTCCAAAGAAATCTCATGAGTACTAGCAAATGCTTTTTCTTCATTTTTTGCAAAATACGTCACACTATTTGTATTTGCATTTCGTTCATATGGCACTGTTTAAGGCAAAATTTCTGTGATTTTTCAATATAACTGTGGGTGATATTTTATTTTATTGTATGTTCTGTTTGTGTTAGGTTTCGCTATATGTTCTGTTTTAATTTGTTTTATTTGTGTATGTGGAATGCGTTTTCTTGCTTCTTTTTGGCTTCGTGTATGTTGCTGAGATATGAATATGTTATTGTAAATTAATCTTGTATGCAAAATAAGTGTTAATATCTAAACTCCGCCTGTAGTGAATAAAAGTGGTGTCGTTTGACACGAGCAGTGGCAATCAAACTTTTGCAATATCTCGGCAATAGTCTTACACCTTAGCCCAGCCATATTTTTAGCGAGTGCGGCTGCTATGAACTTCAGTCGCACAGTGCACACTAGGACGACAGGCTACCGGTTCCAAAAAGCAAACACTCTAGCCAAAAGTGAGTGCAGTGAAATAAATTATAAGATTACAGGGACCATAACGCAAGTATCGGATACTTGTACCGCATCAGAGCGGTTTTGAAGCTTAGATGTATTGTCGTCTCATTCCAAAATGAGCAGCCGATAATGAAATGAGCGCCGTGTACGCAGTAGATAGAAGGCCGCGGCGGAGGGGCATCTTACTACGAGCCGCAGCGCCACCGCTACGTGTCATGGAACGGCGGATCGCCTTTCGCGCCGCGCTCGCGCCACCTCCCCATCTAGCCACCCACCATAGCGTAGCTATGGTGGCTAGAATTGGGAGGTGACGCCAGCGCCCGCATATTCGCCGAGCGCGCGCGATCCTCGTTTTCAAGCGCCGCCGCGACGGCCACCACGGCGCTCCTGTCGGCATAGTGATGCGGGCGAAGCGCGGGCTCCGCGCTCTCTCGTCGACTCGCCGCTGGGTTCGCTGGTTCGCCTCTGGAAGCGTGTCTGGGTGTGTGCAGTTTTCCGCGTTGATGTCTCGCTTATGGCAAAATGTATTTAGTTGCTGACATGACAGTGTGAGTGCCGACCTTAGGATGAACTCCAGCACTACGAAAGCGAGGCAACGCCACTGCTTTGCTCCTGGATGCACGAGCGGCTATGTGTCATCGAGGGAGCAAGGTCAGCGCGCTTCTCTTTTCTCTGTTCCCAAAGACCCTGCCCTCTTCGAAGCCTGGCAACGAGCCGTACCCCGTGCCGACAAGTCGTTGGACGTGAAGTCGGCGCTATGTGAGCTTCATTTCGACGAGCAGTTTATTGAGCGTTTTTACACGCATGTGATAAACGGCGAAACTGTTCAGATTCCCCGAGGGAAACCGGTGCTGAAATCTGACGCGGTGCCAACCATATTCCCAAATGTTCCTGCGTATCTTTCAAAGAAAGTGCCGAAGAAAAGGACGTCAAGAACATCCACTTGCGGCCTACCATCGAAAATTCGGCGTCAGGAACCAAGCACGTCTGCTTGCGAGGAGACAGCTGGCTCGTACAGCACAGAAAGCGACAGTAACCAAATACCTGTTCCGAATGTGCCCGCAATTCCCGACGTCCGCAAGTGTGGTCTTCCCAGCGCTTACTGGGCTCGACATCTAATTGCTCGAAATCGAAATGGCAGAAGAGTTGCTTCGCGACGTCGACTCCATGATACCATGCAGAGGGTTTGGTAAAACTGGTGAATTTGGAGTGAATTTAAAGTACAAGGAGAAGACTTTTGATGGCAGAACCTTCAGCCCATCTTGCCGTGGGGTTGCTCCAACGCCAGAAAAAGCCTGCCCACAATGCAAGCACCTCAGAAGACTACTCCTGAATCGTGAGTCCTACAGGCGAAGAAAAGGCAAAAATGTGGCCCAGTCCCAAAAGCTTTCATACAGGCTTAAGCTGCGAACAGCGCAAGCGAAAAGGAGTCGCCTGAGTGTCCTGCAGGCTAAATCACTCATCAAACAAATGAAAGAAAAGAATGCACGGAATGATTCTACAGCATTTGAAGAAGCGGTGAAGGCCCTACCCATTAAGCAGCAGCAACAAGTCAAGGCGTGCTTTGCTGCGGCTAAAAGAAAATCCACGAAAGGGATGAAGTATGAAAGTGAATGGGCTCTAGAGTGCCTTATTATGTCCATGAAAAGCCCACGCCTCTATGAGCATATACGCAAAAACAACATCATGGCGTTGCCTTCTCGAACATCACTACGTCGATATCTCAAGCGTTACAGGAGTGGATTCGGCCTGAGCGAAAAAGTGTTTGCTGCTGTGGCGGAAAAAACAAAATCTATGGACTTGTTCCAGCGCCATGGTGGGCTGTTAATTGATGAGATTAAGCTATCTGAACACTTGAGCTTGAGCGTGTGCAATGTTTCAATGTTTTTAACTACTCCCGAGCGTATGTAAATGTGCGTATTTTTTCATTTTATTTTATTTTACCCTGTATTCCATGATGTGCAATAGATCTTCCTAATAATATGATGTGCAATAAATATTTGTTTTATTTTCCTCGCCCAGAACTTTGGTAATATTTTTTTTAAAAAAAACGCCGTCGCCTTGCACTCCAAAACACCGCAGGGATATGCGAACGAAAGCTTTAATTTGCGCAGATTCAACGTCACAGAAGTCTTGCAGCGGCAGCCAATTTCTTTTAATGCTTGAAATGGCGTTCTATCAGCCATCGTCACAGTGAGTTATCTGAATCGCCAATTTATCTGAATCATGCTTCAGCAACAGCTTCTTTGAAAGGTCCGCGCGCTCAAGGCGCGCGCGCGTAACTAGCATCACCATTCCGCCGACAGCGCCACCGCCGCGCTGCTCGAAACGAAGGAGCGGCTCCGAGCTCCCGTTGGCGTCACCTCCCAATTCTAGCCACCATAGCGTAGCATAAGTTGTTGCCAGACTGAAAGGGTCAGTGTTGCCAGACTGCTGCGAAATTTGGTAGAGAAATTTGCCTCTGGAGTTGTGGCTTCCTCGCGTGAGTTTGGTGTCGTCCGCAGTGCATTTTGCGAGTGCATGAGCGATGCTGGCAGTTTTAATTAACGGAATGAAATGCGCTTTGCAGACGTTGGGGTACGTTCTCTTGCTGTGTGCGCTGCTGCGCAATTAAGAGATCATGTCTCAGAGTTAGGGAATCAACGACGCGTCGTCCGCCTGGCGTTTCGCGAGTGTGATGAACTTTTTCGTGAGTGTGTGCGACGTAATTAATGCAATGAACCGCGGGTTACAGAAGTCGGGGCCCGTTCTCTTGCTATGTGCGCAGCTGTGCAATTAAGAGATTGTGGCTCAGTGTTAAGGATGAAGCCCCCCCCCCCCTTCTTTTTTTTTCACAGCTGATCGTGCCGCGTCGACCGCGTGCCACGACGGGGACGCTACGCTTCCCCTAGCTGTGTCAGCACAAGACATATTGTTCGGACTCGTGCACATGTGACGAATAAACATCCGAAGGCTGGCTAATCGGGGTACGTCGGATATTCTACAGCTTATATATGCCTGGAAGGCTGCTATATTGACGCAGTTGGAGCGAATTAAGCGTGACTCGCGCGTACATGTAAATGGGACCCCGCATAAGCATTCAGTATTTGGAATTTTGGTCGTTTGTGCTTATTGCAGGTGGGGCCCTGCAAGCGATGGTGGCTGATAGGCGGGGTTCTATTGAACTACGGCTACTTTACTTGAATATTATTTTAAAGAATATGCTCTCCGACTACCCCAAAAAGTTTTAGGTATTGTTCAGTGCGTGAATGTCCTGTTTAATGTGCATGCGCTGTAATGAACACCGCGAAATTTCGCAGACAATTTTAAATGCCAAAGAAGCAATGGCAAACAATATGCTGCCGTATTGAAAATAGTTTATTCTCTTACCTTTTTCGTGGTCGTTTATAAGTGGTTCCTACACGATGAATATATATATATATATATATATATATATATATATATATATATATATATATATAGGGCACGTTTTTCCGTGTTATGACCTGCTCACGGCTGGTTATTTTTTCACCCACTTTTCTTTCTTATTTACATTCCATTGGTTCTAATAACTTCCCCTGTACATTCCTTGGCATTACTGTCTGTTAGATCTATCTCTTTATATATATATATATATATATATATATATATATATATATATATATATATATATATATATATATATATATATATATATATAAATTGTGTGTGTGTGTGTGTGTGTGGTTAGGTTTGCCCCCCCCCCCTCTCGCGAAAGAGTCGGTACGCCCCTGCATTTGTGGATCTTTTTTGTTACATTCATCCCTTTCTCAAGTCAATCCTTCAACCAAGCGTGAAATCCTGGAGCCTCTTTGGAGGCTGTATGGTTCTTCGAGGTTCGACAGAAATTCCAGTCTACTTCGGTTGATCTGTCTCTGGCTCACTGACTTCAATGTGTTTTCCTGGGGAAGGGCTTGCCCTATTGAGTATCAGTTCCTTCTCAGAGAAGGAACTGAGTTCTGTATGGAGTGAAAGAGTTTCTGGTTGCTGGGCTTGTGCGTACCTTTAGCATATTTCACACCTCAGGATCAAGTGTTTCAATTCTGTGTTAATTCCTGGCCAGAAGACACACTCACGAGCGCATTGAAGACAGCTCACGATTCCAAGATGTGTTGTCTGGAGTTCCATTTTGCTTTCACCTCACAGAATCATTATAATAATTAGGCATAATTTTTTGAAAATCAGGTGATTCTTAACGGGCCTTAATTCTTGGAAATGACTTTTTCAGAAAGCTCTATTTCTGTGTGTTAAGTATAAGTGCATGCCTTTGGGTAGTTCATGTTTGTGTTGTGGCTAGCCTGAACGAAAGATTCACTTTAGTCTTTGCAGTAATTCATCACACTCAGTGACAGCTTTCATCTATTCCAAGGTTTTCTTTCTCACAGGGACGTATTGCACGACATGGATGTTCAGAAGTTCCTCTTCATTGCTTTCGTTGGGAATGAAAGCACAGGATATCATGTCAGCCAAGACTAATTCCTTTCCTGGTCTGTTTTCTATTGCAATGTTGTGTCTTTGCATCTGAAGGATCATGCTTTGCAGTAATATTCGAACTTGATCCAATCGTTTCTTCAGGATTGCTTGCTTCAGTGGCTAACAATTGCTCAACTTCTTTGTTTCTTTTCGGAATGTATAATGATAAAACTTTTTTAAGGCAAAGACAATGGCCAGAATATCCTTTTCTTCTTGTGCATAAAAAACTTCCATAGTTGTCAGTGCTCTGCTGACGAAAGGGACTTGCTGTCCATTTTAAAGAAGAGCTGCTCCGAGCCCAAAATTGCTCACATCACATCGGATTTCCAGCTGCTTTCATTATTCAGAGAAATGCTAGAAATGGAGCTCTTCTCACGAACTCATGGCTTTTCGAATGCTTCCTCCTGCTTCCCCGTCTGCTATGGTGCATTTTCGAAAGTGAGTTTTCTGAAAAGCCCCAACATGCATGACGATTCAACTTAAAATCTGGAGAGGTAGTTAATTTTAGCTCCGAAGCACTGCACCCCTTGGAATCCATTGTCTTTGGCATCTGCTGAATTGCCTTGACTTTATTTGGTTCAAATTTTTCAGAATTAGGAAGGTGGTCAGCAAGCTTGGTTCGTCATCGATTACCCCCTCTTGAAAATTCAGCTTTTAGAAAACTTTGGCTTTAGTAGGATCTAGTACAACATCAACAGTGGACAATACATGACATGCTCTCGGTAGAGCTTCGAGCACTTGTGGATGGATGGATACTCACATTGGTCGCTTTTTTAATGCGAAGCATTCCTTATGAACTTCGGTGACTTTGAGCGTACCTATCTATCTATCTATCTATCTATCTATCTATCTGTCTGTCTGTCTGTCTGTCTGTCTGTCTGTCTGTCTGTCTGTCTGTCTGTCTGTCTGTCTGTCTGTCTGTCTGTCTGTCTGTCTGTCTGTCTGTCTATCTAATCTATCTAGCCACCTTTGACTTTTGGCTCTCCTGGCTGTTTCCATAATGACATAACATGACTTTATGATGAGCATAAGTGACTAGACGTAACATGAAAGTCATAGCATGTATGTCATTATTTACGTTTCATGGTCTTTTTTATTTTATTTTATTTATTTACTCTCAGGGCCAAGGGCATTACAGAGAGGAGTGGGGGGTAAAACACTCTACAGGTATACAATGCAGCAGGAGTGTGATTACACATATGAAATACACATAAATAAACAAACAATAACAGAAAGGAAAAATCAAAATGCGCGAAAAAAACATTTGCCGTACACGGGAACAACCGAGCAGAATTTACATAAAACCGCGGAATTCGCGGGGAGAAAAAAAAAATCAGGTAATATGGCCACTAATAGCCACCTTGAAATTGGCTGGATTAATTATTGAAGCAATGCAGGTGGGGAGGTGGTTCCAGTGCGAGCTGGTTTCAGGAATAAATGAGTTGAAATAATAGTTGGTCCGGCTGCTGGGTACGCCAACCTTGAACTGATGGTCGTTTCTTGTCGAATGATAAGTGGGAGGAAAAAGCATCGAATCTTTGAGCGTTGAATTGGCGTGATAAATTTTATGAAAAAGACAAAGTCGTGATATTTTCCTGCGAACATACAGATCAAGTAGGTTAAGGGAAGATTTCAAGGACGAGACACTAGCCGTACGAAAATAGTTTGATAATATGAAGCGTGCGGAACGATTCTGGATAGCTTCGATATCATGAAGTAACGAGTTGATATGCGGGTCCCAGATCGACGACGCATACTCCAGCTTTGGCCGAACTAAAGTTTTGTATAAAACGAGTTTTATATCTGCTGAAGCAAGAGCGAAATTTTGTCGTAAAAAACCGAGCATGCAGTTAGCGTCGCTTGTGATATGATCGATGTGTGTTTGCCAAGAAAGGTTATCCGAGATGTACACGCCAAGATATTTGTAACATGACACTTTGATTAGGGGGTCGTGGTTGAGTATGTAAGTGCACGCTGTAGTATTATGTTTTTGACGTGTTACTCGCATTACTTTGCACTTATTTGTGTTCAGTTTCATTAACCATGTATCGCACCAGGTAGAAATCTTATTAAGGTCAGTTTGTAGCGCACTTTGGTCGGCGGAATCCAAAATTTCTCTGTAAATTACGCAGTCGTCCGCGAAGAGTCTAATAGTTGATGATAGTGTATTCGGCAAGTCATTAATATAAATTAAGAATAACAGGGGACCTAAGACAGAACCTTGCGGCACACCAGACGTAACAGAGCAGTGCGTGGAAGTAAAGCCATTAGCAACAACGTATTGTGTGCGGTTACTTGGAAAACACTCCAACCATTTGAGAATATTTACATCTAGATTGATTGAGTTTAATTTAGAAAGCAGCAGTTTATGACAAACGGTATCGAATGCCTTCGCGAAGTCGATAAATACGCAGTCGATAACTGAAGAACGGTCAGCGGCGCAAAATAGGTCGTTAGTGAGGCTAAGTAACTGAGTTTCACAGGAGTAATTTTTTCTGAAACCATGTTGGAATTTGCTAAAAAAGGAATTGTTTTCGAGAAAGCGGACTAAATGGCTATGGATAATGTGCTCAACAATTTTACATGGTGCAGTGATGAGCGATATGGGTCTGTAAGTGATGGGATTGTGAGTGTTACCTGTTTTGGGCAAAGGAACCACCTTCCCGACCTTCCAATCCTGTGGTATTGTAGAAGTTTCCAGAGACTGTGAAAAAATCTTAGATAGAATTATAGCGGATAACATTTCAGTATTTTTTAAGAATTTGGGGTTAATACCATCATCTCCGGGGAGGAAGGTTTCAGATTCCTTATCAATTTGGCAACATCCACCCAGTCTATGATTAATGGATCCATGGGTAAATATTTGCAGGCAGGGAAAGGGGACAAACAGTTAGGCGTACAGGTCACAGATACCGACGAAAATACCGTATTTAAGGCTTCGCAGCACATTTCACTTGGGATCATACAGTCATCTTCAGACATCAGTTCAATTTTCTTTTCACTTTTTCCGTTGATGGTTAGCCAAAATCTACGGGGATTAGTTCTAAGCATAGAGGGGAGGGTAACTTCAAAGAAAGAACGCTTAGCCACGGCAAGCACGTGCGCATATTCATCGGCTGATTCATTGTACGCAGCCCAACGGTCAGTTGACCTCGAGCATTTGGCTTTCCGAAAAAGGCGCTGCTTTTTATTGCGTAGTCGCTTTAGGGTCGGTGTGAACCACGGGGATTGAACAGTATTCGTTATTCTACGCAGTGGCACATAGTGGTCTACTAACTCAGACACCTTGGATTTGAACCGATGCCAGTTTTCGTCTACAGAACGCTGATCAAAATTTTGAAACAATTCTTCGGTAAATATTTCAAGCTCCCTATTTATTGCAGCATAGTCTGCACGTTTATAGTCTCTGAATGTTTTGGAGGTTTTCTGTCGTCTGGGATTCCTGTTGGGAATAGTAAAGTGGATTGCTGAATGGTCACTGAGACCAGGTATCACAGAAAGGGATGTAACATGTTCTGGGTGAGTTGTGAGGACTAAGTCTAGAATAGCTGAGCTGGTAGTAGTAACACGGGTCGGGTACTTGACAAGTTGTATTAGATTGAAATCTGAGCACACACTGATAAAAGATGCGCTTTCAGACGAGCTGGAGCTAGCCTTTGGTTGGGGTAAACACCAAGAAATATCGGGCAGATTGAAGTCACCCAGAACAAAGAACACTGCAGCAGGAAATCTAATATGTATCTTATTTAAAACATCAAGAAATATCTCGAAAAAGCCTGGAGAAGAAATTGGAGGCCGATAGCAGGCACAAAAAATGTAGTCTTTGTGGTGCAGGCGAATGCACACACAAATTAATTCTAGTTCAGAAGCGACATTAACTTTGAAAGACACAAATTCATTTGATATCGCAATTAAGACGCCTCCGCCCGAACGGCTACCTTGGTCGTACTGATAAAGAACGTAGTTTTTTGCACCATGCAAAACTTCCCTGCTATCAATTTTCGCTGTCAACCAAGTTTCCGTCAGTATGATTACATCTGCCAGGCACGCATGAACAAGGGATAATAATTCGTCACGCTTGTTCAATACGCTCCTTACATTACAAAGGAGAAAGGAAATTTCCCGCTCAATAGCATCAGCTTGTGTGCGCACATCTAGCTATGTTGAAGACTGACCTTCACTTTTGTTTGGGGAACACGATCCGGCTTGGCCCAGACTATTATGATTACTTCGGCAGTTTTGAAAGCGCCCATCCTTTAGTCCAATTTCAACAACACGATCGGTAATGCTGCAATACACATAGCTCTTTTTGTCGATTACAACTTTGTTGTACTTCAGAGAAAATGGCTGGCTGGTGGCCTTCGCGAAATCCAGCAACTTTTTACGTACGGTGCGTGTTGCCTTACAAAAGTCCTGAGCAACTGAAATGTTTGTACCGCGTAGCTTGGACTTTTGTGAAAAAATTGACTCTTTCGTTTTAAAAGACGCAAATTGGACGATGATTGGCCGGCACTTATTTTCGACAAACGCTCCTAATCTGTGCGCGCGATTAATCGCTTCATCGGACAGTTGCATTTTGAGTTTGTCAGAAAGAATTCCCCTAATTTTATCTTCTGCTTCAGCCCACGTCTCTTCCGCACAATCAGACATTCCATAGAATACCAAATTTTCTCGTCGTGCCCTGTCTTCAAAATCATCTAGCCGTGATTGTAGTGTGGCACTTTCATTACGTACAGCTGACGTAATCATCGCGTCCAAATTCGCTTCATCAAGTAGTGCGTCAAAGGAATTTACTTTTTCTTCAACAGCGGCAAGACGCATGGTTAAGCCGGATACCTTGATGTCAAGAATTCGTTGGTTTTCTTTTACCTCATTGATAGATTCCAAGAGCTGGTCGTGCCGCTCGTCTAGGTGCTTAGTAAGACGGTTAATTGCAGACAAGACTTGGCTAGTTTCAGCGGCAGGGTCCAGTTTTGGGGGACCAGGGTTAAGCTCTACGTCGCCTCCTAGTACAACAAGTTTAACAACATACACAATGTCATAAAACTCAGACACTAAAACATGTGGGCACGGGAATCGCAGCAGGCAGATATTATCGGATTTTTTCGAATAGAGCGAGGGTACAGTACCAACCTGAACAAAAAAGCAGAAAGGGTTTTTAGCGAACATCGTCGCTGCTGCCATTCCATGCCCACTGAATTGTGGCGAAGTCGGAAGGCGGCTTAAGTAGGCCATGCTGGTTGCGGTCGATGTCCCTCTGGCGGCTTGGGCAGCGTCCCCTTGCGGAGACACGTATGGAGGCAGGCCACATGGCGCAGAATGGATCGTTGTTATCTCCAGGACCGGGCGTTTTTCAGCAGCATTTGGGTGCGCCGAAGTCACGGCGCAGGCATAACGGCACGTGTGGAGAAGTGCAGCCAACTGAACAAAAAAGCAGAAAGGGTTTTTAGCGAACATCGTCGCTGCTGCCATTCCATGCCCACTGAATTGTGGCGAAGTCGGAAGGCGGCTTAAGTAGGCCATGCTGGTTGCGGTCGATGTCCCTCTGGCGGCTTGGGCAGCGTCCCCTTGCGGAGACACGTATAGAGGCAGGCCACATGGCGCAGAATGGATCGTTGTTATCTCCAGGACCGGGCGTTTTTCAGCAGCATTTGGGTGCGCCGAAGTCACGGCGCAGGCATAACGGCACGTGTGGAGAAGTGCAGCCAACTGAACAAAAAAGCAGAAAGGGTTTTTAGCGAACATCGTCGCTGCTGCCATTCCATGCCCACTGAATTGTGGCGAAGTCGGAAGGCGGCTTAAGTAGGTCATGCTGGTTGCGGTCGATGTCCCTCTGGCGGCTTGGGCAGCGTCCCCTTGCGGAGACACGTATGGAGGCAGGCCACATGGCGCCGAATGGATCATTGTTATCTCCAGGACCGGGCATTTTTCAGCAGCATTTGGGTGCGCCGAAGTCACGGCGCAGGCATAACGGCACGTGTGGAGAAGTGCAGCCAACTGAACAAAAAAGCAGAAAGGGTTTTTAGTGAACATCGTCGCTGCTGCCATTCCATGCCCACTGAATTGTGGCGAAGTCGGAAGGCGGCTTAAGTAGGCCATGCTGGTTGCGGTCGATGTCCCTCTGGCGGCTTGGACAGCGTCCCCTTGCGGAGACACGTATGGAGGCAGGCCACATGGCGCAGAATGGATCGTTGTTATCTCCAGGACCGGGCGTTTTTCAGCAGCATTTGGGTGCGCCGAAGTCACGGCGCAGGCATAACGGCACGTGTGGAGAAGTGCAGCCAACTGAACAAAAAAGCAGAAAGGGTTTTTAGCGAACATCGTCGCTGCTGCCATTCCATGCCCACTTAATGTCTTAATGCTCTTATGGTGCTTTTGGCCACATGACATGTTGGAAAACTGGTATGGTGTGACGTGACTACATGGTGAACACAAGTGATACGTCCAAACATGATAATCATGACATGCGTGTCATGTAACAACGTGACTACATGCCACACTCATGATGCACTCACGGCCGTTTTGCTAGCTTCACATATATCAAATCTGGTATTACGTGGCGTGAATGGACGATGAAGGTAAATTACATGTCCAAGAGAGAGAGAGAAATAAACAAAAAGGAAGAGACAGGGAGGTTAACTAAGAAGAACTAGTTTGCTACCCTGTACAGGGGTGGGGAAAAGGGCCGAAAAGAGGATGAAGATAGAGAGATATAAAATAAATTAGAAAAAAATTCACATGCCCGCACATTCAGGGAGTTCCGATCACAGTCGTTTGGACAAGTTAGTTGAATGCAAGAAGAGCAGGAGCACCTTCACGGCCTTCTTCTGCGACATGAAGGCCTGTCGGTAGCACAGGATTCTTTCTTCCGAAATGGTCTGGTTGTCCAGTTCATCTAGTACATTGCATAGTGACTGTCTCTGCGTGCAGTACTCTGGGCATTCACACAGAATGTGCCTAGTTGTTTCGTCACTACCGCAATGGTCGCATGCAGCCGTATCATTCATTCCTATGTGGAACGTCTAAGCATTGCTAAATGCGACCAACTCCAAACCATAATCTGCACAGCATAGTAGCGTCTCGTCGGCATGATTCTGAAGGAATTCGAAGACTGAGAGTTGGGTCTAAGGTACATAATCGTGCATGGATGAAATATGACTCGTTCCATTGTGACGTGGTGCACTTGCGAGCAAGCATGCAGAGTTTCCGTGGAGCGTCAGTTCTGGAGAGCGGAATCGACATTTCATCGCTTTCAGTATGGGCGGAACGGGCAGCTCGATCAGCCCGTTCATCGCCAATTATTCTACGATGACTTGGAAGCCATTGAAAGGCAATTTCATGTCCTTTCTCAATGAATTGTTAAGTCTTTCCTGCAATCTCGAATACCAGCTGTTCATACGGGCCGTAGCGTAAAGGTGATAGAAGGGATTGCAGTGCCGCCTTTGAGTCACTGAAAATTGTCCATTTTTGTGGCTGTTAATCGCTGATGAATTGCAATGCGCACGAAGAGTTGTGAGCTCTGCTCCCATTGATGTCGTAAGGTGGGAGGTCTTGAATTTTCTTCTCGTGTCTTTTATTGGTATAAAAAATGATGCCATTGAACTCTTCTGTAAAACAGAGCCATCGGTGTACACGTGTATACAGCCTTGATACGTCTCGTGTAACAAGAATAGAGAAAGCTGCCTAAGAGCAGGTGATGACATATCTGCTTTTTTCTGGATGCCCGGTATAGTTAGCCTGATGTTAGCCTGAGTCAGGCACCAAGGAGGAGTCGAAGCCCTGGCAGCGGGTGTGAAGCATGTTGGCAACATTAACACACATAGGTTGAGGCAGAGGCTTGCACTTGTCGAGCTTGGGACAGTGGGTCTGGGTATCTGCCTTGCACACGATAGGGCAAGGTAATGGAACTGCTGTAGTTCTTGGTTGTGGCACGCGTGATAACCTTCAAATAGGGATTGACTGTACACTTTAAACATTCCTGGCTAACAGCCTTGACCGATCAGAGTGCACAGCACTGTCTGTAGCCTCTTATTACACTAAGGAAGGCTGTCAGCTGGCCTGCTCATTAACAACTACTAACGGTCCTTCGTCGTGACAGCAAAGTTCCCTACACACACTGGACAGACTTTTAGTCTGGTTGATGCACCGCTGGCCTGCTTTTTAAACTCCTCGCCAGATACTGCATGTGCAAAGCCTCTAACTTCATGACAACCTAACTGTCCTCTTGTCCCCTTGCATTGTCAGAATGCATCCTCTTTCTCCAGGGGCATTTGCATTTACATACAAATGCCTAGCCAGGGATACCCTATGGGCATATACCATCCTCATTTTCTCACTGGTGAAGACATGCTCATGTCATTAGATTGTGCCAGTCTAAACAAATGCTCAGTTTAGACAGACACGTTCTAGAAATGAAAGTCAACCGAATTTCATCACAATTGTTTCAGGCATTCACTAAGTGAAATTTCTTGGGAGCGATGATTAGGAGTGCTAAATATATTGACCACAGAATTTGATTGGAAAGTAAACAACAAGAAAGTCTATTTTCTGCTGGCAACAGCAGCATACACCCCATGTGACATGGCGAAAGCTTTAAGTCAGTCACACTGAAGTTAATACTGTGGGGATGCTGACACCCCCTGTAAGGCTGTGTAAGACTCAACCCGAACACAACGCCATCTATCGTCCGGCGGTTGTCACCCCCGAAAACGGGCTCTGTGCGGGACACGTGCGCCACGCGGCGCAAACAGCCTTACAGGGGGTGTCAGCACCCCCACATTCCCCCAACCATAAATTAAACCATATCCCAAAAACAAAGATCAGCTACACAAGCTTTCACAAAAAAATGACATCGCATTCCCATAATGTCCTTGCACCACGACACCGCCGCTGGTCGACACTGCTGCACTGTCCGGCTCGACTTCACCTCAGTACCAGCCCCGCAACAGCAACGTTGCTGTCGGCGTGACGAACCGTCGCTAGCGCCGACACGTCTTCCATTTGCGACCAGCACTCACGAGGGCGCCGGACTGCAGGCAGTTGCGCAGGTCCCAGGCATCTCCATCGCCCGACCTCACGATCGCATTCCTGGCCAGTGACGCTGACGACGCGCAGAAGACAGCTGGTCGTGGATGACATTCCTCCCGCTGAATACACCACCACCAACAAAAAAACTCGAAAGAAACAATGGAGCAGGGCCTAAGGAAGGGAGCTTCAGGCTTTTCGGCCACGTGGTACGATGGTCAGTACGGCTAGCTGATACATCGGTGGCGGCCGAGACGCCCATCAAAATAAAACAAAAACACTTTTCCTAGCTAACTAATGCATCGCAAGATTTAAAAAAGTGAGGGAAACAGAGAGGCCGTTTTTCGGGGGTGACAACCGCCGGACGATAGATGGCGTTGTGTTCGTGTTGAGTACCACTGTTGGTAGAGTGTAGCTCCGGTGGTGACCCCGTGTCTGGGGCTGGACAGCTTGTGGTATCACGTCGTTTGATCGCGTCTACGGGAATAGTAGCCACACAGGGGACACTTTGGCCCAATGCTCTGTTTTCTGGGGGTCCATCGGCTCCGATGGGTGTTTGGTGGTGCCGGGTTATGGATGCCGGATACATTTTTTAGGGAATCGAGAAGGTCCTCGGAGACGCGACAAAAGGGGCCCGAAGAGAAAAAAAGGAAAACGACACCGGTACCACTGGCCACGGGAGTCCAGGCGGGTTGACACCTACTGCCTTAGACGTTTGCGGACAGGGGAGCGAAGGTCATCCAGCTCAGCCCCAGACGCAGCACCCCGTGCTTCTCCGGCATCCACAACCCGGCACCACGAAACACCCACAGGAGACGGCGGACCCCCAGAAAACAGAGCATTGGGCCAAAGTGTCCCCTGTGGGACTACTATTTCTGGAGACGCGATCAAACGACGTGATATCACAAGCTGTCCAGCCCCAGCAGTCCCCGCCCTGGCAGGGCAACATACAGGCTCCATACCTAACCCAACCGATGGGAGCACTACCTATTGGACTAGACCTGGCTCGCATGATAGCCGACATGGTCCAACACTACATGAGGCAACAACATCCCCAATGACATGCCCTCCGTGCCGAGCAGGACATGAGCAAGAGAGCTTTCGCAGTGGGGAATATGGGAGACACTGCGGTCCAGAGGACATTCGGACATGTCGATCAAAGTGCCATAGGCGCCGGGCGAAGTGGCAATGCTTCCGATTGGGTTTTATTAACATGCACGGTGCCCGCCGGGAACAAAAATGGGGAGAGCTGTATAATGCCCTGAGAGACGAAGAGTTCTCGCCATATGCAGTGGCAGAGACCCACTTGCGAGATCTGGAAGAGCCACCAATTCAGCCAGACTGGCACTGGACGGGTAAGAACAGATCTGGCCAGAGTCGCAAAGGGGGAGGGGTCGGTGTATTATGGCACCACGACCACCATTGGCAACGTTTGGATGGGGAATGCAGAGACCACATGTGGGTAACAGGAAATGTGCTTGGTGTGAACACTGCGGTGTGTGTTGTATACTTGTATGTGCAAGGCCTACACGAAGGAAATGTAAGGCTTATTGGATGTGTACGCGAGGACGCACGACGACTGCAGGCAGACAACGAGCTCATCGTTATTGGCGACATTAACGGGCACCTGAGTGAGCTGGACGGGCACCTGGATGCCACCGGGAAGCTGCTCCTGCAGTTGGCCAAAAACTTAGACCTCGTCATCGTGAACCTCGAGCCACAGTGGGAGGGACAGTTCACATGGTGTGCTCGCGGCAGCACCACCAATATGATTATGCCCTGGTCTCTCTGCGTTTGCATGCAATGCTACAAAGGTGCGGTGTGGAAGAAAAGGGAAAGTACAGTCTCGGCAGCGACCATAACCGCCTCAGGCTTGACTTCGGACAACCCTGTCATAAAGGAAAAATAATTTCCAGACGAAAGATCAAGCGGTACCTACCACACCATTCCATCGAGGCTGTCGTTGAGGACTTCGAGGCTTGTGCCGAAATGCACGAGGCTACCACTTATGACGAGTACATGTTGGCCCTGCGACGGGTGGTGGAACGACGTATGGTCCCAGACAGACGGTCGACACGAGCGTTAAAGAGCCCGTGGTGGGATAGCGATGTTGAGGAAGCCTGGAAAAGGCGTCGAGAAGCAAACAGGGAGCATCGAAGGATGGTGCAGTCGTCGGATACAGAGGCATGCACAGCCACCTGGCAGAGATATCTTGAACTGAAGCACGAGGTACAGGCATTGGTGCAGGCGAAAATTGACGAGTACAACAAGAACCTATTTCAATCTCTGCACGAAGAGGGCAAGAACGCAGTCCAGAAGTTCTGGCAATATGTGCAAACACTGGACAGGCGACAACAGAATTCGCCCCAATTGAGGGATGCTGACACCAACCAGCCAGTGGCACATGTGCGGCAGCACCTGACACGATACATCAGTGGACTGTTTAGCTCGACGGGAAATGACGGCGACAGGGGTGCTTCCGCGGCCGCGACACTGCACCCTGCCCTCGGCGAAAGGCAAGAGGAAGCGTAGCCACGCTGGGCGGTGAGCAGTGTGACAGTCATCCGTGCCTTAGCGCGAATGAGCACTCGTACTGCAACGGGGCCCGACGAGGTGCCAGCGCGCCTGGTGAAGTGCCTCCACCGACAGGCTAGGGAGAAGCTTGCAGACCAGCTGTCGAGCATCCTTTCTGGCGCTGAAATCCCGAAGGACTGGCGTCAGGGTCGGATAACATTGATCCTAAAGCAAGGCGGCGCGGCGGACCTGCTGCAGAGCTATCGCCCTATCACGGTCACTAGCGTGATGTACCGAATATTTGCCGGTATCCTAAGGGAATGGCTAAGTGGCTGGGCTGAGACGAAGAACTTGCTGACGGAACTACAAAATGGGTTTCGTTCGGGTCGTAGATTGGAGGATAATATTTTCACTCTGCCCCAGTGTGCCGAAATAGCGAAGCTTGAAGGGCGATCTCTGCTATGCTGTTTTCTGGATCTACAGAAAGCATACGATAGTGTCCCGCAGGCAGCATCGTTTGATTGCATGAACCACTTGGGCCTTTCAGAGATCCTCATCTCGACCGTGAGACGTATGTACAGAGGTAAAGCTGTAGTGGCACACTTTGGGGATGTTCAGTCAGACCCCGTTGTAGTAGTGAAAGGCCTGCGACAGGGTTGCCCACTTTCACCATTACTGTATATTCTTTACGTCTCAAGCCTCGAGAGGAAGCTTCTTAGCTCCAGCCTTGGTTTTCGGCTCCACCACACGACCAGCGGTATCGACGAGAGGACTCGTCTACCGGGCTTAACGTTCGCAGACGACATCGTGCTCATGGCAGAAAGCACCGAGGAAATGCAGGCACTGCTGGACATCTGCCAGGATGAAATCACCCACCTGGGGCTCTGCTTCAACGTTAAGAAGACAGCCCTTCTCAGACTTGTGGGGGAGTGCACCAAGGAGAGTGTTGTGACCCTGGGAGATGCCGAAGTGAGCATCTGCACCGAATACAGGTACCTGGGTGTAAAATTGTCAGCATCAACGGACATGTACAGCCTACATGAGGCGAAGACGCGTGAAGCTGGACTGCGGGCTCAGAGCATCCTCCGGCGCCGCTGTTTGTGGGGCTGCAACCAGTATTTAATGGTACGTGACCTTTGGAAGCTTGTCCACGTGCCTGGGTTGCCATTAGCGAACGCAGTCGTGATTATGTCAGCGGCCACCCGGAAATGGTTGGAGCGGCGACAGCGGTAAGTAGGACGCATCGCTCTGAGCTGTCATGGCATGGTGGCGAACGAGGCGGTCCAGGGGGACATCGGCTGGTCGAGCTTCGAAGCGCGTAAGGCGGCCAGCAAACTGACGTTCCACTGCCACCTGATGTACATGGCCCGCGAGAGGTGGTCTCGACGGGTTTTTGACTACCTCATAGCGACATGTATGCGCACCAAGTGGGTACGACGAGTGTACCAACTCGAGAAAAAGTTTGGGTTTTTCCAGGCGCGACTGGCGGCCGAAAACCAACGGGGGCGCACTAAGGAAATTCGCCAACGTATTAAGGAGGCCGAGGAGGAGAAGTGGAGGCAGGCACAAGTGAACAAGTCAAGTCTTCTCCTCTACCACCAGCACAAGGACAACATTGCTCCAGTCCCACTGTACGACAATGGCCTTGGAAGTGTGCTGTTGTTTGAGGCGAGAGCAGCGGCCTTGCGTACTCTCGCCCGTAAGCAAGCCTACGACGGTGAACTCGTGAGTGTGGTGTGTCGCGCGTGTGGTGGGGCTGACGAGACCATCGCACACATCCTGACTGAGTGCCCGCAACTGAGTCCATCCAGTTCGAACACAGATCTCGGTGCCGCACTGGGTTTTGTGGACACAGGTGATGTGGTGGACTACGTCGCAGTGAGGCGCAGCAAAACTCGCCTAGAACAATGGAGGAAAATAACTCTCTGGGGACTTCGGGAGGGTTCTTAACTCGGCAACCCGCCCAGTCTGTATTTCATTTTCTTATTTTCTTTGTATTTTTTTACTATCGGCTAGGGTGCCAAAGTGTGCCCGCCCGTTACAAAGGGAATGGCCTCATTACCATCATCATCATCGTACCACTGTTGGTAGAGTGTAGCGCCGGTGGTGACCCCTGGAGGAAGGGAAGCCTTGGTGGCGGGCGAGAGTTGAGCGAGCCTCTGGTGCGCGTGGCGGCGGCCGCGAACGGTTGTCTCTCTCGCGGTGGGTCTGCCGTGGATGGCACCGCGGGCCGCCTGCGGTAGGCCCAAGTGGTAAGTCAAGCGTTGGCGACGCCACATTTTGTGTGTTAGTGTTTGTCATGTTGTGTGTTTGTCGCGTTATTGTGTAACGATGTCCCCGCGTGTTAATTACGATTGATGTAACGATTCGGCAGACGATATCGTCGTTATAAATTAGTTTGTGTCCGTTCACTCCAAGAGCATGGCGAGGCGCTCGTCTCGTTGAGACCCAACAATACAAAAAAAAGTACAGTGCATCATCGATGCATGTACTTGTACGAAACAAAGTTCACGCTCAGTTTGTTTCAAAAAAGTGTATGCATCCATGATGCACTGTTCCTTGAGTGCACACTGAGTTGAAGATGTCCTGCAAGAATATTTTACAAGCTGAGTTTCATGCCGCAACATCTTCCCTGCATAATCCTGAGGTATATGCAAAAAGAATGAGCAAAGTTGGCACTAGCAGCAAGTGCTGGCAAACATAAAAATTAAAAACAAAAGCAGATGACAATTACTGGCATACATTGTGATACTTCGTTCGCATAGCATAATGGTTTTCTCCATCCAGTGAAAATGCAGCCGACATAATGTGGTACCAAAGCATACGTAGTCACCACCACAGTTTTTTGAAGAAATCATGAGTTACAGTAACCACATGGGCCGTAACACTAGAATCTCAGCACCACAGTGACTTCAACAGATATTATGACTAGCATGAGAGTACCCATAAGAAAGTAAACAGTTTTGTCCTAATGTAGAAATGCAATGTAATATTTCACTTTGCGTAGGATGTTGGTCAACACTACTTGTCTTGGTTGCACACAAAAGCAAACCGTGTCGCATGAATGTGCACCTTTTTTGCTCCTCAGGAAGCATGAAACACGCTTCTATACTTACCATCATAATAATATCCACACTACAAGCATGCAAAAGAGATTCTTTATTTTGGGCCAATGAATTCTCGCTCTTGAATATGTCACGTGTGTTGCCAAAAATTATTTAGATCGAAATGTTTTGATTTTGTCAAAACATGAAAGAAAAGCAGCATGCATCATTTGAAAAACATGGTCCCTTTGGAGGGTGCGGCATAATGCATGATTCTGAAGGAAGACAAGCTTGTTAATGTTTGTGAAATTTCATTTCATTTCATTTTATTACCTTAAAGACCCCATTGAAGGGGTATTACATAAGGGGTGGGTACATATATGAAAACGTGAAAGCCATTTTTTTTTACAATGCAAGGTAATTTGTTACGGTGTTCAAAAAGGTGGTAGGACAGGTTATGGCGGTGATTTCGTTAGAAAGGCCGTTCCAGTCCGTAGCTGCACAAAAAAAGAATGAGGACGAAAAAGTGACGGTGCGCGTACGCGGCCGCTCAACTTGTTGCGGGTGACCAGTGCGGGTGACCAGAGCGATGGGAGATGCGTGCCGGAGGAAGAATGTATGGTGGCCTGCCGAGCGAGCTGTAAAAAAACTTGTGAAAAAGGGAAAGACTAGAAATGCGGCGACGAGATGCAAGCAATGATAGGCCAGATTCTGTTTTCAGTGCTGATATGCTGACGTCGTAAGAGTACGTAGAATAAATAAATCCTGTGGCTCGATTTTGAAGTGACTCGAGTTGATTGGTGAGATATGCTTGATGCGGGCTCCAAATGGCTGATGCGTATTCTATCTTCGTCCTTACGAGAGATTGATAAGCTAGTAATTTGACATTATTAGGAGCGTGACGCAAATGGCGTTTTAAGAACCCGAGTGTTTTGTTAGCAGATGCAATGATGTTCGTAATGTGCGTTGCCCAGGTTAAATCGCTTCAAAGGGTTACTCCGAGATATTTATCGGAAGGAACTAATTCGAGGTTTGTGTCAGCAATTTGGTACGGGAATACTATCGGATTTCGACGGCGGTGAAAGGAAACAGTTTTACATTTGTTAGGGTTGAGTTCCATTAGCCAAAGGTTACACCATTCCTGTAAGCTTTGTAAGTCAGTTTGAAGAGACGTGTTATCCGAAACGTTGTTTATTTTACGATAAATAACGCAGTCGTCTGCAAACATGCGTATGTTAGAAGATACATGTAATGGTAGGTCATTAATGTAAATCAAAAACAGAAGCGGGCCTAGGACAGACCCTTGAGGGACACCTGAGGTTACCGGGGTAGTGTTAGACATTTGGTTGTTGACGGAAACTGATTGCGAACGATTAGTTATGAATTCTTTCATCCATGCTAATACGTCATCATTTAAATTCAACGCGGCAAGCTTTAGTAGTAGGCGCTCATGAGGAACTTTGTCAAATGCTTTTGCGAAATCTAAGAAGATGGCGTCGGTCTGAAGGTTAGGGTCGAGGTTAACATGCAGGTCGTGAACAAACATAGCTAGCTGCGTTTCACACGAATACCCTTTCCTAAAGCCATGCTGCGCAGGATGAAAAAAATTATTGGAATCAAGGCAGTCCATGATATGTGTGTAGATGATATGCTCGAGAAGTTTGCAGGGTACGCTGGTTATTAAAATGGGACGATAATTTAATGGTAATTGTTTGTTACCTGATTTGTGGACTGGAACAACCTTTCCGTGCTTCCAATCTGGAGGCAGCATTCCTGTTGAATCTGATTGTGAAAATAGTAGACACAGATACGCTGCACAGATATGTTTAGTATTTTTCAGGAGTTTGGATGTAATGTTGTCTTCACCAGCTGAAGAAGAAAGTTTGATTTTGTCTATTAGTGATGAAATACCGCTAGAAAAAAACATAATTGGTGGCATGGTACATTCAAAGTTCGCATGAGGGAAGGTAAATGACAACTCAGTTTCTTGAGTGAAAACGGATGCGAAGGCGGCGTTAAACACGCGTGCACATTCCGTGTCACTTAGGGCATCCCCTAACTCATTACATAGTGTAATATTGCGCGTGTCCTGTGGGTTTATGACTTGCCAGAATTTTCGGGGGTTGTTCTTAAGCATGTTCGGCACGTCCGAATAGAAGAATGAGTGTTTGGCATGACGTATAAATTGCTATAAATAATAAATTGCTTTGTGTAACATGAGACAACAAAGCAATGCATATAAGTTCTGTGGAAACCTGCAAGGGGGCAGAATGGTTCAGAAAGGAAAACTAGACAACCACCTGTTTGTGGCACAAGGCCACAAGGAAATCTGTACGTATTTCTCACAAGGAAAAGCTTCTTAATTGCCAAAAATTTATCCTGAGTCCGGGGATCGAACCAGAGACCCAACGCCTTTCCGGGGCGGTCGCTCTACCAATGCGACAACAAAGCGACAGGTAGCAGAAAACAAAGGCATACAGGGGTGGCGCAAAGATTTCTTTACTATTGGGGGTCACCCGTGATACGCGAGTTCCTTCAGGGGGCAGGGACGCTGAGAACTTCTGTGCTGCGTTTCACTATGTTTGCTTTTGTGGTGGCAGGGGGGGGGGGGGGGAGCAGGTGGAAATTTTCAGGAGGCTCCAGCCCCCACAGCCTCCCCCCCCCCCCCCACTGCTGGCACTGCCTCTAGAGGTGTACTTACTGAATGGCAGGCAACTGTTTGCCATTAGTAATCCTCTCAGCAATTTTCTGGAAGCCAGTTTTCCATGCAAAAATGTCACTGCACGAGAATGGTTAAAGTTGAACTCACCATGTAAGCGGCAACATATGCTGTTTACACTTGCATTGAACCACTTTAATTGTTTCAAACCAATAACTGGTATAGTAATTGGCAATGTGGTTGCAGACACACTTCCAAAAACATAATTTCAGTTATGTGTTCAGTTGTAGTACTGCTGGTTCGGTATGATGTCCTACATTTGAAAGTGTTGCTCTAAATTGGCAACATATACTTTTTGGCTTGGGTTCAGGCGGGTTTTGAGAAAACTGATTTGGATCGATTCTTACTAAAAATTGCTCTTTGGGTACAGTTTTTTTTTTAGGTTTGATGCGACACCATGGTGTTACTACAAATAATGAACGAGCAAATATGTTGCGAAGAAGGCATCTTACAACATGCATGCCGACAAATATAAGCATGACGTGCACAGTGCCATCCTCGACAACCCACTTAAGGTTGATTTTAGTGCAATAAGTTACAATTCCCATGAATTGTCAGGCTTAGTGCTTAAAAGCTCATGTTTGGACATAGCTGAGATTTTATTTTGAGGAAATCAGGTGTGGGGAGGGGGCCAGTATAATCAATATGTACATACAAATGCGAGTGTACATGATCTATGATCTTGCACATTCAAAACTGAATATTTTAGGCGTTTCAAACATATCCTTTAGCTTGTGTGTGGTCTGTAGCATAGGCAATATAGGAAGGAATGAAGCAATACTTGTGATGTGCAAATTTGCATTGAGTATGTAAATGCACGATCAATTGACCTTTTGCACAATGGCTTGTCTGCTGTGGATTTATAACAACACAGCGTCTTAAATTGTTTTTATAGTGGGGATGGGACTGCTTCCATTATAGTTCTTCATATGAATAGCATACTGTAAAACATGCTCACAGTATCACATTTGCATGCAACATATTCTACACTTTTTTAAAGGGGTGCCCAAGAATCGCGAGTCTGTACTACAATCCAAGAACAACGTGTCATGTTTTCCTGCGTACCCTATGCTATATCCTGTGCAAGCTGCTAATAAACTACCTTGTGTAATGCAACCGTTATCGTTTTTCATTAGAGGATGCAAAAGTTATTCAGACAAGAATAATGAACTGATTTCCCATATCTTGCAGCAGTCTACAATTAGTACGATAGCACATGTGGCTCAATGTTCTCTCCTATGTCATTTGTTGCAAGCTTTCATCTCATTGTCCGTTTAAGCAGCTTGCTAGAAGAAATGCACGTGTGCTAGAAGGTGAACCTTTTTTCTACGACACCACTGAACCCATTTTCAATTTTATTCAGTGTATCATCTTGGTTTAGTTTAGAATAAAATACAAATACTGGGCAGCTGTGCATGTCATTTCATTTTATTTTTTTTTTTGCAAGTGCTGACCTTTTGACACTTCATAACTGTGCTATACATTTTTTAAATAAAATATAGTGGCAGATGGTCAGCCACCAGGACCTTGTTTTGTAGGTATTGGTGCCCCCTCTGCACTTGTAATGCTTTATACTCAATAAATGCATGAATGAAATTTGGCACTATGCATCACCACTGTAAGAAGAAGAAATACCACAGGTGGATTTTTATCTACTGCTATTTGTTCTCACAGTGATGACATTAAAAAGCAATAATTAAAATTATTATTGAATATGTATAAGGATGCTGTGATAGTCTGGTTCAAGATAAGGGAAGATCATGAGCAAAATATAAATTTACTGCAAATAAAAACAGACTTTTTTTTTCAATAACGTGGTTTTTCTGAAGCAAAATCTTGTATTGAAACAACAGCTACAGATAGAGTATTACAAAAATAATAACACCGCAAGTAATCATCTTCTTGGAGTGTTCATGAGTATGTTGAGCTATTCCTGTTTTGCTCTATGGCAACAGACTGTCACAGACAGACAAAATGTCTCATCAGGCTGACTCAAGAAGGGCTTGCAAGTTGCTGATGATGTTTCAGTATTACAGAAGCAATATGAAAGAGACTCATGTTATCAGCAGAAAACAATTAGTGATCTACCCACTACATTTACACTACTACCACAGGTGACAGAACGAAACGGCTCGATGGGCTAGTACAGCATGACTTATATTTGATTTTAGGATGATACCACAAAATCATTAGCATGCCAATGCGCCATCTCAATTGACTCCACATGTCACATTATGTTCACCCTGTAGTCAGTGGAAAGAGGCTATGCATACACATCTTATGCTTAGTAGGGCAAGGCATACAACGTTGATGCAGCCCAGTTGCAAAGCCAAGGGTTGGCACACCAGGCACATACCCTCCTCCCTTTTTGGAACATTTCCCCCGTAGTATACAGAGTGCAAAATGACACTCGATCACATCCACGAAGCGGGCACCACTTAAGATCATAGTGGTGCCCCTCCTCCAATTCCACGCCCACAAAAATAAAATCTGCTTACACCTGTGTGGTAGCTCACACAAATTCTGGTGCTCACTTCAGTGTTGTCAATTGTTGCCATGACCATGTGTATGCCTAATGTGAAGGCACACATTACATGCACATTTAGAATAGAAGGACATGCATACAAAAAATAAAATGCTGAAGCTCAAGGACTTTCACACCAGTCAGAATTCAGGATAATGTCGCAGATTTTGCAAAATAGTCTATACTGATTAACTTGGCCGCCAAAAAAGATGTCATCACAAATTGTATGACAAGTTTTCCCGAAGGCAGCTAGTTAAAGCCAAGGCCAAGCCTTGTGACAACAGAATAGTCTTGCACAGCGTATTACACTACGTTGTGGCTGTTCTTGTTTATGTAGCCAGAGTTAAAGCGAATGGAAGTGTTCTCTCTGCCCACTAAGGAGTGAACAGATTTTGTCTCTTCTGATCCTTACACATTTCAGCACATTTACATTTTCAGCAAAGTTTCTTTGCAAGAACCTTAAAATTAATGAATTGCAGAAATAACAAATGATTTGAATTTACTAATACAGTTATGCCCATAAATGACTGCTAGCTGCAAATGTGTCTCAGAAGGAGACGTGCACAGGTCAAATGATCACAGAGGGAATGCCTTAGATGCTGCACATGTTTTACTGCATTTGGCACTCTGCGCCAGCTAGCGGAATATGAAATGGAGGAATTCAGGCTCCCCATAAGACACTGAGATATTGAGTGATGAGAAAGAAGGTTCACCTTAGAGTAAGCACAAATATTTATTTATTTGTTTGTTGAATCATACAATACAAAAGATCATCAGACTGCTTGGACCCGTAGCCAATGGCTAGTCCTGGGTCCAAAAAGAAATTGTATGCAGTGATGCAGGCTTACTGTTACATAAAAAGAATCTAACACTCAGAAACACAGGGTGTTGTACAGTACTACGAGAAGCGTTTTTTAGCATGCGATCTTCGTGCCAAACGACAATAAAATCTATAATCACGATAGTGTCAAAAAGGTGCACCAGCCCAAGCAAATCACTAAAGCGTACATAATAAATTAAACAAGACAACTCAGAGACATATTAAGTAACCAACAATACCAGTATCCGTATTCCCAAACGCAATAGAAACACAACATTCGTTGCTAGGCCTGAACAAGATTCACAATCCAGAACAGCGGCATACATTTTGAAAATTGCACACACCAAATAACCATCCAGCTCGTAAGATGTTTCTGTGACTGCAACGCGACATGCCAGGAAACAAAAAATCGCAAAGTTAGCTCGCATCATTCAAGCTTAGATAAAATTTTTTTATAGAAGTGTTAAAATTTTGGGCTTTATTTCAGGCGGCAAGCTGTTCCATATTTTTGCTCCTATAAACGGCAACTGACGCTCTCCATACGCGTTGTTTGTGGGGGGCGGATTGAAGTTACCAGACGCAGCATTTCTAGTGGGTCGAGAAGTAGTGTAGAACAAAGATGCATCGAAAGGGTTGTTGTGCCGTATGATAATATTTACGCAGCAGGCTGTCTTTGATTTATGCAATGCATCAAAAGGTAAAATTTTTCATGTCGTTAAACAATGGTTTACTCGGATGATCATGCTTAGAGTATGTTATTGTTTTTTAGAGATCGTTTCTGTAATATTAGAATAGGTTCTAGGTAAGTCTTATAAGTACATCCCCAAGATTCTACGCAGCATGTAATGTGAGAGAGATGAATGCGAAGTATAATGTTCGTAAATTTTTCTCTATCGAAGTATTTACGGGCCTGCAGTAAAGCATAACATCTGGACGCCAACCTAGTGCAAACTTCCGTTGTATGGTTTTGCCAGTTTAAGTTGATATCGAAGTAAACACCAAGACACTTGTAAGAGGTTGCATGGAGAAGAGAGTGGTTGTCGATAGCTATATTGATGGAGTTAACATTTACAGTCTTGTTAGGAGAATGAAAAATTGTATATTTAGTTTTCTTGGTAATAATTGTTAATTTGTTGGCATAAAACCATTTGGAAATTCTTGTTAACTCCAAGTTTGTTTTAGATTCAACTTCCTCAATATTGTTACCTGTAATAATTATAGCTGTGTCGTCAGTGTACATCAGAATGCCGGAGCAACGTAAGGATAATGGCAGATCATTTATATACATGGAGAAGAATAAGTGCCCAAGGACGGATGCTTGTGGAACACCAGTTTCTATACGTTGAGGCAAAGAACATATATTGTTAATGCGAACTATCTGGTAACGGTCATGAAAATAACTTGAGAATAGGTCGAAATATGTACCTCTAAAACCGTAGTGCTTCAATTTGCCTAAAAGTATAGAGTGATCTACGGTGTCGAATGCTTTCTTTAGGTCTAAGTACACGACAGCCACCAGTTTGTTATTGCTTAGGGTGGAGTTAATTGCCTGTGTTAGAGACAGAACCGCGGTTGATGTTGAGTGCTCGGAATAAAAGCCGTGCTGTTGTGGGCAAAGTATGTGGTATTTATTTAGGAATGTATGTACTCGGGCTGCAAGAAGTTTTTCATATAGATTGCTAAGGACGCTTAGCACGGATATTGGCCGATAACGAGATGAGTCAGTGGGCTCTCCGTCTATATATGCGTCAGTGAACAAGATTCATGGTTTCATTGGCGTCCGAAAAGAAAAATACATTTCATTCAAACATGCCTTTCACTGGACTACTGTGAACATAGCCAAAGAGAAGATTTCGTGCTAACAGTTACTCAAGCGGGGGAAAAGGGAGCTGAAGCAACGAAAATTTGTCCCACATCATCCACAAAACATTCAAGTGGAGAAACCTAATATTCTGAAATGAAAGCCTGGTTATGACATCATGTTAGTCAATGTAGCATTGAGGCTGTGTCGGGGTATGTAATGAACCATATTGTCAATGGTGAAAGATGATGAGGTGAGCAACAGGAATGTAGAAGTGAATGGGATGTAGCAAATAAGTTGTGAAACCTTCAGATGAGTTAAAATAACAGCGATGTTTGTGGTGTCATTTATTACGTACACCAACAAAAAATGTATAGACACGTGTTTTTGACAGCAACAAGGTGTCTTGCATAAAATGTAAACACACATTACGCTTCATATTTGGATTCTTTTAAAAACAAGCTATAGCACCTCTGATATAATGCATGACTACTTGATATGCACATACATTTAATTCCAGCTTTTATGAATATATCACAAATGCTAAACATTTTCTTCTAGGCTGAAACTTCAATTACTTCAATACTTGTCGAGCTCATTGTGACATGTTATAGAGCAAACGCGAACTTGTATAGAGCGAAGTAAAGAGTGCGTCAGCAAGCACCGCACAACGATATACACCAGCGCCCAGTCATGAGCTTTACTGACCAGACGATTCCTTTAGCTATTTGTAGATAGCATCGTGGTATCGCAGCGTGCTTTGCCGCTGCCACTGTAGGCCTTTTCTCGCAACACTTGCGGCCGAAAACCGCGTTGTGAAAGTATACAACAGCCTCAATTTCCTGATAAACGCGGCGGCTTGAACCAATGCATTCCAGACCTTGTCAGCATCGTCTGCTGTTGGTGATGGTTGCCGACCTCGATAACTGAAGCCCCGCCAAGTGGTTGCCAGCCTCAACAGCGTCGCATCGTCCAACCGGAGTGTGCATCAGAGCCGCTCATGCGGCTAGCGCTTGTGTTACATTTTGGCGCCGGGCCGCCATTTCGCTCTCCGCTTGCGGGCGGCAGGGATCCCGCCACGTGCGGAGCGGGTGTGACTCGGCTGTTGCCAACTACGCGAGGGCATCTCAGCGCACCGACAGCCCGGAAGCATATGAACGCTTCGAAGTAGCCGTTCACCAAAATCGAGCGTTTTGACTGCCTGAAGCTGAATCACGTGAACTGAATTTTGAGCGGAATCTTGTACGAAATCATGAGCTGAACCTCTGTTGTACATATTGTAGGATCTTTTGGATCCCTGTAAACTTCCTTTTTTTTTTTCAATGATGTGAATAAATCTTTCGTTCTAGCCCCTATATTACGAACGCGTCTCCTCACCGGCGAAGATCAGCTATGCGGACGACGGCGGGGTGCCAGCTACCCTAAAGAGAAGCCCACCGTTCCTGCCATCAACTTCTCTACCCTTAACAACATCAGTGCTAGTAGTGCCTGTTCAATGAGTTTCCTAATGCTAGTAGTGCCTGTTCAATGAGTTTTCCTTGATTGACAAAAGATACGTGGAAGCCAAGTGCGCTTCCTTCTAATTTGGCCTCTAATCTTTGTAGGCACATCATGAATAACAAGGGTGACAGAGGACACCCCTGCCTAAGCCCCCATTTTACCTCTGTGGGATCGGATACCTGTTTTCCCCACTTTATAACTACCTTGTTACTTTTATAGATATCCTATAAAGGATTAGTGACTCCATCCTCCACACCCAGTGTGTCCAGTATTCCCCACAAGTCCTCTTGAACCACGCTATCATACGCTCCTTTGATATCCAAAAATGCGAGCCACAGGGGCCTGTGTTTCTTTTCCGCTATTTTGATGCACTGCGTCAGTGAGAACAGATTGTCTTCCAACCTCCTGTGTTTCCGAAACCCATTTTGCACTTCCCCCAGCTGCCCCTCATCCTCTATTCATGTCTGCAATCTTTCCTTTATAATTGCATCGCCAGCCTGTAGACCACTGATGCCACAGTTATAGGACGGTAGTTGTTCATGTCAGCTTTGTCCCCTTTCCTTTATAGATCATGCTCATCCTGCTAAGTTTCCTTCCATCGGGGACTTCAGCATCGATTATTGTTTGGCTCACTGCCTCTCTCAAAGTCTGTTTAGACTTGGGATCCAGTGTCTTTATCAGCAGAATTGGAATGCCACCTCGGCCTGTTGATGTACTACTAAGAACCCTCTTCTCAGCCCTTTCCCACACTCGTTGTGAAAACGGAACCATTGCGCCACTTGATTCGTCTTTGTCTATTATAGTGCATAAGCACTTCTTTGTTGAAAATTTTCTGTCACCCTTGTTCTTATATATTCATTAGCTTTGTCCCCTTCTAGCCTAGCACCTTGAGCTGTAGTTATAAACCTCTGCTCTAGGCTTGTCTCATGTCTTAGGGAGTTTAGATGGTTCTGAAATTTCGCAGCTGCCTTTCTATCCTTTTTATGCACTTCTGCCAGTCACTCAGCCTCCTTTCTTCTAATCTTTTCATTGATATGAAGGGATGCTTCCTTTCTACAGCTTAGAAAGATGTCCCATTTTCTTTCAACATCATCTGTCGGTTCATCCTGCTGCTTAGCATGTCTGTGTTTCCTAGAGGCTTCCTGACGTTTCGCTATGGCTCTCTTAACTTCCCCATCACACCAACTCTCGGGTTTGTGTCTTCTTTTCCGGGGTGACTTGTCACGTGCCTTAGATTGCTCTAGCTCAAACAGTCTAATTAGATTCATGTATGTCCACACTCCCCTGAGCCTATCATACATTCTATTGACATCAGTGCATAATCTATTGTCGACTGCATCCTTCCTACCTACCATGTTATTTGCCCTTAACACTTCTCAGTACTGTAGCAAATGATCAAATCATCCCTTTCGCACATATTTTCATATGATTTTGCCTGTTGGGTCCGTGTACCCATCTATATTTTCTATGTGCGCATTCATATCTCCCAGAAAAATAATCTCGCACTCACCTCTTAGTTCCTCAATGTCCTTTGATATACACTCCACCATTGCCTGGTTTTCCTCTCTGGCCTTCGCTCCCATCCACAAGTACACCAAACAAAGAAGTGCCATCTGCCCAGCTACTTTCCCTCTTAACCATAAAGGTTCCATGCATCCCTGCTTGACTCTTTGCCAAGCCATACTTTTATGTATGAATGCACCAATTCTACCCCTCTTTTTGCTGCTTTATGTTCTATTGCAATATTCCCACACGTAGTCCGGATTGCAAGGTGGTTGCTCCATGTCCCGAAGATGTGTCTCCACAACCCCATGTACCATCAACTCCTCCTGCCTCAACTACCGTTCTATCTCTTCCCGCTTTAACCTATTTCAGTCATCTAGCGTATGTCTGACTTAGCTCGGCCTTTGTGCTTACGTCGATTTCTGATCCCACGGACTCCGTGTGGCTTGAATATTTGTGCCCCTCTGAACTCTCTGGCTACACTGTTGGCCTTAGGGCTCTGGATCCCCCTAAAAAAGCTGTGGTTTGACGAACCTCGCTATTACCAACTTTCTTGCCCGTGGCATCACTGTAGTGAATGCTATCCTGTGCAAAGGGGCGAGCACCGGGCTCGTACACGTCTTGGTTCACTTCCATTACGCTGTATCCGAGTTGCCGGCTCATGCTTTTGATCACACAGTTGGCCTCCACTACCCTCCTTTCAATACCACGAGACTGCCTCCAGACCTCTGGGACTGTGCATATGGTCACACGCACACACTCAGAGGCTTCTCGGAGGTTACGCATCCCATCTTCCAACTGTCTCTGAAGGTTCTGATCTTTGCCCTTCAACACATCGTTGAGACCAGCATGAATAATGACGAGATTTTCGCCCTCCATGCTGTCCTCTACAACCTTCTGAGCTTTGGCCGGTGCATCCACCATGCTCTTCCCTGACTAGGCCTCCACCCTCACTCTCCCACCTTCCTTCACTGTCGTGAAGACGCCATCCCTAATCCTGGCCACATTAGAGTACCCCACCACTAGGACCCTTCTACGGTCCAATCCCTGGCTTCCTGTTTGTGATGGCGCCCCTGTTTGCTTCACCTGTTTCTCTCTCTGCCGTCTGTCCTGTGCTTGTGCCCTGCTCGAAGACTGCCGCGCCAGCGAGCTGTACGTTCTCGGAGCCTCCGTGCTGTGGCCAGACACTGTGGCCCCCTGACCTCCCTTCTCGCGAGTTCCTTCCCGCCTAATCCTTCTCCGCTACCCACGCCTTCCGTCTCACACCACTCGGGGCCGGGGCAAAGCATCGTTAGCTCATTTACCAGCTACTCGAGCTCGGTCCGCCCTTGCCGTTTTTTTCGAAGGTCGCCCTTCATTTGCTCTAATAGGCTGGTGGAAGCCTCCTCCCACTCACGCGACGCTCCGAGATGTTTTTGGAGGTCTATCCTCTGCTCCCGTTCCGCCCTAAGCGTCCCTGAAGCCCCTCTATGCTAGCCTTCATGCACTGCACGGCTGCATTCGGTGCCTCGCAAAGCCTGCACTCGAAACTCGCCTTCTGCGCGTCGTCCAAACTCGAGCATTCTGTCTCGTCCAAGTAGCACCAGCGCTTGCATTATTCGCACTGCACCAGCTCACTCTCGCCCGTGGTTTTCCTAGTTTTCTTAGCTGTTGCCCGCCCGACCATCGGACCGAACGCCCGACAGGCCTAACCCTAATCTCTCTATCTAGCCACCTCCGCTAACTCTCCTACCTCAACAACTGTTAAAAGCTGCCGCCTACACCGCACACACGCGTGTTCAATTTCGCTAGTAGCCTCTCACTAGGTCCCCTTCGCCTGCGGCTCTAGCTGTTCAACAACTAGCCGGTGTTGTGAATGGGGGTCTACCCGGTCCCTTGTGGTAGCGTGGTGTAACCGGGTGGAGGAAACGAACGCTGACAAGAAGAGGATACGAAAACAAACAGCTTTATGGCACTATTTACACATATTTACAGCACAGAAAGGTTAGTGGTTTCAAAAACCACGAGCATGGTGGTTGAACCGTTACATGGTTCAGAGCGACGTCCAGAACTCGGCGGCGCCGTTTCAAGCCCTGTCGGGCTCCTCCTCTCCGAGTGGAACACTCACACACACAACAGGTGAGGGGGACGAGCATGCACGGCCCACGTGCACGTCCAATATTGAGTCGTCATCACTGCACTGCAAGGTGGCGCCAGCAGGGCTCTTCCTCGCCGTGTGTGTGCCGCTAGTCGAGAGGTTCCCAAGATCCTGACAGCATACCTCAATGGGTCCGCCGATCGGTTCGCTCAATTATCGGGGTGATTAGCGGCGGCCGCCACGGTCTCTTCCAAGGAAGATGCTGCCTTTGTTGTTCTCTCTCGAACGGTTTACGGCGTCGTGGCGACACGACGTCTCATCCTCCGGCTAGCACGGACAATGCCTGACGAGCATAGGCAGCCGGCCGGTCCGCTACTTGATTGAGGATTAAAAGAGCGCCGCTCCCCCGTCAGCTCTGGCGCCGGTCACAACAGCTTTCCCGTCGCCAGATGAGCCACCGAGGTCATCAGGCACCGCTGGTGCTTGAAGGAACGACAAAAGGGTCCACATTTGAAAGTCAGGAACTCGTCTTTGCTTGCCACATTGTCTGGGTAATTGCCGAAATATTCGACAGCGTCTGGCAGACAGGGCGCCGATAAAGTTGAGAGCCCCCTCCCCCCCCCCCCGTAGACGGGCTTACGCACAATGGCGTCTGCCCAGACGAATCGCCGGGCCAAACGTAACACCGGGCGCCCCGAACTTCAAAACAGTCGCCTACCCCGTTCACGTCGTCAACGTCACTGCAACGTTGCCCGTGTCCCACACCCACAATACTCGCAACGCAAGTTATTGATTATGAGATCAAAAATAATAATGGTGTTCAAAAACACAAAGAAATAAAGAAAACTTAGCTCTCGTTGTGCGCTGCGCCTGCACCAACTGCCCTGCTCGACCTTGCACGACGATGGATGAATGGATGGATATATATGGCTGTACACTTTAGATCGGGCGGTGGCTAGTGCCACCAAGCCGTAATACTTAGTGGATAAAAAGCTAGATTAATTTTCCCTTTAAATAGAAAGGTTGAGGACTCGTACTTTGAAGTGAAGGGTTTAATTTTCACTCGTGCCTTGACTTTAGCCACCAATCAGATAACCACATTCTGGTTATTTCTACCCGTTTGAAGTCTATTTTGCCCTCCCTTTTCCTAAACCCCAGTGCTTTGAAAAACTCTGAGCCATCATCCTGAACTATAGGGTGAAGCCTTTTACAGAACATTATCAAGTGTTCGGCAGTTTCCTCTTCCTTTCCACACACACTGCATACCATGTTTACTCCTTCGTATTTAGCCCGATATGTCTTGGTTCACAATGCTCCCGTCCGGGCCTCAAACAGTAGCTAACTACCCCGAGTATCATCATAGATCCTTTCCTTGGCAATTTCCTGCTTAAAAGTTCGACATATCTCTAGTGTGGACTTTTTAGTCATGCCAATCCTCCACATATCGGTCTCAGCTTCCTTCACCTTCATCTTAACCGATGATTCTGTTTGGTTTGCCCCCTGCTGTTTTCTAAGTATTTACCAGTCAACTTTCTGGTTCGCTTCCTCCATTTTGTATCGACATTCTTCATGTACAAGTAGCTGAATACCTTCCTAGCCCAACGCTCCTCCCACCATTCCTCTCAATCGCTTCTCAAATTTTATATTGCTGCTAGCTTACCTGCCCTGAAATGATGTACATCCCTTATCACCTTGTACTCCCTGATTTGGTGCATTCCCGTGAGCTCCTAAGGCAAGCCTACCTACTCCACGTTGCTTAATTTATAATCTTGCTTGAACTTTTGATCTCATGCAAAAGACCGCATTGCCGAACGTCAGACGAGGAACCATGACCTCTTTACATATTCCTCTCACAATATCATACCTATTGTAATTCCACAGTGCCCTGTTTTTGGTCACCGCAGCATTCCTGCTACCTTTAGTCGTCACTTATATTTTGTGTTGCCTTAGGTACTCGGCCTTATTCCTTATGCATACGCTCAGATATTTGTATTTATCTGTTATCTCTAGCGTGACCTCCTGTACTCTAAACTCACTACCTTCATTATCATTAAAAATTATGAATGCTGATTTTTCCTTACTGAATCTGAAATCTAACCTATCTCCCTCATTACCGCAGATGTCCATCAATCTCTGAAAATCTTCCTTGTTGTCAGCCATTAGCACTATATCATCGGTGTACATCAATGCTGGTAGTGCCTGTTCAATGAGGTTTCCTTGTTTGACGAAAGAGAGGCTGAAGCATAGTCTACTTCCTTCTAATTTGGCATTTAATTCTTGTAGCTACATCATGAATGACAAGGGTGACAGAGAACACCCCTGCCTAAGCTCCCGTTTTACATCTGCGGGCTTGGATACCCGTTTTTTCCCACTTTATTACTGCTTTGTTACCTTTATAAATATCCTTTAGGAGATTAGTGACCCCATCTTCCACACCTAGTGTATCCAGTATTCCCCACGAGTCCTCTTTAACCACGCTATCGTACACCCCCTTGATATTCAAAAATGCTAGCCACAGGAGCCTTTGTTCCTTTTGTGCTATTTCGATGCACTGCGTCAGTGAGAACAAATTGTCTTCTAACCTCCTGTGTTTCCGAAACCCATTCTGCAGTTCCCCTAGCACCCCGTTATCCTCTATTCATGTCTGCAGTTTTTACTTTATAATCTGCATCGCCAGCCTGTACACCACCTCAGGATGTCACTGTTATAGGACGGTAGTTGTTCATGTCAGCTTTGTCCCCTTTCCTTTATAGATCATGCTCATCCTGCTAAGTTTCCTTCCATCGGGGACTTCAGCATCGATTATTGTTTGGTTCACTGCCTCTCTCAAAGTCTGTTTAGACTTGGGATCCAGCGTCTTTATCAGCAGAATTGGAATGCCACCTCGGCCTGTTGATGTACTACTAAGAACCCTCTTCTCAGCCCTTTCCCACACTCGTTGTGAAAACGGAACCATTGCGCCACTTGATTCATCTTTGTCTATTATAGTGCATAAGCACTTCTTTGTTGAAAATTTTCTGTCACCCTTGTTCTTATATATTCATTAGATTTGTCCCCTTCTAGTCTAGCACCTTGAGCTGTAGTTATAAACCTCTGCTCTAGGCTTGTCTCATGTCTTAGGGAATTTAGATGGTTCTGAAATTTCGCAGCTGCATTTCTATCCTTTTTATGCACTTCTGCCAGTCACTGAGCCTCCTTTCTTCTAATCTTTTCATTGATATGAAGGGATGCTTCCTTTCTACAGCTGCATCGCCAGCCTGCATCGCCAGCCTGCACACCACCTCAGGATGTCACTGTTATAGGACGGTAGTTGTTTATGTCAGCTTTGCCCCCCCCCCCTTTATAGATCGTGCTCATCCTGCTAAGTTTACATCCATCGGGTACTTCACCATCGATTATTGCTTTGCTCACTGCCTCTCTCCGAGCTTGCTTTGACTTCGGATCTTATGTCTTTATCAGCATGATTGGAATGCCATCTGGGCCTGTTGGGCCCAGATGAAGGCACAGATGGCATTTATATTATGAAGGCCCAGATGGCATCGTAATGCCATCTGGGCCTTCTTTTCAGCCCTTTTTCACTCTCGTTGTGAAAATGGAGCCATTGTGCCACTTGATTCATCCTTGTCTATTGTGGTGCATAAAGCACTTCTTTGTTGAAATTTTTCTGTCACCCTTGTTCTTATGCAGCAGACTACGAGAATGGCCGAAGCATGGTAATCGTAGCAACAAATATTCAAAGTGATTCCAACGTCAGTGGCAGTGTACGTACATATAGGGCAGAAGTGGCAGAGGAGGCGGCTTTTGTACTAGCAATAGCCTCCACAAAAGCGGAATTCGTGATCAGCGACTCCAAAACCGCTGTTAAAAGGTATGCCAAGGGAAGGATCTCACCGGAAGCGCTAAGAATTCTGGCAAATCTTTGCGACAAGTGGGTTGTTCATATTGTATGAGCACCTGCTCACTCCTCCTTCCCCGGAAATGAAATCGCGCACGAACTGGCTCGAGAACTGGCCGGCCGAACAGGCACAGCGCGAAGTCCGGGGGCGGACAGGGACTGCATGATTAGTTATGAAGATATCACAAAATACTACAGGCTAAGAAGGGTCCTATTACCCCCGGCACATACCTCGCTGAACAAGCAGCAGGCGACGGCATGGCGCCTCTTACAAACTAACAGGTTCCCGAACCCGGTAACTTTTCACTACATCTACCCAGAGAGATACTCAGATTTGTGTAAGTTCTGCAATCAAAGGGCGGCTCTTAATCATATAGAGTGGGCTTGCCCCTCAGTGACAGGGAAATAAAAACATACAGCAATGGAGAGCAGTGGGAGACCGCACTGCTAAACGCAGACCCAGAAGTGCAGCTCGACATCCTTCGGCAAGCCGAGGATGCCACCAGAGCTCATGGCTGGCACCTAGGGGAAGGAGACAATTCTTCCACATCTTGCCGCTTTTTTTTCTTTAATAAAGTTATTTACTTTTCCTCCCTTGTTCTTATATATTCAACAGCTTCGTCCCCTTCTAGCCTAGTACCTTGAGCTGTAGTTATAAACCTCTGCTCTAGGCCCCTCTCCTTTTTTAGTGAGTTTAGATGGTTCCAAAATTTCGAAGCTGCCTTTCTATCTTTTTTATGTACTTCTGCCAGCCACTGAGCTTCATTTCTCTTATTTTTTCATTGATCAAAAGGGATGCATCCCTTCTACAGCTTAGAAAGATTTCCCATTTTCTTTCAACACCATATGTCGGTTCACCCCGCTGCTTAGCATGTCTGTGTTCCCTAGAGGCTTCCTGACGTTTTGCTATGGCTCTCTAAACTTCCTCATCCCACGAACTCTTGGGTTTCTGTCTTCTTTTCCGGGGTGTCTTGTCACGTGCCTTAGCAAGCTCTAGCTCAAACAGTCTAATTGGATTCGTGTTTGTCCACACTGTTTTATTATCCTCAGTGATTACGTTCTCGATTTGTTTAGTGGCTATTTCAATTTGCCTTTCTCAATAAAAATTTTCCTGTAGTTGCTCATCTTGTCTCCTTCCGACTTTCACTGTTCTTCCAAAACTTAGCTTGATACGTTTGTGATCACTACCCAGACTTCTGGAGCCACCTTCATCTATGTGCAATCTCCTGAGCTTATCATACATCCTATGTGACATCAGTGCGTAATTTATCGTCGACTGCAGCCTTCCTACCTCCCATGTTATTTGCCCTTCACACTTCTTGGTACTGTTGCAAATGAGCGAATCAAGCCTTTCACAAAAATCCATGATCATTTTGCCTGTCGTTTAGGTATACCCATTGCGATGTGTCTGTGCGCGTTTAAAAAATGCGCCACTCCATCAGCCAGAAGAAGATGAAGATAACGCCCGGTTGCGGCACGTGTGGGCGTGAACATTGGGCCTTGAAATCTCCATGGAGATTTCAAGGCCCAATGGCTAGGTTCCACGAAGGTACAGAATCTCCAATAGGGACGAGAAGAGTGGGCCTGAGCGGAAGAAGAAGCCTGAGCAGAGCGAAGTGGCCACTATAACGGCGACAAGATACAGAAAGCTTGAGCTCAGTGCAGACGCTATGGAAGCGATATTGTCAACACCAGAATTCACTCACTTAAGATTTTCATGGAAAAGTCATTGGTGTCCTACAAAACAGTTGGAAACCATAATAACCAGATTTCGATGTCGTGTCCCCCCGTTAAATTTCTATTCACATAGGGCTGGTCTGGCGATATCACCACTATGCAACTTTTGTTCAGAATCGGAAACAATAGAGCACTATTTTTTATCATGTCGCCGATACAAATTGCTCAGGAAAACATTCTTAGCCCTCCCATTCGCTAGCCTGGGGTTGAATTTCACTATAGAAAACATACTTTCCTTCGGTGCTTACGATCTGGGCTTCAGCCACGAGAACGTTTTCTACGCAGTTTGCAAGTACCTGAATGAAAGTAAAAGAATTAATCTTTCAATTGCGTGATTATTAATCATGCAAAAAAATAATTCCAACTAACACAAAAGCATTGTTTAACCATGCTGATTCTTATTCAAGGTAATGAACAATTGTCTTATCTGCATGAGTGACAATCAACTATTGCACTCCTTTCATTCTGACTAGGGTGTCTTTTCTTTTTTCTTTCTTTTTTTCTGATGGGTGGTTTCGATATTAAAAAAATTACTTAATTAAGTCATCGATTCTTGGCCGATCCCCCTGAGTGGGTACGAGCCATGTCTGTGGAATCATCATCATCATCAGCAGCAGCAGATCAAGGGGAGTTCGAAGAAGACTGGGCAAGCGGAAGGTCGTCACCAGACCGGGCGCTGAAGATGGGCCGTCGGGCGTCGGACCCGAGCCTGCAGGACTTCAACTGGCCGGGGCCTCCTGCCGTCGTGTTTCCGCTCGAGAGGACCGTGGCCTTCCGGTCCTGAACTTCTACCCAGGGCCTGCGGACTTCGGTTCCAACAGGCGAGCAACAGCCGTCGGGCGACGGGACCGAGCTGTGCGCCCAGCTGCTTAGCCAGGTTGACCCTGTTTCCCTGACGCGTCGCCACCAGCCTGCGTTCTCTCGTCACCGACGGGTCCACACTCCTAAAGCCAGAGCCACCACTTTCTGGTCTGGTTTCTCGACGTGTCGTCAGCAGCCAGCGTTCCTTCATCCCCGTACTGCCCGCGTTCTGAAGCCGGAATCACCGCGTTCCGGTTTGCTCATCGTCGCCGAATTCAGCGTGTGGGTGAGACCGAACAGTTATCTTTCCCTACTCCACTGCTCAGCCCCATTCGGACGTTAGATTCAGTTGAACACTTTGAACTTCTTTTTTGGGTGTTTATAGATGCATTTCGCCGTGTCCAGTTAACTGTTTATTCGTTGTTTCGTTTTATGGGGGATTTTAGTCGTTTTACTTTTCAATTAAACTTATTGTTTGAGTTTTGGTACAAATGGCTTCGTCCCTTCTTTAGGTCTCTCGTAGGTTTAAACCTTAGAGAGCTCTTCTTACTAAACATCTAAAAGAACCTTGCATGACACCATCTATATCTTCTATGTGCGCATTCATATCTCCTATTATAATTATCTGGCACTCTCCTCCTAACTCCTCAATGTCCTTTGTTATACACTCTGCCATTGCCTGGTTTTCCTCTCTGGCCTTTGCTCCCGTCATATATATCAAAACTTTTATTTGAAGAAAAAACAACGAAAAAAAGGATATGGGGAGCATGTGGGTGGGGGCCCTATTCCAGGGCTCCACTGGCTTTAGCGGCCCGCTGCGCCTGGTCGAGGAGCGCTAGTTGCACTCCCAGATCCTCGCTGGCGAGCAAAGTCTCCCACTGCTCCCTTGCGGAAATTTTGCCCGCTATTTGCGGCGAGTTAATTTCGGTTGGCCTTTTCCGACAATCCCACGTTCTGTGGGCGAAAGTGGGCCTGCCTCCGCACCACGGACAACTATCGTTATACATCGCAGGCTTAATGGCGTGCTTCAACGAAAGATTTGGATATGTGTTTGTTTGTGTACGGCGCCAGTCATAAGAACGCCGGCCGGGTAAAGCTGTGTGTGGTACACTGTACCTTCGTCGCTCAAGCCGTTGGTTCTCAAGGATATATCGCGGTAAAAAGGGGCTGTCGTCGGAGTTGGTTCTCAAGGATATCTTGCGGTAAAAAGGGGCTGTCGTCGGAGGGGTAGGCCGCTCGGTTGGTTAAAGCACGAGCTGCGCCGTAGGCTCTCTCATTGCCATCGAGTCCTGGATGGCCCGGGCACCAGATGATAGCATGGTCCTGCCGGACCTGCCGGTCAGGTCCTAATAGGCGAATGGTGTTGTGCGGTAGTCTGCCCGTAAGAGTCTACAAGCGACCTTGGAATCGGTGAGAACAAGGGACGATCATCCCAGAACATCCTTAGCTTTAATAGCAAAATTAAGCGCGATAGCTAGAGCCTCAGCGTTATTCACGGACGCGGCTCGTGTCGTGGCGCAAGTCAAAAGGCCTTGACCCGGGGCCGCTCCTACGACTGCGAGCGCGTACTTGTTCGTGCCGCATAGGGTGACATCTGTGTACACTGTGTCCGGATTGTTCCCGAATTACCGCTGTAACTTGCGAGCTCGTGCACTCCTACGACCTTTGTGATATCGGGGGCTCATGTTTTTTGGGATAGGGGATACTAGAATCTTTTCACGTAGCTGTTTAGCCATGGACTCCAGTTCCTCTCCCGAATACTGAGGACGAGCTGGGTAACCTGCACGGCGTAGCAATTTCCTCCCAGTAGTGGTTAAGTTAAGCCTCTCCCGTTGAGAAATGAGCACCGCTGCGCATAACTCCTCATAATGATTGTGTATACCAAGGGCTTCGAGACGTTCTGTGGACGTTCCAAGTGGTAAGCCGAGAGCCGCCTTGTACGATGTTCGTATAAACGCATCTAGGGTCTTTAAATCGGTTTTGTTAATCTCCTGGAAAGGAAGACTATATGTTAGCCGACTGAGGACAAAAGCCTGAACCAGCCGGAGCGTCTCAGCTTCCTTGAAACCTGTTCGGTGATAGGTGACTCTATAAATCATACGAGAGATCTGCTTCACCGTTGTTCTTAGGGTTTTTATTGTGTGGTCCAGTCGCTTGTTGCTTTGTAGCCACAGTCCGGGGACTCGAATTTTCTGTACCTCTTTTATCTTGTGGTCTCCTAAAAAGAGGTTGACCGGCTCGTGAATGCGGCGGCCTCTGCCTCGGATTCTAATAAATTCACATTTATCGGGAGCACAGCTCATTCCGCTCTGATAAGCGAAGTCGTCAACAGCGGTCACTGCGTCTTGTAGGATTTGCTCTTTAAGATGCGGAGCATATAATACTCGAGGCTTGTAGTGCGGCGCCGTCCGCAAGCTTCCTCCTCCTTCTTCCACCATCTGTGCATCCCTTCCTCCTCTACACACCGCGCGCGCTTCACTGCTCCACCATCTGTGCACCCTTCCTCCTCTACACACCGCGTGCGCTTCTCCTCTTCACGAACATTCGCTAGCTGTATAATGTAGCGCGCATGCGCCGTCACGCTTCGAGAACATCGGCAGCTGACGCGCGCGCATGCGCCGTCGCGCTTCGAGAACATCGGCAGCTGACGCGCGCGCATGCGCCGTTGCGCTTCTCCCCCTTCTCGAACATTCGACAGCTGACGCGCGCATGCACCGTCACCCACCATCTGTGCCGCGCGCACTTCTCCCCTTCGAGAACATTCTACAATTCTCCTGATTCTCCAGTGGACGCGCATGCGCCGTCGCGCTTCGAGAACATTCAACAGCTGACAGTGCATGCGCCGTCTCGCTGTATATATACTCAAGGTCGGCGCTCGCTCGCTCAGTTGCCGCTCGTCGGTTGGTTTGTACGGCGCGTCGACGTCCAAGGTCGCGGTGAAATGAATTCCAACGAATCCACAAACACAATGATCGACGTCCCTTCAACCAGCGCCGCCCTTTCGCATACGTATGTACGTGTTCACTCATTTAACACCCCCTCCTACAACCACGTTAACCAATTTAGCCATCGACCCAAGTAAGTCGCAATTTAACACCCCATTTCACAACCACGTTAACCAATTTAGCCATCGACCCAAGTAAGTCGCACTTTAACACCCCGTTAACCAATTATATGCTCCGCATCCTCCTCAGTGTTCCCCCGAGGGAAGCTGCGGGCAATTTTTTTGTCCTAAAGAGCCACTGTTGGCCCATAGGGTAATATCATCCGCATAGAACGCGTACCCTAGCCCTGAAACGCTGTCTAGTCTTCTTGCTAAGCGTCTCATGCCGACGTTGAAAAGAAAAGGAGATAGTATCGCCCCTTGTGGTGTGCCTCTATTGGGCATAGGAAACGGATCTGAGCGTGTATTGCCTAGGCCTATTGTAGCAGTGCGAGAGGTTCGAAAAGAGCGAACGTAGTCATATATCTTTTGCCCACAGCCGATGTCATTGAGCTCAGATAAGATGAGCTCATGGGACATAGTGTCAAATGCGCTTTTCAAATCAAGAGCAACGACGAGATGTTCTTCACCAACCGTGGTATTGCAGAGTACCTCTTCCCGAAGAAAAAGGAAGACGTCCTGCGTTGACAAATGTTGGCGAAATCCAAACATGCTTGTTGGAAAACGGTTCCGATCTTCAATGTAGGTCGTGAGGTGTGTGTGAATCACCTTTTCGAGAAGAGTCGATGGACGGAACGGTGGCTGCATGGTGGACTGAAGCTGAGGCAGAGGGGCTACGTCAACATACGTAGCGGGCATACCCGGTGCAAAGGACGGAGGTTGAGCGTCAGCTTCGGCGTAAGTCAGAGGGGCGGGTGCTCGAACGACTTGGGGCGGCCTGGTGACCGCTTGCGCGTAACTCAGGGGCGCAGGAGCTGGAGGCTGTGGGGGGTGGTACGCAGGCATTACCTCCGCTATTTCCTGTTCAATCGCTCGACGGATGGGAGGGAGAAGGGTAGTATGCGATTGTTGAACAGCCGGTTGGTGGCCAAAGGGCAGGAGCGAGAACTGACGCGCGATTTCTTCACGGATGAAGGACTTTAGGTCTGCCATCAACGCCACTTGGTCACAACTGGCCTCCAAGCCAGCAAGCGTTGCAGCTCGTGGTGGGGAGCGTCGGGTCATCGAACGCTGCCGACGGAGCTCCTCGTAGCTCTGGCACAGTGTGATGACATCAGCCACTGTGCCGGTGTTTTTGGCGAGCAGCATCGTGAAAGCATCATCGTCAATGCCTTTCATGATGTTTCGGATCTTGTCAGACTCAGACACGGTGTGATCAGATTTGTTGCATAGGTCCAGGACGTCTTAAATATAGCTGGTGAATGACTCACCAGACTCCTGAGCACGTTCACGTAAGCGCTGCTCGGCTTGCAGCTTGCGAACAGCAGGGCGGCCGAAGACGTTGATGATTGCGGTCTTAAAATCGGACCAGGTGGCAAAATCGGACGCGTGGTTGTTGTACCACAAAATGGCAACACCCGTAAGGTAGAATACCAAGTTGGTC